>CM052014.1:27337837-27720127 GCA_028476595.1 Obolodiplosis robiniae | reverse complement strand
CTTTGAAATTTTTTTTTGAGTCTGAGCGTATATCAAGATTTTTTATATTCGTCGATACTTTGAAAATTTTTCTGAGTCTGAAAGTGTATCAAGAATTTTATATTCGTCGATATTTTGAAAATTTTTCTGAGTCTGAACGTATATCAAGATTTTTTATATTCGTCGATACTTTGAAAATTTTTCTGAGTCTGAAAGTGTATCAAGAATTTTATATTCGTCGATACTTTGAAAATATTTTTGAGTCTGAGCGTATATCAAGATTTTTTATATTCGTCGATACTTTGAAAATTTTTCTGAGTCTGAAAGTGTATCAAGAATTTTATATTCGTCGATATTTTGAAAATTTTTCTGAGTCTGAACGTATATCAAGATTTTTTATATTCGTCGATACTTTGAAAATTTTAATAGTCTGAACGTATATCAAGATTTTTTATATTCGTCGATACTTTGAAAATTTTTTTGAGTCTGAGCGTATATCAAGATTTTTTATATTCGTCGATACTTTGAAAAATTTTTTGAGTCTGAGCGTATATCAAGATTTTTTATATTCGTCGATACTTTGAAAATTTTTGTGAGTCTGAACGTATATCAAGATTTTTTATATTCGTCGATACTTTGAAATTTTTTTATGAGTCTGAGCGTATATCAAGATTTTTTATATTCGTCGATACTTTGAAAATTTTTCTGAGTCTGAGCGTGTATCAAGATTTTTTATATTCGTCGATACTTTGAAAATTTTTTTGAGTCTGAGCGTATATCAAGATTTTTTATATTCGTCGATACTTTGAAAATTTTTCTGAGTCTGAACGTATATCAAGATTTTTTATATTCGTCGATACTTTGAAAATTTTTCTGAGTCTGAGCGTATATCAAGATTTTTTATATTCGTCGATACTTTGAAAATTTTTCTGAGTCTGAGCGTATATCAAGATTTTTTATATTCGTCGATACTTTGAAAATTTTTCTGAGTCTGAGCGTATATCAAGATTTTTTATATTCGTCGATACTTTGAAAATTTTTTTGAGTCTGAGCCTATATCAAGATTTTCTATATTCGTCGATACTTTGAAAATTTTTCTGAGTCTGAACGTATATCAAGATTTTTTATATTCGTCGATACTTTGAAAATTTTTCTGAGTCTGAGCGTATATCAAGATTTTTTATATTCGTCGATACTTTGAAAATTTTTCTGAGTCTGAGCGTATATCAAGATTTTTTATATTCGTCGATACTTTGAAAATTTTCTGAGTCTGAGCGTATATCAAGATTTTTTATATTCGTCGATACTTTGAAAATTTTTCTGAGTCTGAACGTATATCAAGTTTTTTTATGTTCGTCGATACTTTGAAAATTTTTCTGAGTCTGAGCGTATATCAAGATTTTTTATATTCGTCGATACTTTGAAAATTTTTCTGAGTCTGAACGTATATCAAGAATTTTATATTCGTCGATACTTTGAAAATTTTTTTGAGTCTGAGCGTATATCAAGATTTTTTATATTCGTCGATACTTTGAAAATTTTTCTGAGTCTGAGCGTATATCAAGATTTTTTATATTCGTCGATACTTTGAAAATTTTTCTGAGTCTGAGCGTGTATCAAGAATTTTATATTCGTCGATACTTTGAAAATTTTTTTGAGTCTGAGCGTATATCAAGATTTTTTATATTCGTCGATACTTTGAAAATTTTTCTGAGTCTGAGCGTATATTAAGATTTTTTATATTCGTCGATACTTTGAAAATTTTTCTGAGTCTGAGCGTATATCAAGTTTTTTTATGTTCGTCGATACTTTGAAATTTTTTTTGAGTCTGAGCGTATATCAAGATTTTTTATATTCGTCGATACTTTGAAAATTTTTCTGAGTCTGAGCGTGTATCAAGATTTTTTATATTCGTCGATACTTTGAAAATTTTTTTGAGTCTGAGCGTATATCAAGATTTTTTATATTCGTCGATACTTTGAAAATTTTTCTGAGTCTGAGCGTATATCAAGATTTTTTATATTCGTCGATACTTTGAAAATTTTTTTGAGTCTGAGCGTTTATCAAGAGTTTTTATATTTGTCGATACATTGAAAATTTTTCTAAGTCTGAGCGTATATCAAGATTTTTTATATTCGTCGATACTTTGAAAATTTTTTTGAGTCTGAGCGTATATCAAGATTTTTTATATTCGTCGATACTTTGAAAAAATTTTTGAGTCTGAGCGTATATCAAGATTTTTTATATTCGTCGATACTTTGAAAATTTTTCTGAGTCTGAGCGTGTATCAAGATTTTTTATATTCGTCGATACTTTGAAAATTTTTTTGAGTCTGAGCGTATATCAAGATTTTTTATATTCGTCGATACTTTGAAAATTTTTCTGAGTCTGAGCGTATATCAAGATTTTTTATATTCGTCGATACTTTGAAAATTTTTTTGAGTCTGAGCGTTTATCAAGAGTTTTTATATTTGTCGATACATTGAAAATTTTTCTAAGTCTGAGCGTATATCAAGATTTTTTATATTCGTCGATACTTTGAAAATTTTTTTGAGTCTGAGCGTATATCAAGATTTTTTATATTCGTCGATACTTTGAAAATTTTTCTGAGTCTGAGCGTATATCAAGATTTTTTATATTCGTCGATACTTTGAAAATTTTTCTGAGTCTGAACGTATATCAAGATTTTTTATATTCGTCGATACTTTGAAAATTTTTTTGAGTCTGAGCGTATATCAAGATTTTTTATATTCGTCGATACTTTGAAAAATTTTTTGAGTCTGAGCGTATATCAAGATTTTTTATATTCGTCCGATACTTTGAAAATTTTTCTGAGTCTGAGCGTGTATCAAGAATTTTATATTCGTCGATACTTTGAAAATTTTTTTGAGTCTGAGCGTATATCAAGATTTTTTTATATTCGTCGATACTTTGAAAATTTTTTTGAGTCTGAGCGTATATCAAGATTTTTTATATTCGTCGATACTTTGAAAATTTTTTTGAGTCTGAGCGTATATCAAGATTTTTTATATTCGTCGATACTTTGAAAATTTTTTTGAGTCTGAGCGTATATCAAGATGTTTATATTCGTCGATACTTTGAAAAATTTTCTGAGTCTGAGCGTATATCAAGATTTTTTATATCGTCGATACTTTGAAAATTTTTCTGAGTCTGAGCGTGTATCAAGAATTTTATATTCGTCGATACTTTGAAAATTTTTTTGAGTCTGAGCGTATATCAAGATTTTTTATATTCGTCGATACTTTGAAAATTTTTTTGAGTCTGAGCGTATATCAAGATTTTTTATATTCGTCGATACTTTGAAAATTTTTTTGAGTCTGAGCGTATATCAAGATTTTTTATATTCGTCGATACTTTGAAAAATTTTTTGAGTCTGAGCGTATATCAAGATTTTTTATATTCGTCGATACTTTGAAAATTTTTCTGAGTCTGAAAGTGTATCAAGAATTTTATATTCGTCGATACTTTGAAAATTTTTTTGAGTCTGAGCGTATATCAAGATTTTTTATATTCGTCGATACTTTGAAAATTTTTCTGAGTCTGAACGTATATCAAGATTTTTTATATTCGTCGATACTTTGAAAATTTTTTTTGAGTCTGAGCGTATATCAAGATTTTTTATATTCGTCGATACTTTGAAAAATTTTTTGAGTCTGAGCGTATATCAAGATTTTTTATATTCGTCGATACTTTGAAAAATTTTCTGAGTCTGAAAGTGTATCAAGAATTTTATATTCGTCGATACTTTGAAAATTTTTTTGAGTCTGAGCGTATATCAAGATTTTTTATATTCGTCGATACTTTGAAAATTTTTCTGAGTCTGAGCGTATATCAAGATTTTTTATATTCGTCGATACTTTGAAAATTTTTTTGAGTCTGAGCGTATATCAAGATTTTTTATATTCTTCGATACTTTGAAAATTTTTCTGAGTCTGAACGTATATCAAGAATTTTATATTCGTCGATACTTTGAAAATTTTTCTGAGTCTGAACGTATATCAAGATTTTTTATATTCGTCGATACTTTGAAAATTTTTCTGAGTCTGAAAGTGTATCAAGAATTTTATATTCGTCGATACTTTGAAAATTTTTCTGAGTCTGAGCGTATATCAAGATTTTTTATATTCGTCGATACTTTGAAAAATTTTCTGAGTCTGAGCGTATATCAAGATTTTTTATATTCGTCGATACTTTGAAAATTTTTCTGAGTCTGAGCGTGTATCAAGATTTTTTATATTCGTCGATACTTTGAAAATTTTTCTGAGTCTGAACGTATATCAAGATTTTTTATATTCGTCGATACTTTGAAAATTTTTCTGAGTCTGAGCGTGTATCAAGATTTTTTATATTCGTCGATACTTTGAAAATTTTTCTGAGTCTGAAAGTGTATCAAGATTTTTTATATTCGTCGATACTTTGAAAATTTTTCTGAGTCTGAACGTATATCAAGATTTTTTATATTCGTCGATACTTTGAAAATTTTTTTGAGTCTGAGCGTATATCAAGATTTTTTATATTCGTCGATACTTTGAAAATTTTTCTGAGTCTGAGCGTGTATCAAGATTTTTTATATTCGTCGATACTTTGAAAATTTTTCTGAGTCTGAGCGTGTATCAAGATTTTTTATATTCGTCGATACTTTGAAAATTTTTCTGAGTCTGAGCGTATATCAAGATTTTTTATATTCGTCGATACTTTGAAAAAATTTTTGAGTCTGAGCGTATATCAAGATTTTTTATATTCGTCGATACTTTGAAAATTTTTCTGAGTCTGAGCGTGTATCAAGATTTTTTATATTCGTCGATACTTTGAACATTTTTTTGAGTCTGAGCGTATATCAAGATTTTTTATATTCGTCGATACTTTGAAAATTTTTCTGAGTCTGAGCGTGTATCAAGATTTTTTATATTCGTCGATACTTTGAAAATTTTTCTGAGTCTGAGCGTGTATCAAGATTTTTTATATTCGTCGATACTTTGAAAATTTTTCTGAGTCTGAAAGTGTATCAAGATTTTTTATATTCGTCGATACTTTGAAAATTTTTCTGAGTCTGAACGTATATCAAGATTTTTTATATTCGTCGATACTTTGAAAATTTTTTTGAGTCTGAGCGTATATCAAGATTTTTTATATTCGTCGATACTTTGAAAATTTTTCTGAGTCTGAGCGTGTATCAAGATTTTTTATATTCGTCGATACTTTGAAAATTTTTCTGAGTCTGAAAGTGTATCAAGATTTTTTATATTCGTCGATACTTTGAAAATTTTTCTGAGTCTGAACGTATATCAAGATTTTTTATATTCGTCGATACTTTGAAAATTTTTTTGAGTCTGAGCGTATATCAAGATTTTTTATATTCGTCGATACTTTGAAAATTTTTCTGAGTCTGAGCGTGTATCAAGATTTTTTATATTCGTCGATACTTTGAAAATTTTTCTGAGTCTGAGCGTGTATCAAGATTTTTTATATTCGTCGATACTTTGAAAATTTTTCTGAGTCTGAAAGTGTATCAAGATTTTTTATATTCGTCGATACTTTGAAAATTTTTCTGAGTCTGAACGTATATCAAGATTTTTTATATTCGTCGATACTTTGAAAATTTTTTTGAGTCTGAGCGTATATCAAGATTTTTTATATTCGTCGATACTTTGAAAATTTTTCTGAGTCTGAGCGTGTATCAAGATTTTTTATATTCGTCGATACTTTGAAAATTTTTCTGAGTCTGAGCGTGTATCAAGATTTTTTATATTCGTCGATACTTTGAAAATTTTTCTGAGTCTGAGCGTATATCAAGATTTTTTATATTCGTCGATACTTTGAAAAAATTTTTGAGTCTGAGCGTATATCAAGATTTTTTATATTCGTCGATACTTTGAAAATTTTTCTGAGTCTGAGCGTGTATCAAGATTTTTTATATTCGTCGATACTTTGAACATTTTTTTGAGTCTGAGCGTATATCAAGATTTTTTATATTCGTCGATACTTTGAAAATTTTTTTGAGTCTGAGCGTATATCAAGATTTTTTATATTCGTCGATACTTTGAAAATTTTTTTGAGTCTGAGCGTATATCAAGATTTTTTATATTCGTCGATATTTTGAAAATTTTTCTGAGTCTGAGCGTATATCAAGATTTTTTATATTCGTCGATACTTTGAAAATTTTTTTGAGTCTGAGCGTATATCAAGATTTTTTATATTCGTCGATACTTTGAAAATTTTTTTGAGTCTGAGCGTATATCAAGATTTTTTATATTCGTCGATACTTTGAAAATTTTTTTGAGTCTGAGCGTATATCAAGATTTTTTATATTCGTCGATACTTTGAAAATTTTTTTGAGTCTGAGCGTATATCAAGATTTTTTATATTCGTCGATATTTTGAAAATTTTTCTGAGTCTGAGCGTATATCAAGATTTTTTATATTCGTCGATACTTTGAAAATTTTTCTGAGTCTGAAAGTGTATCAAGATTTTTTATATTCGTCGATACTTTGAACATTTTTTTGAGTCTGAGCGTATATCAAGATTTTTTATATTCGTCGATACTTTGAAAATTTTTCTGAGTCTGAAAGTGTATCAAGAATTTTATATTCGTCGATACTTTGAAAATTTTTCTGAGTCTGAGCGTATATCAAGATTTTTTATATTCGTCGATACTTTGAAAATTTTTTTGAGTCTGAGCGTATATCAAGATTTTTTATATTCGTCGATACTTTGAAAATTTTTCTGAGTCTGAGCGTGTATCAAGATTTTTTATATTCGTCGATACTTTGAAAATTTTTCTGAGTCTGAACGTATATCAAGATTTTTTATATTCGTCGATACTTTGAAAATTTTTCTGAGTCCGAGCGTGTATCAAGATTTATTATATTCGTCGATACTTTGAAAATTTTTCTGAGTCTGAACGTATATCAAGATTTTTTATATTCGTCGATACTTTGAAAATTTTTCTGAGTCCGAGCGTGTATCAAGATTTTTTATATTCGTCGATACTTTGAAAATTTTTCTGAGTCTGAACGTATATCAAGATTTTTTATATTCGTCGATACTTTGAAAATTTTTCTGAGTCCGAGCGTGTATCAAGATTTATTATATTCGTCGATACTTTGAAAATTTTTCTGAGTCTGAACGTATATCAAGATTTTTTATATTCGTCGATACTTTGAAAATTTTTCTGAGTCTGAGCGTATATCAAGATTTTTTATATTCGTCGATACTTTGAAAATTTTTCTGAGTCTGAAAGTGTATCAAGAATTTTATATTCGTCGATACTTTGAAAATTTTTCTGAGTCTGAAAGTGTATCAAGAATTTTATATTCGTCGATACTTTGAAAATTTTTCTGAGTCTGAAAGTGTATCAAGAATTTTATATTCGTCGATACTTTGAAAATTTTTCTGAGTCTGAAAGTGTATCAAGAATTTTATATTCGTCGATACTTTGAAAATTTTTCTGAGTCTGAAAGTGTATCAAGAATTTTATATTCGTCGATACTTTGAAAATTTTTCTGAGTCTGAAAGTGTATCAAGAATTTTATATTCGTCGATACTTTGAAAATTTTTCTGAGTCTGAGCGTGTATCAAGATTTTTTATATTCGTCGATACTTTGAAAATTTTTCTGAGTCTGAACGTATATCAAGATTTTTTATATTCGTCGATACTTTGAAAATTTTTCTGAGTCTGAAAGTGTATCAAGAATTTTATATTCGTCGATACTTTGAAAATTTTTCTGAGTCTGAACGTATATCAAGATTTTTTATATTCGTCGATACTTTGAAAATTTTTCTGAGTCCGAGCGTGTATCAAGATTTATTATATTCGTCGATACTTTGAAAATTTTTCTGAGTCTGAACGTATATCAAGATTTTTTATATTCGTCGATACTTTGAAAATTTTTCTGAGTCCGAGCGTGTATCAAGATTTTTTATATTCGTCGATACTTTGAAAATTTTTCTGAGTCTGAACGTATATCAAGATTTTTTATATTCGTCGATACTTTGAAAATTTTTCTGAGTCCGAGCGTGTATCAAGATTTATTATATTCGTCGATACTTTGAAAATTTTTCTGAGTCTGAACGTATATCAAGATTTTTTATATTCGTCGATACTTTGAAAATTTTTCTGAGTCTGAGCGTATATCAAGATTTTTTATATTCGTCGATACTTTGAAAATTTTTCTGAGTCCGAGCGTATATCAAGATTTTTTATATTCGTCGATACTTTGAAAATTTTTTTGAGTCTGAGCGTATATCAAGATTTTTTATATTCGTCGATACTTTGAAAATTTTTCTGAGTCTGAACGTATATCAAGATTTTTTATATTCGTCGATACTTTGAAAATTTTTCTGAGTCCGAGCGTGTATCAAGATTTATTATATTCGTCGATACTTTGAAAATTTTTTTGAGTCTGAGCGTATATCAAGATTTTTTATATTCGTCGATACTTTGAAAATTTTTCTGAGTCTGAGCGTATATCAAGATTTTTTATATTCGTCGATACTTTGAAAAATTTTTTGAGTCTGAGCGTATATCAAGATTTTTTATATTCGTCGATACTTTGAAAAATTTTCTGAGTCTGAGCGTATATCAAGAATTTTATATTCGTCGATACTTTGAAAATTTTTCTGAGTCTGAACGTATATCAAGATTTTTTATATTCGTCGATACTTTGAAAATTTTTTTGAGTCTGAGCGTATATCAAGATTTTTTATATTCGTCGATACTTTGAAAAATTTTTTGAGTCTGAGCGTATATCAAGATTTTTTATATTCGTCGATACTTTGAAAATTTTTGTGAGTCTGAACGTATATCAAGATTTTTTATATTCGTCGATACTTTGAAATTTTTTTATGAGTCTGAGCGTATATCAAGATTTTTTATATTCGTCGATACTTTGAAAATTTTTCTGAGTCTGAGCGTGTATCAAGATTTTTTATATTCGTCGATACTTTGAAAATTTTTTTGAGTCTGAGCGTATATCAAGATTTTTTATATTCGTCGATACTTTGAAAATTTTTCTGAGTCTGAGCGTATATCAAGATTTTTTATATTCGTCGATACTTTGAAAATTTTTCTGAGTCTGAACGTATATCAAGATTTTTTATATTCGTCGATACTTTGAAAATTTTTTTGAGTCTGAGCGTATATCAAGATTTTTTATATTCGTCGATATTTTGAAAATTTTTTGAGTCTGAAAGTGTATCAAGAATTTTATATTCGTCGATACTTTGAAAATTTTTCTGAGTCTGAAAGTGTATCAAGAATTTTATATTCGTCGATATTTTGACAATTTTTCTGAGTCTGAACGTATATCAAGATTTTTTATATTCGTCGATATTTTGAAAATTTTTCTGAGTCTGAAAGTGTATCAAGAATTTTATATTCGTCGATACTTTGAAAATTTTTTTGAGTCTGAAAGTGTATCAAGAATTTTATATTCGTCGATACTTTGAAAATATTTTTGAGTCTGAGCGTATATCAAGATTTTTTATATTCGTCGATACTTTGAAAATTTTTTTGAGTCTGAGCGTATATCAAGATTTTTTATATTCGTCGATACTTTGAAAATTTTTCTGAGTCTGAAAGTGTATCAAGAATTTTATATTCGTCGATACTTTGAAAATATTTTTGAGTCTGAGCGTATATCAAGATTTTTTATATTCGTCGATACTTTGAAAATTTTTTTGAGTCTGAGCGTATATCAAGATTTTTTATATTCGTCGATACTTTGAAATTTTTTTTTGAGTCTGAGCGTATATCAAGATTTTTTATATTCGTCGATACTTTGAAAATTTTTCTGAGTCTGAAAGTGTATCAAGAATTTTATATTCGTCGATATTTTGAAAATTTTTCTGAGTCTGAACGTATATCAAGATTTTTTATATTCGTCGATACTTTGAAAATTTTTCTGAGTCTGAAAGTGTATCAAGAATTTTATATTCGTCGATACTTTGAAAATATTTTTGAGTCTGAGCGTATATCAAGATTTTTTATATTCGTCGATACTTTGAAAATTTTTCTGAGTCTGAAAGTGTATCAAGAATTTTATATTCGTCGATATTTTGAAAATTTTTCTGAGTCTGAACGTATATCAAGATTTTTTATATTCGTCGATACTTTGAAAATTTTTCTGAGTCTGAACGTATATCAAGATTTTTTATATTCGTCGATACTTTGAAAATTTTTTTGAGTCTGAGCGTATATCAAGATTTTTTATATTCGTCGATACTTTGAAAAATTTTTTGAGTCTGAGCGTATATCAAGATTTTTTATATTCGTCGATACTTTGAAAATTTTTGTGAGTCTGAACGTATATCAAGATTTTTTATATTCGTCGATACTTTGAAATTTTTTTATGAGTCTGAGCGTATATCAAGATTTTTTATATTCGTCGATACTTTGAAAATTTTTCTGAGTCTGAGCGTGTATCAAGATTTTTTATATTCGTCGATACTTTGAAAATTTTTTTGAGTCTGAGCGTATATCAAGATTTTTTATATTCGTCGATACTTTGAAAATTTTTCTGAGTCTGAAAGTGTATCAAGAATTTTATATTCGTCGATACTTTGAAAATATTTTTGAGTCTGAGCGTATATCAAGATTTTTTATATTCGTCGATACTTTGAAAATTTTTCTGAGTCTGAACGTATATCAAGATTTTTTATATTCGTCGATACTTTGAAAATTTTTCTGAGTCCGAGCGTGTATCAAGATTTATTATATTCGTCGATACTTTGAAAATTTTTCTGAGTCTGAACGTATATCAAGATTTTTTATATTCGTCGATACTTTGAAAATTTTTCTGAGTCTGAGCGTATATCAAGATTTTTTATATTCGTCGATACTTTGAAAATTTTTCTGAGTCCGAGCGTATATCAAGATTTTTTATATTCGTCGATACTTTGAAAATTTTTTTGAGTCTGAGCGTATATCAAGATTTTTTATATTCGTCGATACTTTGAAAATTTTTCTGAGTCTGAACGTATATCAAGATTTTTTATATTCGTCGATACTTTGAAAATTTTTCTGAGTCCGAGCGTGTATCAAGATTTATTATATTCGTCGATACTTTGAAAATTTTTTTGAGTCTGAGCGTATATCAAGATTTTTTATATTCGTCGATACTTTGAAAATTTTTCTGAGTCTGAGCGTATATCAAGATTTTTTATATTCGTCGATACTTTGAAAATTTTTCTGAGTCCGAGCGTATATCAAGATTTTTTATATTCGTCGATACTTTGAAAATTTTTTTGAGTCTGAGCGTATATCAAGATTTTTTATATTCGTCGATACTTTGAAAATTTTTCTGAGTCTGAGCGTATATCAAGATTTTTTATATTCGTCGATACTTTGAAAAATTTTTTGAGTCTGAGCGTATATCAAGATTTTTTATATTCGTCGATACTTTGAAAAATTTTCTGAGTCTGAGCGTATATCAAGAATTTTATATTCGTCGATACTTTGAAAATTTTTCTGAGTCTGAACGTATATCAAGATTTTTTATATTCGTCGATACTTTGAAAATTTTTTTGAGTCTGAGCGTATATCAAGATTTTTTATATTCGTCGATACTTTGAAAAATTTTTTGAGTCTGAGCGTATATCAAGATTTTTTATATTCGTCGATACTTTGAAAATTTTTGTGAGTCTGAACGTATATCAAGATTTTTTATATTCGTCGATACTTTGAAATTTTTTTATGAGTCTGAGCGTATATCAAGATTTTTTATATTCGTCGATACTTTGAAAATTTTTCTGAGTCTGAGCGTGTATCAAGATTTTTTATATTCGTCGATACTTTGAAAATTTTTTTGAGTCTGAGCGTATATCAAGATTTTTTATATTCGTCGATACTTTGAAAATTTTTCTGAGTCTGAGCGTATATCAAGATTTTTTATATTCGTCGATACTTTGAAAATTTTTCTGAGTCTGAACGTATATCAAGATTTTTTATATTCGTCGATACTTTGAAAATTTTTTTGAGTCTGAGCGTATATCAAGATTTTTTATATTCGTCGATATTTTGAAAATTTTTTGAGTCTGAAAGTGTATCAAGAATTTTATATTCGTCGATACTTTGAAAATTTTTCTGAGTCTGAAAGTGTATCAAGAATTTTATATTCGTCGATATTTTGACAATTTTTCTGAGTCTGAACGTATATCAAGATTTTTTATATTCGTCGATATTTTGAAAATTTTTCTGAGTCTGAAAGTGTATCAAGAATTTTATATTCGTCGATACTTTGAAAATTTTTTTGAGTCTGAGCGTATATCAAGATTTTTTATATTCGTCGATACTTTGAAAATTTTTCTGAGTCTGAAAGTGTATCAAGAATTTTATATTCGTCGATACTTTGAAAATATTTTTGAGTCTGAGCGTATATCAAGATTTTTTATATTCGTCGATACTTTGAAAATTTTTTTGAGTCTGAGCGTATATCAAGATTTTTTATATTCGTCGATACTTTGAAAATTTTTCTGAGTCTGAACGTATATCAAGATTTTTTATATTCGTCGATACTTTGAAAATTTTTTTGAGTCTGAGCGTATATCAAGATTTTTTATATTCGTCGATACTTTGAAAATTTTTCTGAGTCTGAAAGTGTATCAAGAATTTTATATTCGTCGATACTTTGAAAATATTTTTGAGTCTGAGCGTATATCAAGATTTTTTATATTCGTCGATACTTTGAAAATTTTTTTGAGTCTGAGCGTATATCAAGATTTTTTATATTCGTCGATACTTTGAAATTTTTTTTTGAGTCTGAGCGTATATCAAGATTTTTTATATTCGTCGATACTTTGAAAATTTTTCTGAGTCTGAAAGTGTATCAAGAATTTTATATTCGTCGATATTTTGAAAATTTTTCTGAGTCTGAACGTATATCAAGATTTTTTATATTCGTCGATATTTTGAAAATTTTTCTGAGTCTGAAAGTGTATCAAGAATTTTATATTCGTCGATACTTTGAAAATTTATCTGAGTCTGAACGTATATCAAGATTTTTTATATTCGTCGATACTTTGAAAATTTTTCTGAGTCTGAAAGTGTATCAAGAATTTTATATTCGTCGATACTTTGAAATTTTTTTTGAGTCTGAGCGTATATCAAGATTTTTTATATTCTTCGATACTTTGAAAATTTTTTTGAGTCTGAGCGTATATCAAGATTTTTTATATTCGTCGATATTTTGAAAATTTTTTTGAGTCTGAAAGTGTATCAAGATTTTTTATATTCGTCGATACTTTGAAAATTTTTCTGAGTCTGAGCGTGTATCAAGATTTTTTATATTCGTCGATACTTTGAAAATTTTTCTGAGTCTGAGCGTGTATCAAGATTTTTTATATTCGTCGATACTTTGAAAATTTTTCTGAGTCTGAGCGTGTATCAAGATTTTTTATATTCGTCGATACTTTGAAAATTTTTCTGAGTCTGAACGTATATCAAGATTTTTTATATTCGTCGATACTTTGAAAATTTTTCTGAGTCTGAAAGTGTATCAAGAATTTTATATTCGTCGATACTTTGAAAATTTTTCTGAGTCTGAACGTATATCAAGATTTTTTATATTCGTCGATACTTTGAAAATTTTTCTGAGTCTGAGCGTGTATCAAGATTTTTTATATTCGTCGATACTTTGAAAATTTTTCTGAGTCTGAGCGTGTATCAAGATTTTTTATATTCGTCGATACTTTGAAAATTTTTCTGAGTCTGAGCGTGTATCAAGATTTTTTATATTCGTCGATACTTTGAACATTTTTTTGAGTCTGAGCGTATATCAAGATTTTTTATATTCGTCGATACTTTGAAAATTTTTTTGAGTCTGAGCGTATATCAAGATTTTTTATATTCGTCGATACTTTGAAAATTTTTTTGAGTCTGAGCGTATATCAAGATTTTTTATATTCGTCGATATTTTGAAAATTTTTCTGAGTCTGAGCGTGTATCAAGATTTTTTATATTCGTCGATACTTTGAAAATTTTTCTGAGTCTGAGCGTGTATCAAGATTTTTTATATTCGTCGATACTTTGAAAATTTTTCTGAGTCTGAGCGTGTATCAAGATTTTTTATATTCGTCGATACTTTGAAAATTTTTCTGAGTCTGAGCGTGTATCAAGATTTTTTATATTCGTCGATACTTTGAACATTTTTTTGAGTCTGAGCGTATATCAAGATTTTTTATATTCGTCGATACTTTGAAAATTTTTTTGAGTCTGAGCGTATATCAAGATTTTTTATATTCGTCGATACTTTGAAAATTTTTCTGAGTCTGAGCGTGTATCAAGATTTTTTATATTCGTCGATACTTTGAAAATTTTTCTGAGTCTGAGCGTATATCAAGATTTTTTATATTCGTCGATACTTTGAAAATTTTTCTGAGTCTGAACGTATATCAAGAATTTTATATTCGTCGATACTTTGAAAATTTTTCTGAGTCTGAGCGTGTATCAAGATTTTTTATATTCGTCGATACTTTGAAAATTTTTCTGAGTCTGAGCGTATATCAAGATTTTTTATATTCGTCGATACTTTGAAAATTTTTCTGAGTCTGAACGTATATCAAGAATTTTATATTCGTCGATACTTTGAAATTTTTTTTGAGTCTGAGCGTTTATCAAGATTTTTTATATTCGTCGATACTTTGAAAATTTTTCTAAGTCTGAGCGTATATCAAGATTTTTTATATTCTTCGATACTTTGAAAATTTTTCTGAGTCTGAACGTATATCAAGAATTTTATATTCGTCGATACTTTGAAAATTTTTCTGAGTCTGAGCGTGTATCAAGATTTTTTATATTCGTCGATACTTTGAAAATTTTTCTGAGTCTGAACGTATATCAAGAATTTTATATTCGTCGATACTTTGAAATTTTTTTTGAGTCTGAGCGTATATCAAGAGTTTTTATATTTGTCGATACATTGAAAATTTTTCTAAGTCTGAGCGTATATGAAGATTTTTTATATTCGTCGATACTTTGAAAATTTTTTTGAGTCTGAGCGTATATCAAGATTTTTTATATTCGTCGATACTTTGAAAATTTTTCTGAGTCTGAGCGTATATCAAGATTTTTTATATTCGTCGATACTTTGAAAATTTTTTTGAGTCTGAGCCTATATCAAGATTTTCTATATTCGTCGATACTTTGAAAATTTTTCTGAGTCTGAACGTATATCAAGATTTTTTATATTCGTCGATACTTTGAAAATTTTTCTGAGTCTGAGCGTACATCAAGAATTTTATATTCGTCGATACTTTGAAAATTTTTCTGAGTCTGAGCGTATATCAAGTTTTTTTATGTTCGTCGATACTTTGAAAATTTTTCTGAGTCTGAGCGTATATCAAGATTTTTTATATTCGTCGATACTTTGAAAATTTTTCTGAGTCTGAGCGTATATCAAGATTTTTTATATTCGTCGATACTTTGAAATTTTTTTTGAGTCTGAGCGTATATCAAGATTTTTTATATTCGTCGATACTTTGAAAATTTTTCTGAGTCTGAGCGTATATCAAGATTTTTTATATTCGTCGATACTTTGAAAATTTTTCTGAGTCTGAACGTATATCAAGAATTTTATATTCGTCGATACTTTGAAAATTTTTTTGAGTCTGAGCGTATATCAAGATTTTTTATATTCGTCGATACTTTGAAAATTTTTCTGAGTCTGAGCGTGTATCAAGAATTTTATATTCGTCGATACTTTGAAAATTTTTTTGAGTCTGAGCGTATATCAAGATTTTTTATATTCGTCGATACTTTGAAAATTTTTCTGAGTCTGAACGTATATCAAGAATTTTATATTCGTCGATACTTTGAAAATTTTTCTGAGTCTGAGCGTATATCAAGATTTTTTATATTCGTCGATACTTTGAAAATTTTTCTGAGTCTGAGCGTACATCAAGAATTTTATATTCGTCGATACTTTGAAAATTTTTCTGAGTCTGAGCGTATATCAAGTTTTTTTATGTTCGTCGATACTTTGAAAATTTTTCTGAGTCTGAGCGTATATCAAGATTTTTTATATTCGTCGATACTTTGAAAATTTTTCTGAGTCTGAGCGTATATCAAGATTTTTTATATTCGTCGATACTTTGAAATTTTTTTTGAGTCTGAGCGTATATCAAGATTTTTTATATTCGTCGATACTTTGAAAATTTTTCTGAGTCTGAGCGTATATCAAGATTTTTTATATTCGTCGATACTTTGAAAATTTTTCTGAGTCTGAACGTATATCAAGAATTTTATATTCGTCGATACTTTGAAAATTTTTCTGAGTCTGAGCGTATATCAAGAATTTTATATTCGTCGATACTTTGAAAATTTTTTTGAGTCTGAGCGTATATCAAGATTTTTTATATTCGTCGATACTTTGAAAATTTTTCTGAGTCTGAACGTATATCAAGAATTTTATATTCGTCGATACTTTGAAAATTTTTTTGAGTCTGAGCGTATATCAAGATTTTTTATATTCGTCGATACTTTGAAAATTTTTCTGAGTCTGAGCGTATATCAAGATTTTTTATATTCGTCGATACTTTGAAAATTTTTCTGAGTCTGAGCGTGTATCAAGAATTTTATATTCGTCGATACTTTGAAAATTTTTTTGAGTCTGAGCGTATATCAAGATTTTTTATATTCGTCGATACTTTGAAAAAAATTTTGAGTCTGAGCGTATATCAAGTTTTTTTATGTTCGTCGATACTTTGAAAATTTTTCTGAGTCTGAGCGTATATCAAGATTTTTTATATTCGTCGATACTTTGAAATTTTTTTTGAGTCTGAGCGTATATCAAGATTTTTTATATTCGTCGATACTTTGAAAATTTTTCTGAGTCTGAGCGTATATCAAGATTTTTTATATTCGTCGATACTTTGAAAATTTTTCTGAGTCTGAACGTATATCAAGAATTTTATATTCGTCGATACTTTGAAAATTTTTCTGAGTCTGAGCGTATATCAAGAATTTTATATTCGTCGATACTTTGAAAATTTTTTTGAGTCTGAGCGTATATCAAGATTTTTTATATTCGTCGATACTTTGAAAATTTTTCTGAGTCTGAACGTATATCAAGAATTTTATATTCGTCGATACTTTGAAAATTTTTTTGAGTCTGAGCGTATATCAAGATTTTTTATATTCGTCGATACTTTGAAAATTTTTCTGAGTCTGAGCGTATATCAAGATTTTTTATATTCGTCGATACTTTGAAAATTTTTCTGAGTCTGAGCGTGTATCAAGAATTTTATATTCGTCGATACTTTGAAAATTTTTTTGAGTCTGAGCGTATATCAAGATTTTTTATATTCGTCGATACTTTGAAAATTTTTTTGAGTCTGAGCGTTTATCAAGAGTTTTTATATTTGTCGATACATTGAAAATTTTTCTAAGTCTGAGCGTATATCAAGATTTTTTATATTCGTCGATACTTTGAAAATTTTTTTGAGTCTGAGCGTATATCAAGATTTTTTATATTCGTCGATACTTTGAAAAAATTTTTGAGTCTGAGCGTATATCAAGATTTTTTATATTCGTCGATACTTTGAAAAATTTTCTGAGTCTGAGCGTGTATCAAGATTTTTTATATTCGTCGATACTTTGAAAATTTTTCTGAGTCTGAGCGTATATCAAGATTTTTTATATTCGTCGATACTTTGAAAATTTTTCTGAGTCTGAAAGTATATCAAGATTTTTTATATTCGTCGATACTTTGAAAATTTTTTTGAGTCTGAGCGTATATCAAGATTTTTTATATTCGTCGATACTTTGAAAAATTTTTTGAGTCTGAGCGTATATCAAGATTTTTTATATTCGTCGATACTTTGAAAATTTTTCTGAGTCTGAGCGTGTATCAAGAATTTTATATTCGTCGATACTTTGAAAATTTTTTTGAGTCTGAGCGTATATCAAGATTTTTTATATTCGTCGATACTTTGAAAATTTTTTTGAGTCTGAGCGTATATCAAGATTTTTTATATTCGTCGATACTTTGAAAATTTTTTTGAGTCTGAGCGTATATCAAGATTTTTTATATTCGTCGATACTTTGAAAATTTTTTTGAGTCTGAGCGTATATCAAGATGTTTTATATTCGTCGATACTTTGAAAAATTTTCTGAGTCTGAGCGTATATCAAGATTTTTTATATTCGTCGATACTTTGAAAATTTTTCTGAGTCTGAGCGTGTATCAAGAATTTTATATTCGTCGATACTTTGAAAATTTTTTTGAGTCTGAGCGTATATCAAGATTTTTTATATTCGTCGATACTTTGAAAATTTTTCTGAGTCTGAGCGTATATCAAGATTTTTTATATTCGTCGATACTTTGAAAATTTTTTTGAGTCTGAGCGTATATCAAGATTTTTTATATTCGTCGATACTTTGAAAAATTTTTTGAGTCTGAGCGTATATCAAGATTTTTTATATTCGTCGATACTTTGAAAATTTTTTTGAGTCTGAGCGTGTATCAAGATTTTTTATATTCGTCGATACTTTGAAAATTTTTCTGAGTCTGAACGTATATCAAGATTTTTTATATTCGTCGATACTTTGAAAATTTTTTTTGAGTCTGAGCGTATATCAAGATTTTTTATATTCGTCGATACTTTGAAAAATTTTTTGAGTCTGAGCGTATATCAAGATTTTTTATATTCGTCGATACTTTGAAAAATTTTCTGAGTCTGAAAGTGTATCAAGA
Source organism: Obolodiplosis robiniae (assembly GCA_028476595.1). Classification (NCBI taxonomy): domain Eukaryota; kingdom Metazoa; phylum Arthropoda; class Insecta; order Diptera; family Cecidomyiidae; genus Obolodiplosis; species Obolodiplosis robiniae. The sequence goes on along the minus strand of CM052014.1, from coordinate 27,701,439 downwards.
ATTTTATATTCGTCGATACTTTGAAAATTTTTTTGAGTCTGAGCGTATATCAAGATTTTTTATATTCGTCGATACTTTGAAAATTTTTTTGAGTCTGAGCGTATATCAAGATTTTTTATATTCGTCGATACTTTGAAAATTTTTTTGAGTCTGAGCGTATATCAAGATTTTTTATATTCTTCGATACTTTGAAAATTTTTCTGAGTCTGAACGTATATCAAGAATTTTATATTCGTCGATACTTTGAAAATTTTTCTGAGTCTGAACGTATATCAAGATTTTTTATATTCGTCGATACTTTGAAAATTTTTCTGAGTCTGAAAGTGTATCAAGAATTTTATATTCGTCGATACTTTGAAAATTTTTCTGAGTCTGAGCGTATATCAAGATTTTTTATATTCGTCGATACTTTGAAAAATTTTCTGAGTCTGAGCGTATATCAAGATTTTTTATATTCGTCGATACTTTGAAAATTTTTCTGAGTCTGAGCGTGTATCAAGATTTTTTATATTCGTCGATACTTTGAAAATTTTTCTGAGTCTGAACGTATATCAAGATTTTTTATATTCGTCGATACTTTGAAAATTTTTCTGAGTCTGAGCGTGTATCAAGATTTTTTATATTCGTCGATACTTTGAAAATTTTTCTGAGTCTGAAAGTGTATCAAGATTTTTTATATTCGTCGATACTTTGAAAATTTTTCTGAGTCTGAACGTATATCAAGATTTTTTATATTCGTCGATACTTTGAAAATTTTTTTGAGTCTGAGCGTGTATCAAGATTTTTTATATTCGTCGATACTTTGAACATTTTTTTGAGTCTGAGCGTATATCAAGATTTTTTATATTCTTCGATACTTTGAAAATTTTTCTGAGTCTGAACGTATATCAAGAATTTTATATTCGTCGATACTTTGAAAATTTTTCTGAGTCTGAACGTATATCAAGATTTTTTATATTCGTCGATACTTTGAAAATTTTTCTGAGTCTGAAAGTGTATCAAGAATTTTATATTCGTCGATACTTTGAAAATTTTTCTGAGTCTGAGCGTATATCAAGATTTTTTATATTCGTCGATACTTTGAAAAATTTTCTGAGTCTGAGCGTATATCAAGATTTTTTATATTCGTCGATACTTTGAAAATTTTTCTGAGTCTGAGCGTATATCAAGATTTTTTATATTCGTCGATACTTTGAAAATTTTTCTGAGTCTGAACGTATATCAAGATTTTTTATATTCGTCGATACTTTGAAAATTTTTCTGAGTCTGAGCGTGTATCAAGATTTTTTATATTCGTCGATACTTTGAAAATTTTTCTGAGTCTGAGCGTATATCAAGATTTTTTATATTCGTCGATACTTTGAAAAAATTTTTGAGTCTGAGCGTATATCAAGATTTTTTATATTCGTCGATACTTTGAAAATTTTTCTGAGTCTGAGCGTGTATCAAGATTTTTTATATTCGTCGATACTTTGAACATTTTTTTGAGTCTGAGCGTATATCAAGATTTTTTATATTCGTCGATACTTTGAAAATTTTTTTGAGTCTGAGCGTATATCAAGATTTTTTATATTCGTCGATATTTTGAAAATTTTTCTGAGTCTGAGCGTATATCAAGATTTTTTATATTCGTCGATACTTTGAAAATTTTTTTGAGTCTGAGCGTATATCAAGATTTTTTATATTCGTCGATACTTTGAAAATTTTTTTGAGTCTGAGCGTATATCAAGATTTTTTATATTCGTCGATACTTTGAAAATTTTTTTGAGTCTGAGCGTATATCAAGATTTTTTATATTCGTCGATACTTTGAAAATTTTTTTGAGTCTGAGCGTATATCAAGATTTTTTATATTCGTCGATATTTTGAAAATTTTTCTGAGTCTGAGCGTATATCAAGATTTTTTATATTCGTCGATACTTTGAAAATTTTTCTGAGTCTGAACGTATATCAAGAATTTTATATTCGTCGATACTTTGAAAATTTTTTTGAGTCTGAGCGTATATCAAGATTTTTTATATTCGTCGATACTTTGAAAATTTTTCTGAGTCTGAGCGTATATCAAGATTTTTTATATTCGTCGATACTTTGAAAATTTTTCTGAGTCTGAGCGTGTATCAAGAATTTTATATTCGTCGATACTTTGAAAATTTTTTTGAGTCTGAGCGTATATCAAGATTTTTTATATTCGTCGATACTTTGAAAAAATTTTTGAGTCTGAGCGTATATCAAGTTTTTTTATGTTCGTCGATACTTTGAAATTTTTTTTGAGTCTGAGCGTATATCAAGATTTTTTATATTCGTCGATACTTTGAAAATTTTTCTGAGTCTGAGCGTATATTAAGATTTTTTATATTCGTCGATACTTTGAAAATTTTTCTGAGTCTGAGCGTATATCAAGTTTTTTTATGTTCGTCGATACTTTGAAATTTTTTTTGAGTCTGAGCGTATATCAAGATTTTTTATATTCGTCGATACTTTGAAAATTTTTCTGAGTCTGAGCGTGTATCAAGATTTTTTATATTCGTCGATACTTTGAAAATTTTTTTGAGTCTGAGCGTATATCAAGATTTTTTATATTCGTCGATACTTTGAAAATTTTTCTGAGTCTGAGCGTATATCAAGATTTTTTATATTCGTCGATACTTTGAAAATTTTTTTGAGTCTGAGCGTTTATCAAGAGTTTTTATATTTGTCGATACATTGAAAATTTTTCTAAGTCTGAGCGTATATCAAGATTTTTTATATTCGTCGATACTTTGAAAATTTTTTTGAGTCTGAGCGTATATCAAGATTTTTTATATTCGTCGATACTTTGAAAAAATTTTTGAGTCTGAGCGTATATCAAGATTTTTTATATTCGTCGATACTTTGAAAATTTTTTTGAGTCTGAGCGTATATCAAGATTTTTTATATTCGTCGATACTTTGAAAATTTTTTTGAGTCTGAGCGTATATCAAGATTTTTTATATTCGTCGATACTTTGAAAATTTTTTTGAGTCTGAGCGTATATCAAGATGTTTTATATTCGTCGATACTTTGAAAAATTTTCTGAGTCTGAGCGTATATCAAGATTTTTTATATTCGTCGATACTTTGAAAATTTTTTTGAGTCTGAGCGTATATCAAGATTTTTTATATTCGTCGATACTTTGAAAAATTTTTTGAGTCTGAGCGTATATCAAGATTTTTTATATTCGTCGATACTTTGAAAATTTTTTTGAGTCTGAGCGTGTATCAAGATTTTTTATATTCGTCGATACTTTGAAAATTTTTCTGAGTCTGAACGTATATCAAGATTTTTTATATTCGTCGATACTTTGAAAATTTTTCTAAGTCTGAGCGTATATCAAGATTTTTTATATTCGTCGATACTTTGAAAATTTTTTTGAGTCTGAGCGTATATCAAGATTTTTTATATTCGTCGATACTTTGAAAAATTTTTTGAGTCTGAGCGTATATCAAGATTTTTTATATTCGTCGATACTTTGAAAATTTTTTTGAGTCTGAGCGTGTATCAAGATTTTTTATATTCGTCGATACTTTGAAAATTTTTCTGAGTCTGAACGTATATCAAGATTTTTTATATTCGTCGATACTTTGAAAATTTTTCTAAGTCTGAGCGTATATCAAGATTTTTTATATTCGTCGATACTTTGAAAATTTTTTTGAGTCTGAGCGTATATCAAGATTTTTTATATTCGTCGATACTTTGAAAATTTTTTTGAGTCTGAGCGTATATCAAGATTTTTTATATTCGTCGATACTTTGAAAATTTTTTTGAGTCTGAGCGTGTATCAAGATTTTTTATATTCGTCGATACTTTGAAAATTTTTCTGAGTCTGAACGTATATCAAGAGTTTTTATATTTGTCGATACATTGAAAATTTTTCTAAGTCTGAGCGTATATCAAGATTTTTTATATTCGTCGATACTTTGAAAATTTTTTTGAGTCTGAGCGTATATCAAGATTTTTTATATTCGTCGATACTTTGAAAAATTTTTTGAGTCTGAGCGTATATCAAGATTTTTTATATTCGTCGATACTTTGAAAATTTTTCTGAGTCTGAGCGTGTATCAAGAATTTTATATTCGTCGATACTTTGAAAATTTTTTTGAGTCTGAGCGTATATCAAGATTTTTTATATTCGTCGATACTTTGAAAATTTTTTTGAGTCTGAGCGTATATCAAGATTTTTTATATTCGTCGATACTTTGAAAATTTTTTTGAGTCTGAGCGTATATCAAGATTTTTTATATTCGTCGATACTTTGAAAATTTTTTTGAGTCTGAGCGTATATCAAGATGTTTTATATTCGTCGATACTTTGAAAAATTTTCTGAGTCTGAGCGTATATCAAGATTTTTTATATTCGTCGATACTTTGAAAATTTTTCTGAGTCTGAGCGTGTATCAAGAATTTTATATTCGTCGATACTTTGAAAATTTTTTTGAGTCTGAGCGTATATCAAGATTTTTTATATTCGTCGATACTTTGAAAATTTTTTTGAGTCTGAGCGTATATCAAGATTTTTTATATTCGTCGATACTTTGAAAATTTTTTTGAGTCTGAGCGTATATCAAGATTTTTTATATTCGTCGATACTTTGAAAAATTTTTTGAGTCTGAGCGTATATCAAGATTTTTTATATTCGTCGATACTTTGAAAATTTTTTTGAGTCTGAGCGTGTATCAAGATTTTTTATATTCGTCGATACTTTGAAAATTTTTCTGAGTCTGAACGTATATCAAGATTTTTTATATTCGTCGATACTTTGAAAATTTTTTTTGAGTCTGAGCGTATATCAAGATTTTTTATATTCGTCGATACTTTGAAAAATTTTTTGAGTCTGAGCGTATATCAAGATTTTTTATATTCTTCGATACTTTGAAAATTTTTCTGAGTCTGAACGTATATCAAGAATTTTATATTCGTCGATACTTTGAAAATTTTTCTGAGTCTGAACGTATATCAAGATTTTTTATATTCGTCGATACTTTGAAAATTTTTCTGAGTCTGAAAGTGTATCAAGAATTTTATATTCGTCGATACTTTGAAAATTTTTCTGAGTCTGAGCGTATATCAAGATTTTTTATATTCGTCGATACTTTGAAAAATTTTCTGAGTCTGAGCGTATATCAAGATTTTTTATATTCGTCGATACTTTGAAAATTTTTCTGAGTCTGAGCGTGTATCAAGATTTTTTATATTCGTCGATACTTTGAAAATTTTTCTGAGTCTGAACGTATATCAAGATTTTTTATATTCGTCGATACTTTGAAAATTTTTCTGAGTCTGAGCGTGTATCAAGATTTTTTATATTCGTCGATACTTTGAAAATTTTTCTGAGTCTGAAAGTGTATCAAGATTTTTTATATTCGTCGATACTTTGAAAATTTTTCTGAGTCTGAACGTATATCAAGATTTTTTATATTCGTCGATACTTTGAAAATTTTTTTGAGTCTGAGCGTATATCAAGATTTTTTATATTCGTCGATACTTTGAAAATTTTTCTGAGTCTGAGCGTGTATCAAGATTTTTTATATTCGTCGATACTTTGAAAATTTTTCTGAGTCTGAGCGTGTATCAATATTTTTTATATTCGTCGATACTTTGAAAATTTTTCTGAGTCTGAGCGTATATCAAGATTTTTTATATTCGTCGATACTTTGAAAAAATTTTTGAGTCTGAGCGTATATCAAGATTTTTTATATTCGTCGATACTTTGAAAATTTTTCTGAGTCTGAGCGTGTATCAAGATTTTTTATATTCGTCGATACTTTGAAAATTTTTCTGAGTCTGAAAGTGTATCAAGATTTTTTATATTCGTCGATACTTTGAAAATTTTTCTGAGTCTGAACGTATATCAAGATTTTTTATATTCGTCGATACTTTGAAAATTTTTTTGAGTCTGAGCGTGTATCAAGATTTTTTATATTCGTCGATACTTTGAACATTTTTTTGAGTCTGAGCGTATATCAAGATTTTTTATATTCTTCGATACTTTGAAAATTTTTCTGAGTCTGAACGTATATCAAGAATTTTATATTCGTCGATACTTTGAAAATTTTTCTGAGTCTGAACGTATATCAAGATTTTTTATATTCGTCGATACTTTGAAAATTTTTCTGAGTCTGAAAGTGTATCAAGAATTTTATATTCGTCGATACTTTGAAAATTTTTCTGAGTCTGAGCGTATATCAAGATTTTTTATATTCGTCGATACTTTGAAAAATTTTCTGAGTCTGAGCGTATATCAAGATTTTTTATATTCGTCGATACTTTGAAAATTTTTCTGAGTCTGAGCGTATATCAAGATTTTTTATATTCGTCGATACTTTGAAAATTTTTCTGAGTCTGAACGTATATCAAGATTTTTTATATTCGTCGATACTTTGAAAATTTTTCTGAGTCTGAGCGTGTATCAAGATTTTTTATATTCGTCGATACTTTGAAAATTTTTCTGAGTCTGAGCGTATATCAAGATTTTTTATATTCGTCGATACTTTGAAAAAATTTTTGAGTCTGAGCGTATATCAAGATTTTTTATATTCGTCGATACTTTGAAAATTTTTCTGAGTCTGAGCGTGTATCAAGATTTTTTATATTCGTCGATACTTTGAACATTTTTTTGAGTCTGAGCGTATATCAAGATTTTTTATATTCGTCGATACTTTGAAAATTTTTTTGAGTCTGAGCGTATATCAAGATTTTTTATATTCGTCGATACTTTGAAAATTTTTTTGAGTCTGAGCGTATATCAAGATTTTTTATATTCGTCGATATTTTGAAAATTTTTCTGAGTCTGAGCGTATATCAAGATTTTTTATATTCGTCGATACTTTGAAAATTTTTTTGAGTCTGAGCGTATATCAAGATTTTTTATATTCGTCGATACTTTGAAAATTTTTTTGAGTCTGAGCGTATATCAAGATTTTTTATATTCGTCGATACTTTGAAAATTTTTTTGAGTCTGAGCGTATATCAAGATTTTTTATATTCGTCGATACTTTGAAAATTTTTTTGAGTCTGAGCGTATATCAAGATTTTTTATATTCGTCGATATTTTGAAAATTTTTCTGAGTCTGAGCGTATATCAAGATTTTTTATATTCGTCGATACTTTGAAAATTTTTCTGAGTCTGAACGTATATCAAGAATTTTATATTCGTCGATACTTTGAAAATTTTTTTGAGTCTGAGCGTATATCAAGATTTTTTATATTCGTCGATACTTTGAAAATTTTTCTGAGTCTGAGCGTATATCAAGATTTTTTATATTCGTCGATACTTTGAAAATTTTTCTGAGTCTGAGCGTGTATCAAGAATTTTATATTCGTCGATACTTTGAAAATTTTTTTGAGTCTGAGCGTATATCAAGATTTTTTATATTCGTCGATACTTTGAAAAAATTTTTGAGTCTGAGCGTATATCAAGTTTTTTTATGTTCGTCGATACTTTGAAATTTTTTTTGAGTCTGAGCGTATATCAAGATTTTTTATATTCGTCGATACTTTGAAAATTTTTCTGAGTCTGAACGTATATTAAGATTTTTTATATTCGTCGATACTTTGAAAATTTTTCTGAGTCTGAGCGTATATCAAGTTTTTTTATGTTCGTCGATACTTTGAAATTTTTTTTGAGTCTGAGCGTATATCAAGATTTTTTATATTCGTCGATACTTTGAAAATTTTTCTGAGTCTGAGCGTGTATCAAGATTTTTTATATTCGTCGATACTTTGAAAATTTTTTTGAGTCTGAGCGTATATCAAGATTTTTTATATTCGTCGATACTTTGAAAATTTTTCTGAGTCTGAGCGTATATCAAGATTTTTTATATTCGTCGATACTTTGAAAATTTTTTTGAGTCTGAGCGTTTATCAAGAGTTTTTATATTTGTCGATACATTGAAAATTTTTCTAAGTCTGAGCGTATATCAAGATTTTTTATATTCGTCGATACTTTGAAAATTTTTTTGAGTCTGAGCGTATATCAAGATTTTTTATATTCGTCGATACTTTGAAAAAATTTTTGAGTCTGAGCGTATATCAAGATTTTTTATATTCGTCGATACTTTGAAAAATTTTCTGAGTCTGAGCGTGTATCAAGATTTTTTATATTCGTCGATACTTTGAAAATTTTTCTGAGTCTGAGCGTATATCAAGATTTTTTATATTCGTCGATACTTTGAAAATTTTTCTGAGTCTGAACGTATATCAAGATTTTTTATATTCGTCGATACTTTGAAAATTTTTTTGAGTCTGAGCGTATATCAAGATTTTTTATATTCGTCGATACTTTGAAAAATTTTTTGAGTCTGAGCGTATATCAAGATTTTTTATATTCGTCGATACTTTGAAAATTTTTCTGAGTCTGAGCGTGTATCAAGAATTTTATATTCGTCGATACTTTGAAAATTTTTTTGAGTCTGAGCGTATATCAAGATTTTTTATATTCGTCGATACTTTGAAAATTTTTTTGAGTCTGAGCGTATATCAAGATTTTTTATATTCGTCGATACTTTGAAAATTTTTTTGAGTCTGAGCGTATATCAAGATTTTTTATATTCGTCGATACTTTGAAAATTTTTTTGAGTCTGAGCGTATATCAAGATGTTTTATATTCGTCGATACTTTGAAAAATTTTCTGAGTCTGAGCGTATATCAAGATTTTTTATATTCGTCGATACTTTGAAAATTTTTCTGAGTCTGAGCGTGTATCAAGAATTTTATATTCGTCGATACTTTGAAAATTTTTTTGAGTCTGAGCGTATATCAAGATTTTTTATATTCGTCGATACTTTGAAAATTTTTTTGAGTCTGAGCGTATATCAAGATTTTTTATATTCGTCGATACTTTGAAAATTTTTTTGAGTCTGAGCGTATATCAAGATTTTTTATATTCGTCGATACTTTGAAAAATTTTTTGAGTCTGAGCGTATATCAAGATTTTTTATATTCGTCGATACTTTGAAAATTTTTTTGAGTCTGAGCGTGTATCAAGATTTTTTATATTCGTCGATACTTTGAAAATTTTTCTGAGTCTGAACGTATATCAAGATTTTTTATATTCGTCGATACTTTGAAAATTTTTTTTGAGTCTGAGCGTATATCAAGATTTTTTATATTCGTCGATACTTTGAAAAATTTTTTGAGTCTGAGCGTATATCAAGATTTTTTATATTCTTCGATACTTTGAAAATTTTTCTGAGTCTGAACGTATATCAAGAATTTTATATTCGTCGATACTTTGAAAATTTTTCTGAGTCTGAACGTATATCAAGATTTTTTATATTCGTCGATACTTTGAAAATTTTTCTGAGTCTGAAAGTGTATCAAGAATTTTATATTCGTCGATACTTTGAAAATTTTTCTGAGTCTGAGCGTATATCAAGATTTTTTATATTCGTCGATACTTTGAAAAATTTTCTGAGTCTGAGCGTATATCAAGATTTTTTATATTCGTCGATACTTTGAAAATTTTTCTGAGTCTGAGCGTGTATCAAGATTTTTTATATTCGTCGATACTTTGAAAATTTTTCTGAGTCTGAACGTATATCAAGATTTTTTATATTCGTCGATACTTTGAAAATTTTTCTGAGTCTGAGCGTGTATCAAGATTTTTTATATTCGTCGATACTTTGAAAATTTTTCTGAGTCTGAAAGTGTATCAAGATTTTTTATATTCGTCGATACTTTGAAAATTTTTCTGAGTCTGAACGTATATCAAGATTTTTTATATTCGTCGATACTTTGAAAATTTTTTTGAGTCTGAGCGTATATCAAGATTTTTTATATTCGTCGATACTTTGAAAATTTTTCTGAGTCTGAGCGTGTATCAAGATTTTTTATATTCGTCGATACTTTGAAAATTTTTCTGAGTCTGAGCGTGTATCAATATTTTTTATATTCGTCGATACTTTGAAAATTTTTCTGAGTCTGAGCGTATATCAAGATTTTTTATATTCGTCGATACTTTGAAAAAATTTTTGAGTCTGAGCGTATATCAAGATTTTTTATATTCGTCGATACTTTGAAAATTTTTCTGAGTCTGAGCGTGTATCAAGATTTTTTATATTCGTCGATACTTTGAACATTTTTTTGAGTCTGAGCGTATATCAAGATTTTTTATATTCGTCGATACTTTGAAAATTTTTTTGAGTCTGAGCGTATATCAAGATTTTTTATATTCGTCGATACTTTGAAAATTTTTTTGAGTCTGAGCGTATATCAAGATTTTTTATATTCGTCGATATTTTGAAAATTTTTCTGAGTCTGAGCGTATATCAAGATTTTTTATATTCGTCGATACTTTGAAAATTTTTTTGAGTCTGAGCGTATATCAAGATTTTTTATATTCGTCGATACTTTGAAAATTTTTTTGAGTCTGAGCGTATATCAAGATTTTTTATATTCGTCGATACTTTGAAAATTTTTTTGAGTCTGAGCGTATATCAAGATTTTTTATATTCGTCGATACTTTGAAAATTTTTTTGAGTCTGAGCGTATATCAAGATTTTTTATATTCGTCGATATTTTGAAAATTTTTCTGAGTCTGAGCGTATATCAAGATTTTTTATATTCGTCGATACTTTGAAAATTTTTCTGAGTCTGAGCGTGTATCAAGATTTTTTATATTCGTCGATACTTTGAACATTTTTTTGAGTCTGAGCGTATATCAAGATTTTTTATATTCGTCGATACTTTGAAAATTTTTCTGAGTCTGAGCGTGTATCAAGATTTTTTATATTCGTCGATACTTTGAACATTTTTTTGAGTCTGAGCGTATATCAAGATTTTTTATATTCGTCGATACTTTGAAAATTTTTTTGAGTCTGAGCGTATATCAAGATTTTTTATATTCGTCGATATTTTGAAAATTTTTCTGAGTCTGAGCGTATATCAAGATTTTTTATATTCGTCGATACTTTGAAAATTTTTCTGAGTCTGAAAGTGTATCAAGAATTTTATATTCGTCGATACTTTGAAAATTTTTCTGAGTCTGAGCGTATATCAAGATTTTTTATATTCGTCGATACTTTGAAAATTTTTTTGAGTCTGAGCGTATATCAAGATTTTTTATATTCGTCGATACTTTGAAAATTTTTCTGAGTCTGAACGTATATCAAGAATTTTATATTCGTCGATACTTTGAAAATTTTTCTGAGTCTGAACGTATATCAAGATTTTTTATATTCGTCGATACTTTGAAAATTTTTCTGAGTCCGAGCGTGTATCAAGATTTTTTATATTCGTCGATACTTTGAAAATTTTTCTGAGTCTGAACGTATATCAAGATTTTTTATATTCGTCGATACTTTGAAAATTTTTCTGAGTCCGAGCGTGTATCAAGATTTATTATATTCGTCGATACTTTGAAAATTTTTCTGAGTCTGAACGTATATCAAGATTTTTTATATTCGTCGATACTTTGAAAATTTTTCTGAGTCTGAGCGTATATCAAGATTTTTTATATTCGTCGATACTTTGAAAATTTTTCTGAGTCTGAAAGTGTATCAAGAATTTTATATTCGTCGATACTTTGAAAATTTTTCTGAGTCTGAAAGTGTATCAAGAATTTTATATTCGTCGATACTTTGAAAATTTTTCTGAGTCTGAAAGTGTATCAAGAATTTTATATTCGTCGATACTTTGAAAATTTTTCTGAGTCTGAAAGTGTATCAAGAATTTTATATTCGTCGATACTTTGAAAATTTTTCTGAGTCTGAAAGTGTATCAAGAATTTTATATTCGTCGATACTTTGAAAATTTTTCTGAGTCTGAAAGTGTATCAAGAATTTTATATTCGTCGATACTTTGAAAATTTTTCTGAGTCTGAAAGTGTATCAAGAATTTTATATTCGTCGATACTTTGAAAATTTTTCTGAGTCTGAGCGTGTATCAAGATTTTTTATATTCGTCGATACTTTGAAAATTTTTCTGAGTCTGAACGTATATCAAGATTTTTTATATTCGTCGATACTTTGAAAATTTTTCTGAGTCTGAAAGTGTATCAAGAATTTTATATTCGTCGATACTTTGAAAATTTTTCTGAGTCTGAACGTATATCAAGATTTTTTATATTCGTCGATACTTTGAAAATTTTTCTGAGTCCGAGCGTGTATCAAGATTTATTATATTCGTCGATACTTTGAAAATTTTTCTGAGTCTGAACGTATATCAAGATTTTTTATATTCGTCGATACTTTGAAAATTTTTCTGAGTCCGAGCGTGTATCAAGATTTATTATATTCGTCGATACTTTGAAAATTTTTCTGAGTCTGAACGTATATCAAGATTTTTTATATTCGTCGATACTTTGAAAATTTTTCTGAGTCTGAACGTATATCAAGATTTTTTATATTCGTCGATACTTTGAAAATTTTTCTGAGTCCGAGCGTGTATCAAGATTTATTATATTCGTCGATACTTTGAAAATTTTTCTGAGTCTGAACGTATATCAAGATTTTTTATATTCGTCGATACTTTGAAAATTTTTCTGAGTCTGAGCGTATATCAAGATTTTTTATATTCGTCGATACTTTGAAAATTTTTCTGAGTCCGAGCGTATATCAAGATTTTTTATATTCGTCGATACTTTGAAAATTTTTTTGAGTCTGAGCGTATATCAAGATTTTTTATATTCGTCGATACTTTGAAAATTTTTCTGAGTCTGAACGTATATCAAGATTTTTTATATTCGTCGATACTTTGACAATTTTTCTGAGTCCGAGCGTGTATCAAGATTTATTATATTCGTCGATACTTTGAAAATTTTTTTGAGTCTGAGCGTATATCAAGATTTTTTATATTCGTCGATACTTTGAAAATTTTTCTGAGTCTGAGCGTATATCAAGATTTTTTATATTCGTCGATACTTTGAAAAATTTTTTGAGTCTGAGCGTATATCAAGATTTTTTATATTCGTCGATACTTTGAAAAATTTTCTGAGTCTGAGCGTATATCAAGAATTTTATATTCGTCGATACTTTGAAAATTTTTCTGAGTCTGAACGTATATCAAGATTTTTTATATTCGTCGATACTTTGAAAATTTTTTTGAGTCTGAGCGTATATCAAGATTTTTTATATTCGTCGATACTTTGAAAAATTTTTTGAGTCTGAGCGTATATCAAGATTTTTTATATTCGTCGATACTTTGAAAATTTTTGTGAGTCTGAACGTATATCAAGATTTTTTATATTCGTCGATACTTTGAAATTTTTTTATGAGTCTGAGCGTATATCAAGATTTTTTATATTCGTCGATACTTTGAAAATTTTTCTGAGTCTGAGCGTGTATCAAGATTTTTTATATTCGTCGATACTTTGAAAATTTTTTTGAGTCTGAGCGTATATCAAGATTTTTTATATTCGTCGATACTTTGAAAAATTTTTTGAGTCTGAGCGTATATCAAGATTTTTTATATTCGTCGATACTTTGAAAATTTTTCTGAGTCTGAACGTATATCAAGATTTTTTATATTCGTCGATACTTTGAAAATTTTTTTGAGTCTGAGCGTATATCAAGATTTTTTATATTCGTCGATACTTTGAAAATTTTTCTGAGTCTGAAAGTGTATCAAGAATTTTATATTCGTCGATATTTTGAAAATTTTTCTGAGTCTGAGCGTATATCAAGATTTTTTATATTCGTCGATACTTTGAAAATTTTTCTGAGTCTGAAAGTGTATCAAGAATTTTATATTCGTCGATACTTTGAAATTTTTTTTGAGTCTGAGCGTATATCAAGATTTTTTATATTCGTCGATACTTTGAAAATTTTTCTGAGTCTGAAAGTGTATCAAGAATTTTATATTCGTCGATACTTTGAAAATATTTTTGAGTCTGAGCGTATATCAAGATTTTTTATATTCGTCGATACTTTGAAAATTTTTTTGAGTCTGAGCGTATATCAAGATTTTTTATATTCGTCGATACTTTGAAAATTTTTTTGAGTCTGAGCGTATATCAAGATTTTTTATATTCGTCGATACTTTGAAAATTTTTTTGAGTCTGAGCGTATATCAAGATTTTTTATATTCGTCGATACTTTGAAAATTTTTCTGAGTCTGAAAGTGTATCAAGAATTTTATATTCGTCGATACTTTGAAAATATTTTTGAGTCTGAGCGTATATCAAGATTTTTTATATTCGTCGATACTTTGAAAATTTTTTTGAGTCTGAGCGTATATCAAGATTTTTTATATTCGTCGATACTTTGAAATTTTTTTTTGAGTCTGAGCGTATATCAAGATTTTTTATATTCGTCGATACTTTGAAAATTTTTCTGAGTCTGAAAGTGTATCAAGAATTTTATATTCGTCGATATTTTGACAATTTTTCTGAGTCTGAACGTATATCAAGATTTTTTATATTCGTCGATATTTTGAAAATTTTTCTGAGTCTGAAAGTGTATCAAGAATTTTATATTCGTCGATACTTTGAAAATTTTTCTGAGTCTGAAAGTGTATCAAGAATTTTATATTCGTCGATATTTTGACAATTTTTCTGAGTCTGAACGTATATCAAGATTTTTTATATTCGTCGATATTTTGAAAATTTTTCTGAGTCTGAACGTATATCAAGATTTTTTATATTCGTCGATACTTTGAAAATTTTTCTGAGTCTGAAAGTGTATCAAGAATTTTATATTCGTCGATACTTTGAAAATTTTTCTGAGTCTGAAAGTGTATCAAGAATTTTATATTCGTCGATATTTTGACAATTTTTCTGAGTCTGAACGTATATCAAGATTTTTTATATTCGTCGATATTTTGAAAATTTTTCTGAGTCTGAAAGTGTATCAAGAATTTTATATTCGTCGATACTTTGAAAATTTTTTTGAGTCTGAAAGTGTATCAAGAATTTTATATTCGTCGATATTTTGAAAATTTTTCTGAGTCTGAGCGTATATCAAGATTTTTTATATTCGTCGATACTTTGAAAATTTTTTTGAGTCTGAGCGTATATCAAGATTTTTTATATTCGTCGATACTTTGAAAATTTTTTTGAGTCTGAGCGTATATCAAGATTTTTTATATTCGTCGATACTTTGAAAATTTTTCTGAGTCTGAAAGTGTATCAAGAATTTTATATTCGTCGATACTTTGAAAATATTTTTGAGTCTGAGCGTATATCAAGATTTTTTATATTCGTCGATACTTTGAAAATTTTTTTGAGTCTGAGCGTATATCAAGATTTTTTATATTCGTCGATACTTTGAAATTTTTTTTTGAGTCTGAGCGTATATCAAGATTTTTTATATTCGTCGATACTTTGAAAATTTTTCTGAGTCTGAAAGTGTATCAAGAATTTTATATTCGTCGATATTTTGAAAATTTTTCTGAGTCTGAACGTATATCAAGATTTTTTATATTCGTCGATATTTTGAAAATTTTTCTGAGTCTGAAAGTGTATCAAGAATTTTATATTCGTCGATACTTTGAAAATTTTTCTGAGTCTGAACGTATATCAAGATTTTTTATATTCGTCGATACTTTGAAAATTTTTCTGAGTCTGAAAGTGTATCAAGAATTTTATATTCGTCGATACTTTGAAATTTTTTTTGAGTCTGAGCGTATATCAAGATTTTTTATATTCGTCGATACTTTGAAAATTTTTTTGAGTCTGAGCGTATATCAAGATTTTTTATATTCGTCGATATTTTGAAAATTTTTTTGAGTCTGAAAGTGTATCAAGATTTTTTATATTCGTCGATACTTTGAAAATTTTTCTGAGTCTGAGCGTGTATCAAGATTTTTTATATTCGTCGATATTTTGAAAATTTTTCTGAGTCTGAGCGTGTATCAAGATTTTTTATATTCGTCGATACTTTGAAAATTTTTCTGAGTCTGAGCGTGTATCAAGATTTTTTATATTCGTCGATACTTTGAAAATTTTTCTGAGTCTGAACGTATATCAAGATTTTTTATATTCGTCGATACTTTGAAAATTTTTCTGAGTCTGAAAGTGGATCAAGAATTTTATATTCGTCGATACTTTGAAAATTTTTCTGAGTCTGAACGTATATCAAGATTTTTTATATTCGTCGATACTTTGAAAATTTTTCTGAGTCTGAGCGTGTATCAAGATTTTTTATATTCGTCGATACTTTGAAAATTTTTCTGAGTCTGAGCGTGTATCAAGATTTTTTATATTCGTCGATACTTTGAAAATTTTTCTGAGTCTGAGCGTGTATCAAGATTTTTTATATTCGTCGATACTTTGAACATTTTTTTGAGTCTGAGCGTATATCAAGATTTTTTATATTCGTCGATACTTTGAAAATTTTTTTGAGTCTGAGCGTATATCAAGATTTTTTATATTCGTCGATACTTTGAAAATTTTTTTGAGTCTGAGCGTATATCAAGATTTTTTATATTCGTCGATATTTTGAAAATTTTTCTGAGTCTGAGCGTATATCAAGATTTTTTATATTCGTCGATACTTTGAAAATTTTTTTGAGTCTGAGCGTATATCAAGATTTTTTATATTCGTCGATACTTTGAAAATTTTTTTGAGTCTGAGCGTATATCAAGATTTTTTATATTCGTCGATACTTTGAAAATTTTTTTGAGTCTGAGCGTATATCAAGATTTTTTATATTCGTCGATACTTTGAAAATTTTTTTGAGTCTGAGCGTATATCAAGATTTTTTATATTCGTCGATATTTTGAAAATTTTTCTGAGTCTGAGCGTATATCAAGATTTTTTATATTCGTCGATACTTTGAAAATTTTTCTGAGTCTGAAAGTGTATCAAGAATTTTATATTCGTCGATACTTTGAAAATTTTTCTGAGTCTGAAAGTGTATCAAGAATTTTATATTCGTCGATACTTTGAAAATTTTTCTGAGTCTGAGCGTATATCAAGATTTTTTATATTCGTCGATACTTTGAAAATTTTTTTGAGTCTGAGCGTATATCAAGATTTTTTATATTCGTCGATACTTTGAAAATTTTTCTGAGTCTGAGCGTGTATCAAGATTTTTTATATTCGTCGATACTTTGAAAATTTTTCTGAGTCTGAACGTATATCAAGATTTTTTATATTCGTCGATACTTTGAAAATTTTTCTGAGTCCGAGCGTGTATCAAGATTTTTTATATTCGTCGATACTTTGAAAATTTTTCTGAGTCTGAACGTATATCAAGATTTTTTATATTCGTCGATACTTTGAAAATTTTTCTGAGTCCGAGCGTGTATCAAGATTTATTATATTCGTCGATACTTTGAAAATTTTTCTGAGTCTGAACGTATATCAAGATTTTTTATATTCGTCGATACTTTGAAAATTTTTCTGAGTCTGAAAGTGTATCAAGAATTTTATATTCGTCGATACTTTGAAAATTTTTCTGAGTCTGAAAGTGTATCAAGAATTTTATATTCGTCGATACTTTGAAAATTTATCTGAGTCCGAGCGTGTATCAAGATTTTTTATATTCGTCGATACTTTGAAAATTTTTCTGAGTCTGAACGTATATCAAGATTTTTTATATTCGTCGATACTTTGAAAATTTTTCTGAGTCTGAAAGTGTATCAAGAATTTTATATTCGTCGATACTTTGAAAATTTTTCTGAGTCTGAACGTATATCAAGATTTTTTATATTCGTCGATACTTTGAAAATTTTTCTGAGTCTGAGCGTGTATCAAGATTTTTTATATTCGTCGATACTTTGAAAATTTTTCTGAGTCTGAACGTATATCAAGATTTTTTATATTCGTCGATACTTTGAAAATTTTTCTGAGTCTGAAAGTGTATCAAGAATTTTATATTCGTCGATACTTTGAAAATTTTTCTGAGTCTGAACGTATATCAAGATTTTTTATATTCGTCGATACTTTGAAAATTTTTCTGAGTCCGAGCGTGTATCAAGATTTATTATATTCGTCGATACTTTGAAAATTTTTCTGAGTCTGAACGTATATCAAGATTTTTTATATTCGTCGATACTTTGAAAATTTTTCTGAGTCCGAGCGTGTATCAAGATTTTTTATATTCGTCGATACTTTGAAAATTTTTCTGAGTCTGAACGTATATCAAGATTTTTTATATTCGTCGATACTTTGAAAATTTTTCTGAGTCCGAGCGTGTATCAAGATTTATTATATTCGTCGATACTTTGAAAATTTTTCTGAGTCTGAACGTATATCAAGATTTTTTATATTCGTCGATACTTTGAAAAATTTTTTGAGTCTGAGCGTATATCAAGATTTTTTATATTCGTCGATACTTTGAAAAATTTTCTGAGTCTGAGCGTATATCAAGATTTTTTATATTCGTCGATACTTTGAAAATTTTTCTGAGTCTGAGCGTATATCAAGATTTTTTATATTCGTCGATACTTTGAAAATTTTTCTGAGTCCGAGCGTGTATCAAGATTTATTATATTCGTCGATACTTTGAAAATTTTTCTGAGTCTGAACGTATATCAAGATTTTTTATATTCGTCGATACTTTGAAAAATTTTTTGAGTCTGAGCGTATATCAAGATTTTTTATATTCGTCGATACTTTGAAAATTTTTCTGAGTCCGAGCGTGTATCAAGATTTATTATATTCGTCGATACTTTGAAAATTTTTCTGAGTCTGAACGTATATCAAGATTTTTTATATTCGTCGATACTTTGAAAATTTTTCTGAGTCTGAGCGTATATCAAGATTTTTTATATTCGTCGATACTTTGAAAAATTTTTTGAGTCTGAGCGTATATCAAGATTTTTTATATTCGTCGATACTTTGAAAAATTTTCTGAGTCTGAGCGTATATCAAGAATTTTATATTCGTCGATACTTTGAAAATTTTTCTGAGTCTGAGCGTATATCAAGATTTTTTATATTCGTCGATACTTTGAAAATTTTTTTGAGTCTAAGCGTATATCAAGATTTTTTATATTCGTCGATACTTTGAAAAATTTTTTGAGTCTGAGCGTATATCAAGATTTTTTATATTCGTCGATACTTTGAAAATTTTTGTGAGTCTGAACGTATATCAAGATTTTTTATATTCGTCGATACTTTGAAAAATTTTTTGAGTCTGAGCGTATATCAAGATTTTTTATATTCGTCGATACTTTGAAAAATTTTCTGAGTCTGAGCGTATATCAAGATTTTTTATATTCGTCGATACTTTGAAAATTTTTCTGAGTCTGAGCGTATATCAAGATTTTTTATATTCGTCGATACTTTGAAAATTTTTTTGAGTCTAAGCGTATATCAAGATTTTTTATATTCGTCGATACTTTGAAAAATTTTTTGAGTCTGAGCGTATATCAAGATTTTTTATATTCGTCGATACTTTGAAAATTTTTGTGAGTCTGAACGTATATCAAGATTTTTTATATTCGTCGATACTTTGAAATTTTTTTTTGAGTCTGAGCGTATATCAAGATTTTTTATATTCGTCGATACTTTGAAAATTTTTCTGAGTCTGAGCGTGTATCAAGATTTTTTATATTCGTCGATACTTTGAAAATTTTTTTGAGTCTGAGCGTATATCAAGATTTTTTATATTCGTCGATACTTTGAAAAATTTTCTGAGTCTGAGCGTATATCAAGATTTTTTATATTCGTCGATACTTTGAAAATTTTTCTGAGTCTGAGCGTATATCAAGATTTTTTATATTCGTCGATACTTTGAAAATTTTTTTGAGTCTAAGCGTATATCAAGATTTTTTATATTCGTCGATACTTTGAAAAATTTTTTGAGTCTGAGCGTATATCAAGATTTTTTATATTCGTCGATACTTTGAAAATTTTTGTGAGTCTGAACGTATATCAAGATTTTTTATATTCGTCGATACTTTGAAATTTTTTTTTGAGTCTGAGCGTATATCAAGATTTTTTATATTCGTCGATACTTTGAAAATTTTTCTGAGTCTGAGCGTGTATCAAGATTTTTTATATTCGTCGATACTTTGAAAATTTTTTTGAGTCTGAGCGTATATCAAGATTTTTTATATTCGTCGATACTTTGAAAAATTTTTTGAGTCTGAGCGTATATCAAGATTTTTTATATTCGTCGATACTTTGAAAATTTTTCTGAGTCTGAACGTATATCAAGATTTTTTATATTCGTCGATACTTTGAAAATTTTTTTGAGTCTGAGCGTATATCAAGATTTTTTATATTCGTCGATATTTTGAAAATTTTTTGAGTCTGAAAGTGTATCAAGAATTTTATATTCGTCGATACTTTGAAAATTTTTCTGAGTCTGAAAGTGTATCAAGAATTTTATATTCGTCGATATTTTGACAATTTTTCTGAGTCTGAACGTATATCAAGATTTTTTATATTCGTCGATATTTTGAAAATTTTTCTGAGTCTGAAAGTGTATCAAGAATTTTATATTCGTCGATACTTTGAAAATTTTTTTGAGTCTGAAAGTGTATCAAGAATTTTATATTCGTCGATATTTTGAAAATTTTTCTGAGTCTGAGCGTATATCAAGATTTTTTATATTCGTCGATACTTTGAAAATTTTTTTGAGTCTGAGCGTATATCAAGATTTTTTATATTCGTCGATACTTTGAAAATTTTTTTGAGTCTGAGCGTATATCAAGATTTTTTATATTCGTCGATACTTTGAAAATTTTTCTGAGTCTGAAAGTGTATCAAGAATTTTATATTCGTCGATACTTTGAAAATTTTTCTGAGTCTGAAAGTGTATCAAGAATTTTATATTCGTCGATACTTTGAAAATTTTTCTGAGTCTGAAAGTGTATCAAGAATTTTATATTCGTCGATACTTTGAAAATTTTTCTGAGTCTGAAAGTGTATCAAGAATTTTATATTCGTCGATACTTTGAAAATTTTTCTGAGTCTGAGCGTGTATCAAGATTTTTTATATTCGTCGATACTTTGAAAATTTTTCTGAGTCTGAGCGTATATCAAGATTTTTTATATTCGTCGATACTTTGAAAATTTTTCTGAGTCTGAACGTATATCAAGAATTTTATATTCGTCGATACTTTGAAATTTTTTTTGAGTCTGAGCGTTTATCAAGATTTTTTATATTCGTCGATACTTTGAAAATTTTTCTAAGTCTGAGCGTATATCAAGATTTTTTATATTCTTCGATACTTTGAAAATTTTTCTGAGTCTGAACGTATATCAAGAATTTTATATTCGTCGATACTTTGAAAATTTTTCTGAGTCTGAACGTATATCAAGAATTTTATATTCGTCGATACTTTGAAAATTTTTCTGAGTCTGAGCGTGTATCAAGATTTTTTATATTCGTCGATACTTTGAAAATTTTTCTGAGTCTGAGCGTATATCAAGATTTTTTATATTCGTCGATACTTTGAAAATTTTTCTGAGTCTGAACGTATATCAAGAATTTTATATTCGTCGATACTTTGAAATTTTTTTTGAGTCTGAGCGTTTATCAAGATTTTTTATATTCGTCGATACTTTGAAAATTTTTCTAAGTCTGAGCGTATATCAAGATTTTTTATATTCTTCGATACTTTGAAAATTTTTCTGAGTCTGAACGTATATCAAGAATTTTATATTCGTCGATACTTTGAAAATTTTTCTGAGTCTGAGCGTGTATCAAGATTTTTTATATTCGTCGATACTTTGAAAATTTTTCTGAGTCTGAACGTATATCAAGAATTTTATATTCGTCGATACTTTGAAAATTTTTCTGAGTCTGAGCGTATATCAAGATTTTTTATATTCGTCGATACTTTGAAAATTTTTTTGAGTCTGAGCGTATATCAAGATTTTTTATATTCGTCGATACTTTGAAAATTTTTTTGAGTCTGAGCGTATATCAAGATTTTTTATATTCGTCGATATTTTGAAAATTTTTCTGAGTCTGAGCGTATATCAAGATTTTTTATATTCGTCGATACTTTGAAAATTTTTTTGAGTCTGAGCGTATATCAAGATTTTTTATATTCGTCGATACTTTGAAAATTTTTCTGAGTCTGAGCGTGTATCAAGATTTTTTATATTCGTCGATACTTTGAAAATTTTTCTGAGTCTGAGCGTATATCAAGATTTTTTATATTCGTCGATACTTTGAAAATTTTTCTGAGTCTGAACGTATATCAAGAATTTTATATTCGTCGATACTTTGAAATTTTTTTTGAGTCTGAGCGTTTATCAAGATTTTTTATATTCGTCGATACTTTGAAAATTTTTCTAAGTCTGAGCGTATATCAAGATTTTTTATATTCTTCGATACTTTGAAAATTTTTCTGAGTCTGAACGTATATCAAGAATTTTATATTCGTCGATACTTTGAAAATTTTTCTGAGTCTGAACGTATATCAAGAATTTTATATTCGTCGATACTTTGAAAATTTTTCTGAGTCTGAGCGTGTATCAAGATTTTTTATATTCGTCGATACTTTGAAAATTTTTCTGAGTCTGAGCGTATATCAAGATTTTTTATATTCGTCGATACTTTGAAAATTTTTCTGAGTCTGAACGTATATCAAGAATTTTATATTCGTCGATACTTTGAAATTTTTTTTGAGTCTGAGCGTTTATCAAGATTTTTTATATTCGTCGATACTTTGAAAATTTTTCTAAGTCTGAGCGTATATCAAGATTTTTTATATTCTTCGATACTTTGAAAATTTTTCTGAGTCTGAACGTATATCAAGAATTTTATATTCGTCGATACTTTGAAAATTTTTCTGAGTCTGAGCGTGTATCAAGATTTTTTATATTCGTCGATACTTTGAAAATTTTTCTGAGTCTGAACGTATATCAAGAATTTTATATTCGTCGATACTTTGAAATTTTTTTTGAGTCTGAGCGTATATCAAGAGTTTTTATATTTGTCGATACATTGAAAATTTTTCTAAGTCTGAGCGTATATGAAGATTTTTTATATTCGTCGATACTTTGAAAATTTTTTTGAGTCTGAGCGTATATCAAGATTTTTTATATTCGTCGATACTTTGAAAATTTTTCTGAGTCTGAGCGTATATCAAGATTTTTTATATTCGTCGATACTTTGAAAATTTTTTTGAGTCTGAGCCTATATCAAGATTTTCTATATTCGTCGATACTTTGAAAATTTTTCTGAGTCTGAACGTATATCAAGATTTTTTATATTCGTCGATACTTTGAAAATTTTTCTGAGTCTGAGCGTACATCAAGAATTTTATATTCGTCGATACTTTGAAAATTTTTCTGAGTCTGAGCGTATATCAAGTTTTTTTATGTTCGTCGATACTTTGAAAATTTTTCTGAGTCTGAGCGTATATCAAGATTTTTTATATTCGTCGATACTTTGAAAATTTTTCTGAGTCTGAGCGTATATCAAGATTTTTTATATTCGTCGATACTTTGAAATTTTTTTTGAGTCTGAGCGTATATCAAGATTTTTTATATTCGTCGATACTTTGAAAATTTTTCTGAGTCTGAGCGTATATCAAGATTTTTTATATTCGTCGATACTTTGAAAATTTTTCTGAGTCTGAACGTATATCAAGAATTTTATATTCGTCGATACTTTGAAAATTTTTTTGAGTCTGAGCGTATATCAAGATTTTTTATATTCGTCGATACTTTGAAAATTTTTCTGAGTCTGAGCGTGTATCAAGAATTTTATATTCGTCGATACTTTGAAAATTTTTTTGAGTCTGAGCGTATATCAAGATTTTTTATATTCGTCGATACTTTGAAAATTTTTCTGAGTCTGAACGTATATCAAGAATTTTATATTCGTCGATACTTTGAAAATTTTTTTGAGTCTGAGCGTATATCAAGATTTTTTATATTCGTCGATACTTTGAAAATTTTTCTGAGTCTGAGCGTATATCAAGATTTTTTATATTCGTCGATACTTTGAAAATTTTTCTGAGTCTGAGCGTGTATCAAGAATTTTATATTCGTCGATACTTTGAAAATTTTTTTGAGTCTGAGCGTATATCAAGATTTTTTATATTCGTCGATACTTTGAAAAAATTTTTGAGTCTGAGCGTATATCAAGTTTTTTTATGTTCGTCGATACTTTGAAATTTTTTTTGAGTCTGAGCGTATATCAAGATTTTTTATATTCGTCGATACTTTGAAAATTTTTCTGAGTCTGAGCGTGTATCAAGATTTTTTATATTCGTCGATACTTTGAAAATTTTTCTGAGTCTGAGCGTATATCAAGTTTTTTTATGTTCGTCGATACTTTGAAAATTTTTCTGAGTCTGAGCGTATATCAAGATTTTTTATATTCGTCGATACTTTGAAAATTTTTCTGAGTCTGAGCGTATATTAAGATTTTTTATATTCGTCGATACTTTGAAAATTTTTCTGAGTCTGAGCGTATATCAAGTTTTTTTATGTTCGTCGATACTTTGAAATTTTTTTTGAGTCTGAGCGTATATCAAGATTTTTTATATTCGTCGATACTTTGAAAATTTTTCTGAGTCTGAGCGTGTATCAAGATTTTTTATATTCGTCGATACTTTGAAAATTTTTTTGAGTCTGAGCGTATATCAAGATTTTTTATATTCGTCGATACTTTGAAAATTTTTCTGAGTCTGAGCGTATATCAAGATTTTTTATATTCGTCGATACTTTGAAAATTTTTTTGAGTCTGAGCGTTTATCAAGAGTTTTTATATTTGTCGATACATTGAAAATTTTTCTAAGTCTGAGCGTATATCAAGATTTTTTATATTCGTCGATACTTTGAAAATTTTTTTGAGTCTGAGCGTATATCAAGATTTTTTATATTCGTCGATACTTTGAAAATTTTTTTGAGTCTGAGCGTTTATCAAGAGTTTTTATATTTGTCGATACATTGAAAATTTTTCTAAGTCTGAGCGTATATCAAGATTTTTTATATTCGTCGATACTTTGAAAATTTTTTTGAGTCTGAGCGTATATCAAGATTTTTTATATTCGTCGATACTTTGAAAAAATTTTTGAGTCTGAGCGTATATCAAGATTTTTTATATTCGTCGATACTTTGAAAAATTTTCTGAGTCTGAGCGTGTATCAAGATTTTTTATATTCGTCGATACTTTGAAAATTTTTCTGAGTCTGAGCGTATATCAAGATTTTTTATATTCGTCGATACTTTGAAAATTTTTTTGAGTCTGAGCGTATATCAAGATTTTTTATATTCGTCGATACTTTGAAAAATTTTTTGAGTCTGAGCGTATATCAAGATTTTTTATATTCGTCGATACTTTGAAAATTTTTCTGAGTCTGAGCGTGTATCAAGAATTTTATATTCGTCGATACTTTGAAAATTTTTTTGAGTCTGAGCGTATATCAAGATTTTTTATATTCGTCGATACTTTGAAAATTTTTTTGAGTCTGAGCGTATATCAAGATTTTTTATATTCGTCGATACTTTGAAAATTTTTTTGAGTCTGAGCGTATATCAAGATTTTTTATATTCGTCGATACTTTGAAAATTTTTTTGAGTCTGAGCGTATATCAAGATGTTTTATATTCGTCGATACTTTGAAAAATTTTCTGAGTCTGAGCGTATATCAAGATTTTTTATATTCGTCGATACTTTGAAAATTTTTCTGAGTCTGAGCGTGTATCAAGAATTTTATATTCGTCGATACTTTGAAAATTTTTTTGAGTCTGAGCGTATATCAAGATTTTTTATATTCGTCGATACTTTGAAAATTTTTTTGAGTCTGAGCGTATATCAAGATTTTTTATATTCGTCGATACTTTGAAAATTTTTTTGAGTCTGAGCGTATATCAAGATGTTTTATATTCGTCGATACTTTGAAAAATTTTCTGAGTCTGAGCGTATATCAAGATTTTTTATATTCGTCGATACTTTGAAAATTTTTCTGAGTCTGAGCGTGTATCAAGAATTTTATATTCGTCGATACTTTGAAAATTTTTTTGAGTCTGAGCGTATATCAAGATTTTTTATATTCGTCGATACTTTGAAAATTTTTTTGAGTCTGAGCGTATATCAAGATTTTTTATATTCGTCGATACTTTGAAAATTTTTTTGAGTCTGAGCGTATATCAAGATTTTTTATATTCGTCGATACTTTGAAAATTTTTTTGAGTCTGAGCGTATATCAAGATTTTTTATATTCGTCGATACTTTGAAAATTTTTTTGAGTCTGAGCGTATATCAAGATTTTTTATATTCGTCGATACTTTGAAAATTTTTTTGAGTCTGAGCGTGTATCAAGATTTTTTATATTCGTCGATACTTTGAAAATTTTTCTGAGTCTGAACGTATATCAAGATTTTTTATATTCGTCGATACTTTGAAAAATTTTTTGAGTCTGAGCGTATATCAAGATTTTTTATATTCGTCGATACTTTGAAAAATTTTCTGAGTCTGAAAGTGTATCAAGAATTTTATATTCGTCGATACTTTGAAAATTTTTTTGAGTCTGAGCGTATATCAAGATTTTTTATATTCGTCGATACTTTGAAAATTTTTTTGAGTCTGAGCGTATATCAAGATTTTTTATATTCGTCGATACTTTGAAAATTTTTTTGAGTCTGAGCGTATATCAAGATTTTTTATATTCTTCGATACTTTGAAAATTTTTCTGAGTCTGAACGTATATCAAGAATTTTATATTCGTCGATACTTTGAAAATTTTTCTGAGTCTGAACGTATATCAAGATTTTTTATATTCGTCGATACTTTGAAAATTTTTCTGAGTCTGAAAGTGTATCAAGATTTTTTATATTCGTCGATACTTTGAAAATTTTTCTGAGTCTGAAAGTGTATCAAGATTTTTTATATTCGTCGATACTTTGAAAATTTTTCTGAGTCTGAACGTATATCAAGATTTTTTATATTCGTCGATACTTTGAAAATTTTTTTGAGTCTGAGCGTATATCAAGATTTTTTATATTCGTCGATACTTTGAAAATTTTTCTGAGTCTGAGCGTGTATCAAGATTTTTTATATTCGTCGATACTTTGAAAATTTTTCTGAGTCTGAGCGTGTATCAAGATTTTTTATATTCGTCGATACTTTGAAAATTTTTCTGAGTCTGAGCGTATATCAAGATTTTTTATATTCGTCGATACTTTGAAAAAATTTTTGAGTCTGAGCGTATATCAAGATTTTTTATATTCGTCGATACTTTGAAAATTTTTCTGAGTCTGAGCGTGTATCAAGATTTTTTATATTCGTCGATACTTTGAACATTTTTTTGAGTCTGAGCGTATATCAAGATTTTTTATATTCGTCGATACTTTGAAAATTTTTTTGAGTCTGAGCGTATATCAAGATTTTTTATATTCGTCGATACTTTGAAAATTTTTTTGAGTCTGAGCGTATATCAAGATTTTTTATATTCGTCGATATTTTGAAAATTTTTCTGAGTCTGAGCGTATATCAAGATTTTTTATATTCGTCGATACTTTGAAAATTTTTCTGAGTCTGAACGTATATCAAGAATTTTATATTCGTCGATACTTTGAAAATTTTTTTGAGTCTGAGCGTATATCAAGATTTTTTATATTCGTCGATACTTTGAAAATTTTTCTGAGTCTGAGCGTATATCAAGATTTTTTATATTCGTCGATACTTTGAAAATTTTTCTGAGTCTGAGCGTGTATCAAGAATTTTATATTCGTCGATACTTTGAAAATTTTTTTGAGTCTGAGCGTATATCAAGATTTTTTATATTCGTCGATACTTTGAAAAAATTTTTGAGTCTGAGCGTATATCAAGTTTTTTTATGTTCGTCGATACTTTGAAATTTTTTTTGAGTCTGAGCGTATATCAAGATTTTTTATATTCGTCGATACTTTGAAAATTTTTCTGAGTCTGAGCGTATATTAAGATTTTTTATATTCGTCGATACTTTGAAAATTTTTCTGAGTCTGAGCGTATATCAAGTTTTTTTATGTTCGTCGATACTTTGAAATTTTTTTTGAGTCTGAGCGTATATCAAGATTTTTTATATTCGTCGATACTTTGAAAATTTTTCTGAGTCTGAGCGTGTATCGAGATTTTTTATATTCGTCGATACTTTGAAAATTTTTTTGAGTCTGAGCGTATATCAAGATTTTTTATATTCGTCGATACTTTGAAAATTTTTCTGAGTCTGAGCGTATATCAAGATTTTTTATATTCGTCGATACTTTGAAAATTTTTTTGAGTCTGAGCGTTTATCAAGAGTTTTTATATTTGTCGATACATTGAAAATTTTTCTAAGTCTGAGCGTATATCAAGATTTTTTATATTCGTCGATACTTTGAAAATTTTTTTGAGTCTGAGCGTATATCAAGATTTTTTATATTCGTCGATACTTTGAAAAAATTTTTGAGTCTGAGCGTATATCAAGATTTTTTATATTCGTCGATACTTTGAAAAATTTTCTGAGTCTGAGCGTGTATCAAGATTTTTTATATTCGTCGATACTTTGAAAATTTTTCTGAGTCTGAGCGTATATCAAGATTTTTTATATTCGTCGATACTTTGAAAATTTTTCTGAGTCTGAACGTATATCAAGATTTTTTATATTCGTCGATACTTTGAAAATTTTTTTGAGTCTGAGCGTATATCAAGATTTTTTATATTCGTCGATACTTTGAAAAATTTTTTGAGTCTGAGCGTATATCAAGATTTTTTATATTCGTCGATACTTTGAAAATTTTTCTGAGTCTGAGCGTGTATCAAGAATTTTATATTCGTCGATACTTTGAAAATTTTTTTGAGTCTGAGCGTATATCAAGATTTTTTATATTCGTCGATACTTTGAAAATTTTTTTGAGTCTGAGCGTATATCAAGATTTTTTATATTCGTCGATACTTTGAAAATTTTTTTGAGTCTGAGCGTATATCAAGATTTTTTATATTCGTCGATACTTTGAAAATTTTTTTGAGTCTGAGCGTATATCAAGATGTTTTATATTCGTCGATACTTTGAAAAATTTTCTGAGTCTGAGCGTATATCAAGATTTTTTATATTCGTCGATACTTTGAAAATTTTTCTGAGTCTGAGCGTGTATCAAGAATTTTATATTCGTCGATACTTTGAAAATTTTTTTGAGTCTGAGCGTATATCAAGATTTTTTATATTCGTCGATACTTTGAAAATTTTTTTGAGTCTGAGCGTATATCAAGATTTTTTATATTCGTCGATACTTTGAAAAATTTTTTGAGTCTGAGCGTATATCAAGATTTTTTATATTCGTCGATACTTTGAAAATTTTTTTGAGTCTGAGCGTGTATCAAGATTTTTTATATTCGTCGATACTTTGAAAATTTTTCTGAGTCTGAACGTATATCAAGATTTTTTATATTCGTCGATACTTTGAAAATTTTTTTGAGTCTGAGCGTATATCAAGATTTTTTATATTCGTCGATACTTTGAAAATTTTTCTGAGTCTGAGCGTATATCAAGATTTTTTATATTCGTCGATACTTTGAAAAAATTTTTGAGTCTGAGCGTATATCAAGATTTTTTATATTCGTCGATACTTTGAAAATTTTTCTGAGTCTGAGCGTGTATCAAGATTTTTTATATTCGTCGATACTTTGAACATTTTTTTGAGTCTGAGCGTATATCAAGATTTTTTATATTCGTCGATACTTTGAAAAATTTTCTGAGTCTGAGCGTGTATCAAGATTTTTTATATTCGTCGATACTTTGAAAATTTTTCTGAGTCTGAGCGTATATCAAGATTTTTTATATTCGTCGATACTTTGAAAATTTTTCTGAGTCTGAACGTATATCAAGATTTTTTATATTCGTCGATACTTTGAAAATTTTTTTGAGTCTGAGCGTATATCAAGATTTTTTATATTCGTCGATACTTTGAAAAATTTTTTGAGTCTGAGCGTATATCAAGATTTTTTATATTCGTCGATACTTTGAAAATTTTTCTGAGTCTGAGCGTGTATCAAGAATTTTATATTCGTCGATACTTTGAAAATTTTTTTGAGTCTGAGCGTATATCAAGATTTTTTATATTCGTCGATACTTTGAAAATTTTTTTGAGTCTGAGCGTATATCAAGATTTTTTATATTCGTCGATACTTTGAAAATTTTTTTGAGTCTGAGCGTATATCAAGATTTTTTATATTCGTCGATACTTTGAAAATTTTTTTGAGTCTGAGCGTATATCAAGATGTTTTATATTCGTCGATACTTTGAAAAATTTTCTGAGTCTGAGCGTATATCAAGATTTTTTATATTCGTCGATACTTTGAAAATTTTTCTGAGTCTGAGCGTGTATCAAGAATTTTATATTCGTCGATACTTTGAAAATTTTTTTGAGTCTGAGCGTATATCAAGATTTTTTATATTCGTCGATACTTTGAAAATTTTTTTGAGTCTGAGCGTATATCAAGATTTTTTATATTCGTCGATACTTTGAAAAATTTTTTGAGTCTGAGCGTATATCAAGATTTTTTATATTCGTCGATACTTTGAAAATTTTTTTGAGTCTGAGCGTGTATCAAGATTTTTTATATTCGTCGATACTTTGAAAATTTTTCTGAGTCTGAACGTATATCAAGATTTTTTATATTCGTCGATACTTTGAAAATTTTTTTGAGTCTGAGCGTATATCAAGATTTTTTATATTCGTCGATACTTTGAAAATTTTTCTGAGTCTGAGCGTATATCAAGATTTTTTATATTCGTCGATACTTTGAAAATTTTTCTGAGTCTGAGCGTGTATCAAGAATTTTATATTCGTCGATACTTTGAAAATTTTTTTGAGTCTGAGCGTATATCAAGATTTTTTATATTCGTCGATACTTTGAAAATTTTTTTGAGTCTGAGCGTATATCAAGATTTTTTATATTCGTCGATACTTTGAAAATTTTTTTGAGTCTGAGCGTATATCAAGATTTTTTATATTCTTCGATACTTTGAAAATTTTTCTGAGTCTGAACGTATATCAAGAATTTTATATTCGTCGATACTTTGAAAATTTTTCTGAGTCTGAACGTATATCAAGATTTTTTATATTCGTCGATACTTTGAAAATTTTTCTGAGTCTGAAAGTGTATCAAGAATTTTATATTCGTCGATACTTTGAAAATTTTTCTGAGTCTGAGCGTATATCAAGATTTTTTATATTCGTCGATACTTTGAAAAATTTTCTGAGTCTGAGCGTATATCAAGATTTTTTATATTCGTCGATACTTTGAAAATTTTTCTGAGTCTGAGCGTGTATCAAGATTTTTTATATTCGTCGATACTTTGAAAATTTTTCTGAGTCTGAACGTATATCAAGAATTTTATATTCGTCGATACTTTGAAAATTTTTCTGAGTCTGAGCGTGTATCAAGATTTTTTATATTCGTCGATACTTTGAAAATTTTTCTGAGTCTG
Organism: Obolodiplosis robiniae; assembly: GCA_028476595.1. Classification (NCBI taxonomy): domain Eukaryota; kingdom Metazoa; phylum Arthropoda; class Insecta; order Diptera; family Cecidomyiidae; genus Obolodiplosis; species Obolodiplosis robiniae. The sequence continues at coordinate 27,670,180 of CM052014.1, read as the reverse complement.
AACGTATATCAAGATTTTTTATATTCGTCGATACTTTGAAAATTTTTCTGAGTCTGAGCGTGTATCAAGATTTTTTATATTCGTCGATACTTTGAAAATTTTTCTGAGTCTGAGCGTGTATCAAGATTTTTTATATTCGTCGATACTTTGAAAATTTTTCTGAGTCTGAGCGTATATCAAGATTTTTTATATTCGTCGATACTTTGAAAAAATTTTTGAGTCTGAGCGTATATCAAGATTTTTTATATTCGTCGATACTTTGAAAATTTTTCTGAGTCTGAGCGTGTATCAAGATTTTTTATATTCGTCGATACTTTGAACATTTTTTTGAGTCTGAGCGTATATCAAGATTTTTTATATTCGTCGATACTTTGAAAATTTTTTTGAGTCTGAGCGTATATCAAGATTTTTTATATTCGTCGATACTTTGAAAATTTTTTTGAGTCTGAGCGTATATCAAGATTTTTTATATTCGTCGATATTTTGAAAATTTTTCTGAGTCTGAGCGTATATCAAGATTTTTTATATTCGTCGATACTTTGAAAATTTTTTTGAGTCTGAGCGTATATCAAGATTTTTTATATTCGTCGATACTTTGAAAATTTTTTTGAGTCTGAGCGTATATCAAGATTTTTTATATTCGTCGATACTTTGAAAATTTTTTTGAGTCTGAGCGTATATCAAGATTTTTTATATTCGTCGATACTTTGAAAATTTTTTTGAGTCTGAGCGTATATCAAGATTTTTTATATTCGTCGATATTTTGAAAATTTTTCTGAGTCTGAGCGTATATCAAGATTTTTTATATTCGTCGATACTTTGAAAATTTTTCTGAGTCTGAAAGTGTATCAAGATTTTTTATATTCGTCGATACTTTGAACATTTTTTTGAGTCTGAGCGTATATCAAGATTTTTTATATTCGTCGATACTTTGAAAATTTTTCTGAGTCTGAAAGTGTATCAAGAATTTTATATTCGTCGATACTTTGAAAATTTTTCTGAGTCTGAGCGTATATCAAGATTTTTTATATTCGTCGATACTTTGAAAATTTTTTTGAGTCTGAGCGTATATCAAGATTTTTTATATTCGTCGATACTTTGAAAATTTTTCTGAGTCTGAGCGTGTATCAAGATTTTTTATATTCGTCGATACTTTGAAAATTTTTCTGAGTCTGAGCGTATATCAAGATTTTTTATATTCGTCGATACTTTGAAAATTTTTCTGAGTCCGAGCGTGTATCAAGATTTATTATATTCGTCGATACTTTGAAAATTTTTCTGAGTCTGAACGTATATCAAGATTTTTTATATTCGTCGATACTTTGAAAATTTTTCTGAGTCCGAGCGTGTATCAAGATTTTTTATATTCGTCGATACTTTGAAAATTTTTCTGAGTCTGAACGTATATCAAGATTTTTTATATTCGTCGATACTTTGAAAATTTTTCTGAGTCCGAGCGTGTATCAAGATTTATTATATTCGTCGATACTTTGAAAATTTTTCTGAGTCTGAACGTATATCAAGATTTTTTATATTCGTCGATACTTTGAAAATTTTTCTGAGTCTGAGCGTATATCAAGATTTTTTATATTCGTCGATACTTTGAAAATTTTTCTGAGTCTGAAAGTGTATCAAGAATTTTATATTCGTCGATACTTTGAAAATTTTTCTGAGTCTGAAAGTGTATCAAGAATTTTATATTCGTCGATACTTTGAAAATTTTTCTGAGTCTGAAAGTGTATCAAGAATTTTATATTCGTCGATACTTTGAAAATTTTTCTGAGTCTGAAAGTGTATCAAGAATTTTATATTCGTCGATACTTTGAAAATTTTTCTGAGTCTGAAAGTGTATCAAGAATTTTATATTCGTCGATACTTTGAAAATTTTTCTGAGTCTGAAAGTGTATCAAGAATTTTATATTCGTCGATACTTTGAAAATTTTTCTGAGTCTGAAAGTGTATCAAGAATTTTATATTCGTCGATACTTTGAAAATTTTTCTGAGTCTGAGCGTGTATCAAGATTTTTTATATTCGTCGATACTTTGAAAATTTTTCTGAGTCTGAACGTATATCAAGATTTTTTATATTCGTCGATACTTTGAAAATTTTTCTGAGTCTGAAAGTGTATCAAGAATTTTATATTCGTCGATACTTTGAAAATTTTTCTGAGTCTGAACGTATATCAAGATTTTTTATATTCGTCGATACTTTGAAAATTTTTCTGAGTCCGAGCGTGTATCAAGATTTATTATATTCGTCGATACTTTGAAAATTTTTCTGAGTCTGAACGTATATCAAGATTTTTTATATTCGTCGATACTTTGAAAATTTTTCTGAGTCCGAGCGTGTATCAAGATTTTTTATATTCGTCGATACTTTGAAAATTTTTCTGAGTCTGAACGTATATCAAGATTTTTTATATTCGTCGATACTTTGAAAATTTTTCTGAGTCCGAGCGTGTATCAAGATTTATTATATTCGTCGATACTTTGAAAATTTTTCTGAGTCTGAACGTATATCAAGATTTTTTATATTCGTCGATACTTTGAAAATTTTTCTGAGTCTGAGCGTATATCAAGATTTTTTATATTCGTCGATACTTTGAAAATTTTTCTGAGTCCGAGCGTATATCAAGATTTTTTATATTCGTCGATACTTTGAAATTTTTTTTGAGTCTGAGCGTATATCAAGATTTTTTATATTCGTCGATACTTTGAAAATTTTTCTGAGTCTGAACGTATATCAAGATTTTTTATATTCGTCGATACTTTGAAAATTTTTCTGAGTCCGAGCGTGTATCAAGATTTATTATATTCGTCGATACTTTGAAAATTTTTTTGAGTCTGAGCGTATATCAAGATTTTTTATATTCGTCGATACTTTGAAAATTTTTCTGAGTCTGAGCGTATATCAAGATTTTTTATATTCGTCGATACTTTGAAAAATTTTTTGAGTCTGAGCGTATATCAAGATTTTTTATATTCGTCGATACTTTGAAAAATTTTCTGAGTCTGAGCGTATATCACGAATTTTATATTCGTCGATACTTTGAAAATTTTTCTGAGTCTGAACGTATATCAAGATTTTTTATATTCGTCGATACTTTGAAAATTTTTTTGAGTCTGAGCGTATATCAAGATTTTTTATATTCGTCGATACTTTGAAAAAATTTTTGAGTCTGAGCGTATATCAAGATTTTTTATATTCGTCGATACTTTGAAAATTTTTGTGAGTCTGAACGTATATCAAGATTTTTTATATTCGTCGATACTTTGAAATTTTTTTATGAGTCTGAGCGTATATCAAGATTTTTTATATTCGTCGATACTTTGAAAATTTTTCTGAGTCTGAGCGTGTATCAAGATTTTTTATATTCGTCGATACTTTGAAAATTTTTTTGAGTCTGAGCGTATATCAAGATTTTTTATATTCGTCGATACTTTGAAAAATTTTTTGAGTCTGAGCGTATATCAAGATTTTTTATATTCGTCGATACTTTGAAAATTTTTCTGAGTCTGAACGTATATCAAGATTTTTTATATTCGTCGATACTTTGAAAATTTTTTTGAGTCTGAGCGTATATCAAGATTTTTTATATTCGTCGATATTTTGAAAATTTTTTGAGTCTGAAAGTGTATCAAGAATTTTATATTCGTCGATACTTTGAAAATTTTTCTGAGTCTGAAAGTGTATCAAGAATTTTATATTCGTCGATATTTTGACAATTTTTCTGAGTCTGAACGTATATCAAGATTTTTTATATTCGTCGATATTTTGAAAATTTTTCTGAGTCTGAAAGTGTATCAAGAATTTTATATTCGTCGATACTTTGAAAATTTTTTTGAGTCTGAAAGTGTATCAAGAATTTTATATTCGTCGATATTTTGAAAATTTTTCTGAGTCTGAGCGTATATCAAGATTTTTTATATTCGTCGATACTTTGAAAATTTTTTTGAGTCTGAGCGTATATCAAGATTTTTTATATTCGTCGATACTTTGAAAATTTTTTTGAGTCTGAGCGTATATCAAGATTTTTTATATTCGTCGATACTTTGAAAATTTTTCTGAGTCTGAAAGTGTATCAAGAATTTTATATTCGTCGATACTTTGAAAATATTTTTGAGTCTGAGCGTATATCAAGATTTTTTATATTCGTCGATACTTTGAAAATTTTTTTGAGTCTGAGCGTATATCAAGATTTTTTATATTCGTCGATACTTTGAAATTTTTTTTTGAGTCTGAGCGTATATCAAGATTTTTTATATTCGTCGATACTTTGAAAATTTTTCTGAGTCTGAAAGTGTATCAAGAATTTTATATTCGTCGATATTTTGAAAATTTTTCTGAGTCTGAACGTATATCAAGATTTTTTATATTCGTCGATATTTTGAAAATTTTTCTGAGTCTGAAAGTGTATCAAGAATTTTATATTCGTCGATACTTTGAAAATTTTTCTGAGTCTGAACGTATATCAAGATTTTTTATATTCGTCGATACTTTGAAAATTTTTCTGAGTCTGAAAGTGTATCAAGAATTTTATATTCGTCGATACTTTGAAATTTTTTTTGAGTCTGAGCGTATATCAAGATTTTTTATATTCGTCGATACTTTGAAAATTTTTTTGAGTCTGAGCGTATATCAAAATTTTTTATATTCGTCGATATTTTGAAAATTTTTTTGAGTCTGAAAGTGTATCAAGATTTTTTATATTCGTCGATACTTTGAAAATTTTTCTGAGTCTGAGCGTGTATCAAGATTTTTTATATTCGTCGATACTTTGAAAATTTTTCTGAGTCTGAGCGTGTATCAAGATTTTTTATATTCGTCGATACTTTGAAAATTTTTCTGAGTCTGAGCGTGTATCAAGATTTTTTATATTCGTCGATACTTTGAAAATTTTTCTGAGTCTGAACGTATATCAAGATTTTTTATATTCGTCGATACTTTGAAAATTTTTCTGAGTCTGAAAGTGTATCAAGAATTTTATATTCGTCGATACTTTGAAAATTTTTCTGAGTCTGAGCGTGTATCAAGATTTTTTATATTCGTCGATACTTTGAAAATTTTTCTGAGTCTGAGCGTGTATCAAGATTTTTTATATTCGTCGATACTTTGAAAATTTTTCTGAGTCTGAGCGTGTATCAAGATTTTTTATATTCGTCGATACTTTGAAAATTTTTCTGAGTCTGAAAGTGTATCAAGATTTTTTATATTCGTCGATACTTTGAAAATTTTTTTGAGTCTGAGCGTATATCAAGATTTTTTATATTCGTCGATACTTTGAAAATTTTTTTGAGTCTGAGCGTATATCAAGATTTTTTATATTCGTCGATATTTTGAAAATTTTTCTGAGTCTGAGCGTATATCAAGATTTTTTATATTCGTCGATACTTTGAAAATTTTTTTGAGTCTGAGCGTATATCAAGATTTTTTATATTCGTCGATACTTTGAAAATTTTTTTGAGTCTGAGCGTATATCAAGATTTTTTATATTCGTCGATACTTTGAAAATTTTTTTGAGTCTGAGCGTATATCAAGATTTTTTATATTCGTCGATACTTTGAAAATTTTTTTGAGTCTGAGCGTATATCAAGATTTTTTATATTCGTCGATATTTTGAAAATTTTTCTGAGTCTGAGCGTATATCAAGATTTTTTATATTCGTCGATACTTTGAAAATTTTTCTGAGTCTGAAAGTGTATCAAGAATTTTATATTCGTCGATACTTTGAAAATTTTTCTGAGTCTGAAAGTGTATCAAGAATTTTATATTCGTCGATACTTTGAAAATTTTTCTGAGTCTGAGCGTATATCAAGATTTTTTATATTCGTCGATACTTTGAAATTTTTTTTGAGTCTGAGCGTATATCAAGATTTTTTATATTCGTCGATACTTTGAAAATTTTTCTGAGTCTGAGCGTGTATCAAGATTTTTTATATTCGTCGATACTTTGAAAATTTTTCTGAGTCCGAGCGTGTATCAAGATTTTTTATATTCGTCGATACTTTGAAAATTTTTCTGAGTCTGAACGTATATCAAGATTTTTTATATTCGTCGATACTTTGAAAATTTTTCTGAGTCCGAGCGTGTATCAAGATTTATTATATTCGTCGATACTTTGAAAATTTTTCTGAGTCTGAACGTATATCAAGATTTTTTATATTCGTCGATACTTTGAAAATTTTTCTGAGTCTGAGCGTATATCAAGATTTTTTATATTCGTCGATACTTTGAAAATTTTTCTGAGTCTGAAAGTGTATCAAGAATTTTATATTCGTCGATACTTTGAAAATTTATCTGAGTCTGAAAGTGTATCAAGAATTTTATATTCGTCGATACTTTGAAAATTTTTCTGAGTCTGAAAGTGTATCAAGAATTTTATATTCGTCGATACTTTGAAAATTTTTCTGAGTCTGAAAGTGTATCAAGAATTTTATATTCGTCGATACTTTGAAAATTTTTCTGAGTCTGAAAGTGTATCAAGAATTTTATATTCGTCGATACTTTGAAAATTTTTCTGAGTCTGAAAGTGTATCAAGAATTTTATATTCGTCGATACTTTGAAAATTTTTCTGAGTCTGAAAGTGTATCAAGAATTTTATATTCGTCGATACTTTGAAAATTTTTCTGAGTCTGAGCGTGTATCAAGATTTTTTATATTCGTCGATACTTTGAAAATTTTTCTGAGTCTGAACGTATATCAAGATTTTTTATATTCGTCGATACTTTGAAAATTTTTCTGAGTCTGAAAGTGTATCAAGAATTTTATATTCGTCGATACTTTGAAAATTTTTCTGAGTCTGAACGTATATCAAGATTTTTTATATTCGTCGATACTTTGAAAATTTTTCTGAGTCCGAGCGTGTATCAAGATTTATTATATTCGTCGATACTTTGAAAATTTTTCTGAGTCTGAACGTATATCAAGATTTTTTATATTCGTCGATACTTTGAAAATTTTTCTGAGTCCGAGCGTGTATCAAGATTTTTTATATTCGTCGATACTTTGAAAATTTTTCTGAGTCTGAACGTATATCAAGATTTTTTATATTCGTCGATACTTTGAAAATTTTTCTGAGTCCGAGCGTGTATCAAGATTTATTATATTCGTCGATACTTTGAAAATTTTTCTGAGTCTGAACGTATATCAAGATTTTTTATATTCGTCGATACTTTGAAAATTTTTCTGAGTCTGAGCGTATATCAAGATTTTTTATATTCGTCGATACTTTGAAAATTTTTCTGAGTCCGAGCGTATATCAAGATTTTTTATATTCGTCGATACTTTGAAAATTTTTTTGAGTCTGAGCGTATATCAAGATTTTTTATATTCGTCGATACTTTGAAAATTTTTCTGAGTCTGAACGTATATCAAGATTTTTTATATTCGTCGATACTTTGAAAATTTTTCTGAGTCCGAGCGTGTATCAAGATTTATTATATTCGTCGATACTTTGAAAATTTTTTTGAGTCTGAGCGTATATCAAGATTTTTTATATTCGTCGATACTTTGAAAATTTTTCTGAGTCTGAGCGTATATCAAGATTTTTTATATTCGTCGATACTTTGAAAAATTTTTTGAGTCTGAGCGTATATCAAGATTTTTTATATTCGTCGATACTTTGAAAAATTTTCTGAGTCTGAGCGTATATCAAGAATTTTATATTCGTCGATACTTTGAAAATTTTTCTGAGTCTGAACGTATATCAAGATTTTTTATATTCGTCGATACTTTGAAAATTTTTTTGAGTCTGAGCGTATATCAAGATTTTTTATATTCGTCGATACTTTGAAAAATTTTTTGAGTCTGAGCGTATATCAAGATTTTTTATATTCGTCGATACTTTGAAAATTTTTTTGAGTCTGAGCGTATATCAAGATTTTTTATATTCGTCGATACTTTGAAAATTTTTTTGAGTCTGAGCGTATATCAAGATTTTTTATATTCGTCGATACTTTGAAAAATTTTTTGAGTCTGAGCGTATATCAAGATTTTTTATATTCGTCGATACTTTGAAAATTTTTCTGAGTCTGAATGTATATCAAGATTTTTTATATTCGTCGATACTTTGAAAATTTTTTTGAGTCTGAGCGTATATCAAGATTTTTTATATTCGTCGATATTTTGAAAATTTTTTGAGTCTGAAAGTGTATCAAGAATTTTATATTCGTCGATACTTTGAAAATTTTTCTGAGTCTGAAAGTGTATCAAGAATTTTATATTCGTCGATATTTTGACAATTTTTTTGAGTCTGAACGTATATCAAGATTTTTTATATTCGTCGATATTTTGAAAATTTTTCTGAGTCTGAAAGTGTATCAAGAATTTTATATTCGTCGATACTTTGAAAATTTTTTTGAGTCTGAAAGTGTATCAAGAATTTTATATTCGTCGATATTTTGAAAATTTTTCTGAGTCTGAGCGTATATCAAGATTTTTTATATTCGTCGATACTTTGAAAATTTTTTTGAGTCTGAGCGTATATCAAGATTTTTTATATTCGTCGATACTTTGAAAATTTTTTTGAGTCTGAGCGTATATCAAGATTTTTTATATTCGTCGATACTTTGAAAATTTTTCTGAGTCTGAAAGTGTATCAAGAATTTTATATTCGTCGATACTTTGAAAATATTTTTGAGTCTGAGCGTATATCAAGATTTTTTATATTCGTCGATACTTTGAAAATTTTTTTGAGTCTGAGCGTATATCAAGATTTTTTATATTCGTCGATACTTTGAAATTTTTTTTTGAGTCTGAGCGTATATCAAGATTTTTTATATTCGTCGATACTTTGAAAATTTTTCTGAGTCTGAAAGTGTATCAAGAATTTTATATTCGTCGATATTTTGAAAATTTTTCTGAGTCTGAACGTATATCAAGATTTTTTATATTCGTCGATATTTTGAAAAATTTTCTGAGTCTGAAAGTGTATCAAGAATTTTATATTCGTCGATACTTTGAAAATTTTTCTGAGTCTGAACGTATATCAAGATTTTTTATATTCGTCGATACTTTGAAAATTTTTCTGAGTCTGAAAGTGTATCAAGAATTTTATATTCGTCGATACTTTGAAATTTTTTTTGAGTCTGAGCGTATATCAAGATTTTTTATATTCGTCGATACTTTGAAAATTTTTTTGAGTCTGAGCGTATATCAAGATTTTTTATATTCGTCGATATTTTGAAAATTTTTTTGAGTCTGAAAGTGTATCAAGATTTTTTATATTCGTCGATACTTTGAAAATTTTTCTGAGTCTGAGCGTGTATCAAGATTTTTTATATTCGTCGATACTTTGAAAATTTTTCTGAGTCTGAGCGTGTATCAAGATTTTTTATATTCGTCGATACTTTGAAAATTTTTCTGAGTCTGAACGTATATCAAGATTTTTTATATTCGTCGATACTTTGAAAATTTTTCTGAGTCTGAACGTATATCAAGATTTTTTATATTCGTCGATATTTTGAAAATTTTTTTGAGTCTGAAAGTGTATCAAGATTTTTTATATTCGTCGATACTTTGAAAATTTTTTTGAGTCTGAGCGTATATCAAGATTTTTTATATTCGTCGATATTTTGAAAATTTTTTTGAGTCTGAAAGTGTATCAAGATTTTTTATATTCGTCGATACTTTGAAAATTTTTCTGAGTCTGAGCGTGTATCAAGATTTTTTATATTCGTCGATACTTTGAAAATTTTTCTGAGTCTGAGCGTGTATCAAGATTTTTTATATTCGTCGATACTTTGAAAATTTTTCTGAGTCTGAAAGTGTATCAAGAATTTTATATTCGTCGATACTTTGAAAATTTTTCTGAGTCTGAACGTATATCAAGATTTTTTATATTCGTCGATACTTTGAAAATTTTTCTGAGTCTGAAAGTGTATCAAGAATTTTATATTCGTCGATACTTTGAAAATTTTTCTGAGTCTGAACGTATATCAAGATTTTTTATATTCGTCGATACTTTGAAAATTTTTCTGAGTCTGAGCGTGTATCAAGATTTTTTATATTCGTCGATACTTTGAAAATTTTTCTGAGTCTGAGCGTGTATCAAGATTTTTTATATTCGTCGATACTTTGAAAATTTTTTTGAGTCTGAGCGTATATCAAGATTTTTTATATTCGTCGATACTTTGAAATTTTTTTTTGAGTCTGAGCGTATATCAAGATTTTTTATATTCGTCGATACTTTGAAAATTTTTCTGAGTCTGAAAGTGTATCAAGAATTTTATATTCGTCGATATTTTGAAAATTTTTCTGAGTCTGAACGTATATCAAGATTTTTTATATTCGTCGATATTTTGAAAATTTTTCTGAGTCTGAAAGTGTATCAAGAATTTTATATTCGTCGATACTTTGAAAATTTTTCTGAGTCTGAACGTATATCAAGATTTTTTATATTCGTCGATACTTTGAAAATTTTTTTGAGTCTGAGCGTATATCAAGATTTTTTATATTCGTCGATATTTTGAAAATTTTTTTGAGTCTGAAAGTGTATCAAGAATTTTATATTCGTCGATATTTTGAAAATTTTTCTGAGTCTGAGCGTGTATCAAGATTTTTTATATTCGTCGATACTTTGAAAATTTTTCTGAGTCTGAAAGTGTATCAAGAATTTTATATTCGTCGATACTTTGAAAATTTTTTTGAGTCTGAGCGTATATCAAGATTTTTTATATTCGTCGATACTTTGAAAATTTTTTTGAGTCTGAGCGTATATCAAGATTTTTTATATTCGTCGATATTTTGAAAATTTTTTTGAGTCTGAAAGTGTATCAAGAATTTTATATTCGTCGATACTTTGAAAATTTTTCTGAGTCTGAGCGTGTATCAAGATTTTTTATATTCGTCGATACTTTGAAAATTTTTCTGAGTCTGAAAGTGTATCAAGAATTTTATATTCGTCGATACTTTGAAAATTTTTCTGAGTCTGAACGTATATCAAGATTTTTTATATTCGTCGATATTTTGAAAAATTTTTTGAGTCTGAAAGTGTATCAAGATTTTTTATATTCGTCGATACTTTGAAAATTTTTCTGAGTCTGAAAGTGTATCAAGATTTTTTATATTCGTCGATACTTTGAAAATTTTTCTGAGTCTGAGCGTGTATCAAGATTTTTTATATTCGTCGATACTTTGAAAATTTTTCTGAGTCTGAAAGTGTATCAAGAATTTTATATTCGTCGATACTTTGAAAATTTTTCTGAGTCTGAAAGTGTATCAAGATTTTTTATATTCGTCGATACTTTGAAAATTTTTCTGAGTCTGAAAGTGTATCAAGATTTTTTATATTCGTCGATACTTTGAAAATTTTTCTGAGTCTGAACGTATATCAAGATTTTTTATATTCGTCGATACTTTGAAAATTTTTCTGAGTCTGAAAGTGTATCAAGAATTTTATATTCGTCGATACTTTGAAAATTTTTCTGAGTCTGAACGTATATCAAGATTTTTTATATTCGTCGATACTTTGAAAATTTTTCTGAGTCTGAAAGTGTATCAAGAATTTTATATTCGTCGATACTTTGAAAATTTTTCTGAGTCTGAACGTATATCAAGATTTTTTATATTCGTCGATACTTTGAAAATTTTTCTGAGTCTGAGCGTGTATCAAGATTTTTTATATTCGTCGATACTTTGAAAATTTTTCTGAGTCTGAGCGTGTATCAAGATTTTTTATATTCGTCGATACTTTGAAAATTTTTCTGAGTCTGAGCGTGTATCAAGATTTTTTATATTCGTCGATACTTTGAAAATTTTTCTGAGTCTGAGCGTGTATCAAGATTTTTTATATTCGTCGATACTTTGAAAATTTTTCTGAGTCTGAAAGTGTATCAAGATTTTTTATATTCGTCGATACTTTGAAAATTTTTCTGAGTCTGAACGTATATCAAGATTTTTTATATTCGTCGATACTTTGAAAATTTTTCTGAGTCTGAAAGTGTATCAAGAATTTTATATTCGTCGATACTTTGAAAATTTTTCTGAGTCTGAACGTATATCAAGATTTTTTATATTCGTCGATACTTTGAAAATTTTTCTGAGTCTGAAAGTGTATCAAGAATTTTATATTCGTCGATACTTTGAAAATTTTTCTGAGTCTGAACGTATATCAAGATTTTTTATATTCGTCGATACTTTGAAAATTTTTCTGAGTCTGAGCGTGTATCAAGATTTTTTATATTCGTCGATACTTTGAAAATTTTTCTGAGTCTGAGCGTGTATCAAGATTTTTTATATTCGTCGATACTTTGAAAATTTTTCTGAGTCTGAGCGTGTATCAAGATTTTTTATATTCGTCGATACTTTGAAAATTTTTCTGAGTCTGAAAGTGTATCAAGAATTTTATATTCGTCGATACTTTGAAAATTTTTCTGAGTCTGAACGTATATCAAGATTTTTTATATTCGTCGATACTTTGAAAATTTTTCTGAGTCTGAAAGTGTATCAAGAATTTTATATTCGTCGATACTTTGAAAATTTTTCTGAGTCTGAACGTATATCAAGATTTTTTATATTCGTCGATACTTTGAAAATTTTTCTGAGTCTGAAAGTGTATCAAGAATTTTATATTCGTCGATACTTTGAAAATTTTTCTGAGTCTGAACGTATATCAAGATTTTTTATATTCGTCGATACTTTGAAAATTTTTCTGAGTCTGAGCGTGTATCAAGATTTTTTATATTCGTCGATACTTTGAAAATTTTTCTGAGTCTGAGCGTGTATCAAGATTTTTTATATTCGTCGATACTTTGAAAATTTTTCTGAGTCTGAACGTATATCAAGATTTTTTATATTCGTCGATACTTTGAAAATTTTTCTGAGTCTGAAAGTGTATCAAGAATTTTATATTCGTCGATACTTTGAAAATTTTTCTGAGTCTGAACGTATATCAAGATTTTTTATATTCGTCGATACTTTGAAAATTTTTCTGAGTCTGAAAGTGTATCAAGAATTTTATATTCGTCGATACTTTGAAAATTTTTCTGAGTCTGAGCGTATATCAAGATTTTTTATATTCGTCGATACTTTGAAAATTTTTCTGAGTCTGAGCGTATATCAAGATTTTTTATATTCGTCGATACTTTGAAAATTTTTCTGAGTCTGAGCGTATATCAAGATTTTTTATATTCGTCGATACATTGAAAAATTTTTTGAGTCTGAGCGTATATCAAGATTTTTTATATTCGTCGATACTTTGAAAATTTTTCTGAGTCTGAACGTATATCAAGATTTTTTATATTCGTCGATACTTTGAAAATTTTTCTGAGTCTGAGCGTATATCAAGATTTTTTATATTCGTCGATACATTGAAAAATTTTTTGAGTCTGAGCGTATATCAAGATTTTTTATATTCGTCGATACTTTGAAAATTTTTCTGAGTCTGAGCGTATATCAAGATTTTTTATATTCGTCGATACTTTGAAAATTTTTCTGAGTCTGAACGTATATCAAGATTTTTTATATTCGTCGATACTTTGAAAATTTTTCTGAGTCTGAACGTATATCAAGATTTTTTATATTCGTCGATACTTTGAAAATTTTTCTGAGTCTGAAAGTGTATCAAGAATTTTATATTCGTCGATACTTTGAAAATTTTTCTGAGTCTGAACGTATATCAAGATTTTTTATATTCGTCGATACTTTGAAAATTTTTCTGAGTCTGAACGTATATCAAGAATTTTATATTCGTCGATACTTTGAAAATTTTTCTGAGTCTGAGCGTATATCAAGATTTTTTATATTCGTCGATACATTGAAAATTTTTTTGAGTCTGAGCGTATATCAAGATTTTTTATATTCGTCGATACATTGAAAATTTTTCTGAGTCTGAGCGTATATCAAGATTTTTTATATTCGTCGATACTTTGAAAATTTTTCTGAGTCTGAACGTATATCAAGAATTTTATATTCGTCGATACTTTGAAAGTTTTTTTGAGTCTGAGCGTATATCAAGATTTTTTATATTCGTCGATACTTTGAAAATTTTTCTGAGTCTGAACGTATATCAAGATTTTTTATATTCGTCGATACTTTGAAAATTTTTCTGAGTCTGAACGTATATCAAGAATTTTATATTCGTCGATACTTTGAAAATTTTTCTGAGTCTGAGCGTATATCAAGATTTTTTATATTCGTCGATACATTGAAAATTTTTTTGAGTCTGAGCGTATATCAAGATTTTTTATATTCGTCGATACATTGAAAATTTTTCTGAGTCTGAGCGTATATCAAGATTTTTTATATTCGTCGATACTTTGAAAATTTTTCTGAGTCTGAGCGTGTATCAAGAATTTTATATTCGTCGATACTTTGAAAATTTTTTTGAGTCTGAGCGTATATCAAGATTTTTTATATTCGTCGATACTTTGAAAATTTTTTTGAGTCTGAGCGTATATCAAGATTTTTTATATTCGTCGATACTTTGAAAATTTTTCTGAGTCTGAGCGTGTATCAAGAATTTTATATTCGTCGATACTTTGAAAATTTTTTTGAGTCTGAGCGTGTATCAAGATTTTTTATATTCGTCGATACTTTGAAAATTTTTCTGAGTCTGAACGTATATCAAGATTTTTTAAATTCGTCGATACTTTGAAAATTTTTCTGAGTCTGAACGTATAGCAAGACTTTTTATATTCGTCGATACTTTGAAAATTTTTTTGAGTCTGAGCGTATATCAAGATTTTTTATATTCGTCGATACATTGAAAATTTTTCTAAGTCTGAGCGTATATCAAGATTTTTTATATTCGTCGATACTTTGAAAATTTTTTTGAGTCTGAGCGTATATCAAGATTTTTTATATTCGTCAATACTTTGAAAATTTTTCTGAGTCTGAGCGTATATCAAGATTTTTTATATTCGTCGATACATTGAAAATTTTTTTGAGTCTGAGCGTATATCAAGATTTTTTATATTCGTCGATACATTGAAAATTTTTTTGAGTCTGAGCGTATATCAAGATTTTTTATATTCGTCGATACTTTGAAAATTTTTTTGAGTCTGAGCGTATATCAAGATTTTTTATATTCGTCGATACTTTGAAAATTTTTTTTGCGTCTGAGCGTATATCAAGAATTTTATATTCGTCGATACTTTGAAAATTTTTCTGAGTCTGAACGTATATCAAGATTTTTTATATTCGTCGATACTTTGAAAATTTTTCTGAGTCTGAAAGTGTATCAAGATTTTTTATATTCGTCGACACTTTGAAAATTTTTCTGAGTCTGAGCGTGTATCAAGATTTTTTATATTCGTCGATACTTTGAAAATTTTTTTGAGTCTGAGCGTATATCAAGATTTTTTATATTCGTCGATACTTTGAAAATTTTTTTGAGTCTGAGCGTATATCAAGATTTTTTATATTCGTCGATACTTTGAAAATTTTTCTGAGTCTGAACGTATATCAAGATTTTTTATATTCGTCGATACTTTGAAAAATTTTTTTGAGTCTGAGCGTATATCAAGAATTTTATATTCGTCGATACTTTGAAAATTTTTCTGAGTCTGAACGTATATCAAGATTTTTTATATTCGTCGATACTTTGAAAATTTTTCTGAGTCTGAGCGTATATCAAGATTTTTTATATTCGTCGATACTTTGAAAATTTTTCTGAGTCTGAACGTATATCAAGAATTTTATATTCGTCGATACTTTGAAAATTTTTCTGAGTCTGAGCGTATATCAAGATTTTTTATATTCGTCGATACTTTGAAAATTTTTCTGAGTCTGAGCGTATATCAAGTTTTTTTATATTCGTCGATACTTTGAAAATTTTTTTGAGTCTGAGCGTATATCAAGATTTTTTATATTCGTCGATACTTTGAAAATTTTTCTGAGTCTGAGCGTGTATCAAGATTTTTTATATTCGTCGATACTTTGAAAATTTTTCTGAGTCTGAGCGTATATCAAGATTTTTTATATTCGTCGATACTTTGAAATTTTTTTTGAGTCTGAGCGTTTATCAAGATTTTTTATATTCTTCGATACTTTGAAAATTTTTCTAAGTCTGAGCGTATATCAAGATTTTTCATATTCTTCGATACTTTGAAAATTTTTCTGAGTCTGAACGTATATCAAGATTTTTTATATTCGTCGATACTTTGAAAATTTTTCTGAGTCTGAGCGTGTATCAAGATTTTTTATATTCGTCGATACTTTGAAAATTTTTCTGAGTCTGAGCGTATATCAAGATTTTTTATATTCGTCGATACTTTGAAAATTTTTCTGAGTCTGAACGTATATCAAGAATTTTATATTCGTCGATACTTTGAAATTTTTTTTGAGTCTGAGCGTTTATCAAGATTTTTTATATTCGTCGATACTTTGAAAATTTTTCTGAGTCTGAAAGTGTATCAAGATTTTTTATATTCGTCGACACTTTGAAAATTTTTCTGAGTCTGAGCGTATATCAAGATTTTTTATATTCGTCGATACTTTGAAAATTTTTTTGAGTCTGAGCGTATATCAAGATTTTTTATATTCGTCGATACTTTGAAAATTTTTTTGAGTCTGAGCGTATATCAAGATTTTTTATATTCGTCGATACTTTGAAAATTTTTTTTGCGTCTGAGCGTATATCAAGAATTTTATATTCGTCGATACTTTGAAAATTTTTCTGAGTCTGAACGTATATCAAGATTTTTTATATTCGTCGATACTTTGAAAATTTTTCTGAGTCTGAAAGTGTATCAAGATTTTTTATATTCGTCGACACTTTGAAAATTTTTCTGAGTCTGAGCGTATATCAAGATTTTTTATATTCGTCGATACTTTGAAAATTTTTCTGAGTCTGAACGTATATCAAGATTTTTTATATTCGTCGATACTTTGAAAAATTTTTTTGAGTCTGAGCGTATATCAAGAAT
Organism: Obolodiplosis robiniae; assembly: GCA_028476595.1. Lineage (NCBI taxonomy): Eukaryota > Metazoa > Arthropoda > Insecta > Diptera > Cecidomyiidae > Obolodiplosis > Obolodiplosis robiniae. The sequence continues at coordinate 27,653,313 of CM052014.1, read as the reverse complement.
TTTATATTCGTCGATACTTTGAAAATTTTTCTGAGTCTGAACGTATATCAAGATTTTTTATATTCGTCGATACTTTGAAAATTTTTCTGAGTCTGAGCGTGTATCAAGATTTTTTATATTCGTCGATACTTTGAAAATTTTTCTGAGTCTGAGCGTATATCAAGATTTTTTATATTCGTCGATACTTTGAAAATTTTTCTGAGTCTGAACGTATATCAAGATTTTTTATATTCGTCGATACTTTGAAAATTTTTCTGAGTCTGAACGTATATCAAGATTTTTTATATTCGTCGATACTTTGAAAATTTTTCTGAGTCTGAAAGTGTATCAAGAATTTTATATTCGTCGATACTTTGAAAATTTTTCTGAGTCTGAAAGTGTATCAAGATTTTTTATATTCGTCGATACTTTGAAAATTTTTTTTGCGTCTGAGCGTATATCAAGAATTTTATATTCGTCGATACTTTGAAAATTTTTCTGAGTCTGAACGTATATCAAGATTTTTTATATTCGTCGATACTTTGAAAATTTTTCTGAGTCTGAGCGTGTATCAAGATTTTTTATATTCGTCGATACTTTGAAAATTTTTCTGAGTCTGAGCGTATATCAAGATTTTTTATATTCGTCGATACTTTGAAAATTTTTCTGAGTCTGAACGTATATCAAGATTTTTTATATTCGTCGATACTTTGAAAAATTTTTTTGAGTCTGAGCGTATATCAAGAATTTTATATTCGTCGATACTTTGAAAATTTTTCTGAGTCTGAACGTATATCAAGATTTTTTATATTCGTCGATACTTTGAAAATTTTTCTGAGTCTGAGCGTATATCAAGATTTTTTATATTCGTCGATACTTTGAAAATTTTTCTGAGTCTGAACGTATATCAAGAATTTTATATTCGTCGATACTTTGAAAATTTTTCTGAGTCTGAGCGTATATCAAGATTTTTTATATTCGTCGATACTTTGAAAATTTTTCTGAGTCTGAGCGTATATCAAGTTTTTTTATATTCGTCGATACTTTGAAAATTTTTTTGAGTCTGAGCGTATATCAAGATTTTTTATATTCGTCGATACTTTGAAAATTTTTCTGAGTCTGAGCGTGTATCAAGATTTTTTATATTCGTCGATACTTTGAAAATTTTTCTGAGTCTGAGCGTATATCAAGATTTTTTATATTCGTCGATACTTTGAAATTTTTTTTGAGTCTGAGCGTTTATCAAGATTTTTTATATTCTTCGATACTTTGAAAATTTTTCTAAGTCTGAGCGTATATCAAGATTTTTCATATTCTTCGATACTTTGAAAATTTTTCTGAGTCTGAACGTATATCAAGATTTTTTATATTCGTCGATACTTTGAAAATTTTTCTGGGTCTGAGCGTGTATCAAGATTTTTTATATTCGTCGATACTTTGAAAATTTTTCTGAGTCTGAGCGTATATCAAGATTTTTTATATTCGTCGATACTTTGAAAATTTTTCTGAGTCTGAACGTATATCAAGAATTTTATATTCGTCGATACTTTGAAATTTTTTTTGAGTCTGAGCGTTTATCAAGATTTTTTATATTCGTCGATACTTTGAAAATTTTTCTAAGTCTGAGCGTATATCAAGATTTTTTATATTCTTCGATACTTTGAAAATTTTTCTGAGTCTGAAAGTGTATCAAGATTTTTTATATTCGTCGACACTTTGAAAATTTTTCTGAGTCTGAGCGTGTATCAAGATTTTTTATATTCGTCGATACTTTGAAAATTTTTTTGAGTCTGAGCGTATATCAAGATTTTTTATATTCGTCGATACTTTGAAATTTTTTTTGAGTCTGAGCGTATATCAAGATTTTTTATATTCGTCGATACTTTGAAAATTTTTCTGAGTCTGAGCGTGTATCAAGATTTTTTATATTCGTCGATACTTTGAAAATTTTTCTGAGTCTGAGCGTGTATCAAGATTTTTTATATTCGTCGATACTTTGAAATTTTTTTTGAGTCTGAGCGTATATCAAGATTTTTTATATTCGTCGACACTTTGAAAATTTTTCTGAGTCTGAGCGTGTATCAAGATTTTTTATATTCGTCGATACTTTGAAAATTTTTCTGAGTCTGAGCGTGTATCAAGATTTTTTATATTCGTCGATACTTTGAAAATTTTTTTGAGTCTGAGCGTATATCAAGATTTTTTATATTCGTCGATACTTTGAAATTTTTTTTGAGTCTGAGCGTATATCAAGATTTTTTATATTCGTCGATACTTTGAAAATTTTTTTGAGTCTGAGCGTATATCAAGATTTTTTATATTCGTCGATACTTTGAAAATTTTTCTGAGTCTGAGCGTGTATCAAGATTTTTTATATTCGTCGATACTTTGAAAATTTTTCTGAGTCTGAGCGTGTATCAAGATTTTTTATATTCGTCGATACTTTGAAATTTTTTTTGAGTCTGAGCGTATATCAAGATTTTGTATATTCGTCGACACTTTGAAAATTTTTCTGAGTCTGAGCGTGTATCAAGATTTTTTATATTCGTCGATACTTTGAAAATTTTTCTGAGTCTGAGCGTGTATCAAGATTTTTTATATTCGTCGATACTTTGAAAATTTTTTTGAGTCTGAGCGTATATCAAGATTTTTTATATTCGTCGATACTTTGAAATTTTTTTTGAGTCTGAGCGTATATCAAGATTTTTTATATTCGTCGATACTTTGAAAATTTTTTTGAGTCTGAGCGTATATCAAGATTTTTTATATTCGTCGATACTTTGAAATTTTTTTTGAGTCTGAGCGTATATCAAGATTTTTTATATTCGTCGATACTTTGAAATTTTTTTTGAGTCTGAGCGTATATCAAGATTTTTTATATTCGTCGATACTTTGAAAATTTTTTTGAGTCTGAGCGTATATCAAGATTTTTTATATTCGTCGATACTTTGAAAATTTTTTTGAGTCTGAGCGTATATCAAGATTTTTTATATTCGTCGATACTTTGAAATTTTTTTTGAGTCTGAGCGTATATCAAGATTTTTTATATTCGTCGATACTTTGAAATTTTTTTTGAGTCTGAGCGTATATCAAGATTTTTTATATTCGTCGATACTTTGAAAATTTTTTTGAGTCTGAGCGTATATCAAGATTTTTTATATTCGTCGATACTTTGAAAATTTTTTTGAGTCTGAGCGTATATCAAGATTTTTTATATTCATCGATACTTTGAAATTTTTTTTGAGTCTGAGCGTATATCAAGATTTTTTATATTCGTCGACACTTTGAAAATTTTTCTGAGTCTGAACGTATATCAAGAATTTTATATTCGTCGATACTTTGAAATTTTTTTTGAGTCTGAGCGTTTATCAAGATTTTTTATATTCGTCGATACTTTGAAAATTTTTCTGAGTCTGAGCGTGTATCAAGATTTTTTATATTCGTCGATACTTTGAAAATTTTTCTGAGTCTGAGCGTGTATCAAGATTTTTTATATTCGTCGATACTTTGAAAATTTTTTTGAGTCTGAGCGTATATCAAGAATTTTATATTCGTCGATACTTTGAAAATTTTTTTGAGTCTGAGCGTATATCAAGATTTTTTATATTCGTCGATACTTTGAAATTTTTTTTGAGTCTGAGCGTATATCAAGATTTTTTATATTCGTCGATACTTTGAAATTTTTTTTGAGTCTGAGCGTATATCAAGATTTTTTATATTCGTCGATACTTTGAAAATTTTTTTGAGTCTGAGCGTATATCAAGATTTTTTATATTCGTCGATACTTTGAAAATTTTTCTGAGTCTGAGCGTATATCAAGTTTTTTTATATTCGTCGATACTTTGAAAATTTTTTTGAGTCTGAGCGTATATCAAGATTTTTTATATTCGTCGATACTTTGAAAATTTTTTTGAGTCTGAGCGTATATCAAGAATTTTATATTCGTCGATACTTTGAAATTTTTTTTGAGTCTGAGCGTTTATCAAGATTTTTTATATTCGTCGATACTTTGAAAATTTTTCTGAGTCTGAGCGTGTATCAAGATTTTTTATATTCGTCGATACTTTGAAAATTTTTCTGAGTCTGAGCGTGTATCAAGATTTTTTATATTCGTCGATACTTTGAAAATTTTTTTGAGTCTGAGCGTATATCAAGATTTTTTATATTCGTCGATACTTTGAAAATTTTTTTGAGTCTGAGCGTATATCAAGATTTTTTATATTCGTCGATACTTTGAAATTTTTTTTGAGTCTGAGCGTATATCAAGATTTTTTATATTCGTCGATACTTTGAAATTTTTTTTGAGTCTGAGCGTATATCAAGATTTTTTATATTCGTCGATACTTTGAAAATTTTTTTGAGTCTGAGCGTATATCAAGATTTTTTATATTCGTCGATACTTTGAAAATTTTTCTGAGTCTGAGCGTATATCAAGATTTTTTATATTCGTCGATACTTTGAAAATTTTTCTGAGTCTGAGCGTATATCAAGATTTTTTATATTCGTCGATACTTTGAAAATTTTTCTGAGTCTGAGCGTATATCAAGTTTTTTTATATTCGTCGATACTTTGAAATTTTTTTTGAGTCTGAGCGTATATCAAGATTTTTTATATTCGTCGATACTTTGAAAATTTTTCTGAGTCTGAGCGTGTATCAAGATTTTTTATATTCGTCGATACTTTGAAATTTTTTTTGAGTCTGAGCGTATATCAAGATTTTTTATATTCGTCGATACTTTGAAAATTTTTTTGAGTCTGAACGTATATCAAGAATTTTATATTCGTCGATACTTTGAAAATTTTTCTGAGTCTGAGCGTATATCAAGTTTTTTTATATTCGTCGATACTTTGAAATTTTTTTTGAGTCTGAGCGTTTATCAAGATTTTTTATATTCTTCGATACTTTGAAAATTTTTCTGAGTCTGAGCGTATATCAAGAATTTTATATTCGTCGATACTTTGAAAATTTTTCTGAGTCTGAGCGTATATCAAGATTTTTTATATTCGTCGATACTTTGAAAATTTTTCTGAGTCTGAGCGTATATCAAGAATTTTATATTCGTCGATACTTTGAAAATTTTTCTGAGTCTGAACGTATATCAAGAATTTTATATTCGTCGATACTTTGAAAATTTTTTTGAGTCTGAGCGTTTATCAAGAGTTTTTATATTCGTCGATACTTTGAAAATTTTTCTGAGTCTGAGCGTATATCAAGATTTTTTATATTCGTCGATACTTTGAAAATTTTTCTGAGTCTGAGCGTATATCAAGAATTTTATATTCGTCGATACTTTGAAAATTTTTCTGAGTCTGAACGTATATCAAGAATTTTATATTCGTCGATACTTTGAAAATTTTTCTGAGTCTGAGCGTATATCAAGATTTTTTATATTCGTCGATACTTTGAAAATTTTTTCTGAGTCTGAACGTATATCAAGAATTTTATATTCGTCGATACTTTGAAAATTTTTCTGAGTCTGAGCGTATATCAAGATTTTTTATATTCGTCGATACTTTGAAAATTTTTCTGAGTCTGAGCGTATATCAAGATTTTTTATATTCGTCGATACTTTGAAAATTTTTCTGAGTCTGAGCGTATATCAAGATTTTTTATATTCGTCGATACTTTGAAAATTTTTCTGAGTCTGAACGTATATCAAGAATTTTATATTCGTCGATACTTTGAAATTTTTTTTGAGTCTGAGCGTATATCAAGATTTTTTATATTCGTCGATACTTTGAAAATTTTTCTGAGTCTGAGCGTATATCAAGATTTTTTATATTCGTCGATACTTTGAAAATTTTTCTGAGTCTGAGCGTATATCAAGAATTTTATATTCGTCGATACTTTGAAAATTTTTCTGAGTCTGAACGTATATCAAGAATTTTATATTCGTCGATACTTTGAAATTTTTTTTGAGTCTGAGCGTTTATCAAGAGTTTTTATATTCGTCGATACTTTGAAAATTTTTCTAAGTCTGAGCGTATATCAAGATTTTTTATATTCGTCGATACTTTGAAAATTTTTTCTGAGTCTGAACGTATATCAAGAATTTTATATTCGTCGATACTTTGAAAATTTTTTCTGAGTCTGAACGTACATCAAGAATTTTATATTCGTCGATACTTTGAAAATTTTTTTGAGTCTGAGCGTATATCAAGATTTTTTATATTCGTCGATACGTTGAAAATTTTTCTGAGTCTGAGCGTATATCAAGAATTTTATATTCGTCGATACTTTGAAAATTTTTCTGAGTCTGAGCGTGTATCAAGATTTTTTATATTCGTCGATACTTTGAAAATTTTTCTGAGTCTGAGCGTATATCAAGATTTTTTATATTCGTCGATACTTTGAAAAATTTTTTGAGTCTGAGCGTATATCAAGATTTTTTATATTCGTCGATACTTTGAAAATTTTTCTGAGTCTGAGCGTGTATCAAGAATTTTATATTCGTCGATACTTTGAAAATTTTTTTGAGTCTGAGCGTATATCAAGATTTTTTATATTCGTCGATACTTTGAAAATTTTTCTGAGTCTGAGCGTATATCAAGAATTTTATATTCGTCGATACTTTGAAAATTTTTCTGAGTCTGAGCGTATATCAAGATTTTTTATATTCGTCGATACTTTGAAAATTTTTTTGAGTCTGAGCGTATATCAAGATTTTTTATATTCGTCGATACTTTGAAAAGTTTTCTGAGTCTGAGCGTATATCAAGATTTTTTATATTCGTCGATACTTTGAAAAATTTTTTGAGTCTGAGCGTATATCAAGATTTTTTATATTCGTCGATACTTTGAAAATTTTTTTGAGTCTGAGCGTATATCAAGATTTTTTATATTCGTCGATACTTTGAAAAGTTTTCTGAGTCTGAGCGTATATCAAGATTTTTTATATTCGTCGATACTTTGAAAATTTTTCTGAGTCTGAACGTATATCAAGAATTTTATATTCGTCGATACTTTGAAATTTTTTTTGAGTCTGAGCGTTTATCAAGAGTTTTTATATTCGTCGATACTTTGAAAATTTTTCTAAGTCTGAGCGTATATCAAGATTTTTTATATTCGTCGATACTTTGAAAATTTTTTCTGAGTCTGAACGTACATCAAGAATTTTATATTCGTCGATACTTTGAAAATTTTTTCTGAGTCTGAACGTACATCAAGAATTTTATATTCGTCGATACTTTGAAAATTTTTTTGAGTCTGAGCGTATATCAAGATTTTTTATATTCGTCGATACGTTGAAAATTTTTCTGAGTCTGAGCGTATATCAAGAATTTTATATTCGTCGATACTTTGAAAATTTTTCTGAGTCTGAGCGTGTATCAAGATTTTTTATATTCGTCGATACTTTGAAAATTTTTCTGAGTCTGAGCGTATATCAAGATTTTTTATATTCGTCGATACTTTGAAAAAATTTTTGAGTCTGAGCGTATATCAAGATTTTTTATATTCGTCGATACTTTGAAAATTTTTCTGAGTCTGAGCGTGTATCAAGAATTTTATATTCGTCGATACTTTGAAAATTTTTTTGAGTCTGAGCGTATATCAAGATTTTTTATATTCGTCGATACTTTGAAAATTTTTCTGAGTCTGAGCGTATATCAAGAATTTTATATTCGTCGATACTTTGAAAATTTTTCTGAGTCTGAGCGTATATCAAGATTTTTTATATTCGTCGATACTTTGAAAATTTTTTTGAGTCTGAGCGTATATCAAGATTTTTTATATTCGTCGATACTTTGAAAAGTTTTCTGAGTCTGAGCGTATATCAAGATTTTTTATATTCGTCGATACTTTGAAAATTTTTTCTGAGTCTGAGCGTGTATCAAGAATTTTATATTCGTCGATACTTTGAAATTTTTTTTGAGTCTGAGCGTTTATCAAGAGTTTTTATATTCGTCGATACTTTGAAAATTTTTCTAAGTCTGAGCGTATATCAAGATTTTTTATATTCGTCGATACTTTGAAAATTTTTTCTGAGTCTGAACGTACATCAAGAATTTTATATTCGTCGATACTTTGAAAATTTTTTCTGAGTCTGAACGTACATCAAGAATTTTATATTCGTCGATACTTTGAAAATTTTTCTGAGTCTGAGCGTATATCAAGATTTTTTATATTCGTCGATACTTTGAAAATTTTTCTGAGTCTGAGCGTGTATCAAGATTTTTTATATTCGTCGATACTTTGAAAATTTTTCTGAGTCTGAGCGTGTATCAAGATTTTTTATATTCGTCGATACTTTGAAAATTTTTCTGAGTCTGAGCGTATATCAAGATTTTTTATATTCGTCGATACTTTGAAAATTTTTCTGAGTCTGAGCGTATATCAAGAATTTTATATTCGTCGATACTTTGAAAATTTTTCTGAGTCTGAGCGTGTATCAAGATTTTTTATATTCGTCGATACTTTGAAAATTTTTCTGAGTCTGAGCGTATATCAAGATTTTTTATATTCGTCGATACTTTGAAAATTTTTCTGAGTCTGAGCGTGTATCAAGATTTTTTATATTCGTCGATACTTTGAAAATTTTTCTGAGTCTGAGCGTATATCAAGATTTTTTATATTCGTCGATACTTTGAAAATTTTTCTGAGTCTGAGCGTGTATCAAGATTTTTTATATTCGTCGATACTTTGAAAATTTTTCTGAGTCTGAGCGTATATCAAGATTTTTTATATTCGTCGATACTTTGAAAATTTTTTCTGAGTCTGAACGTACATCAAGAATTTTATATTCGTCGATACTTTGAAAAGTTTTCTGAGTCTGAGCGTATATCAAGAATTTTATATTCGTCGATACTTTGAAAATTTTTCTGAGTCTGAGCGTGTATCAAGATTTTTTATATTCGTCGATACTTTGAAAATTTTTCTGAGTCTGAGCGTATATCAAGATTTTTTATATTCGTCGATACTTTGAAAATTTTTCTGAGTCTGAGCGTGTATCAAGATTTTTTATATTCGTCGATACTTTGAAAATTTTTCTGAGTCTGAGCGTGTATCAAGATTTTTTATATTCGTCGATACTTTGAAAATTTTTCTGAGTCTGAGCGTGTATCAAGATTTTTTATATTCGTCGATACTTTGAAAATTTTTCTGAGTCTGAGCGTATATCAAGATTTTTTATATTCGTCGATACTTTGAAAATTTTTTCTGAGTCTGAACGTACATCAAGAATTTTATATTCGTCGATACTTTGAAAAATTTTTTGAGTCTGAGCGTATATCAAGATTTTTTATATTCGTCGATACTTTGAAAATTTTTCTGAGTCTGAGCGTGTATCAAGAATTTTATATTCGTCGATACTTTGAAAATTTTTTTGAGTCTGAGCGTATATCAAGATTTTTTATATTCGTCGATACTTTGAAAATTTTTCTGAGTCTGAGCGTATATCAAGAATTTTATATTCGTCGATACTTTGAAAATTTTTCTGAGTCTGAGCGTATATCAAGATTTTTTATATTCGTCGATACTTTGAAAATTTTTTTGAGTCTGAGCGTATATCAAGATTTTTTATATTCGTCGATACTTTGAAAAGTTTTCTGAGTCTGAGCGTATATCAAGATTTTTTATATTCGTCGATACTTTGAAAAATTTTTTGAGTCTGAGCGTATATCAAGATTTTTTATATTCGTCGATACTTTGAAAAATTTTCTGAGTCTGAGCGTATATCAAGAATTTTATATTCGTCGATACTTTGAAAATTTTTCTGAGTCTGAACGTATATCAAGATTTTTTATATTCGTCGATACTTTGAAAATTTTTCTGAGTCTGAGCGTATATCAAGATTTTTTATATTCGTCGATACTTTGAAAATTTTTTTGAGTCTGAGCGTATATCAAGATTTTTTATATTCGTCGATACTTTGAAAATTTTTCTGAGTCTGAGCGTATATCAAGATTTTTTATATTCGTCGATACTTTGAAAATTTTTTTGAGTCTGAGCGTATATCAAGATTTTTTATATTCGTCGATACTTTGAAAATTTTTCTGAGTCTGAGCGTATATCAAGAATTTTATATTCGTCGATACTTTGAAAATTTTTCTGAGTCTGAGCGTGTATCAAGATTTTTTATATTCGTCGATACTTTGAAAATTTTTCTGAGTCTGAAAGTGTATCAAGAATTTTATATTCGTCGATAATTTGAAATTTTTTCTGAGTCTGAACGTATATCAAGATTGTTTATATTCGTCGATACTTTGAAAATTTTTTTGAGTCTGAGCGTATATCAAGATTTTTTATATTCGTCGATACTTTGAAAATTTTTCTGAGTCTGAGCGTGTATCAAGATTTTTTATATTCGTCGATACTTTGAAAATTTTTCTGAGTCTGAGCGTATATCAAGAATTTTATATTCGTCGATACTTTGAAAATTTTTCTGAGTCTGAGCGTATATCAAGAATTTTATATTCGTCGATACTTTGAAAATTTTTTTGAGTCTGAGCGTATATCAAGATTTTTTATATTCGTCGATACTTTGAAAATTTTTTTGAGTCTGAACGTATATCAAGATTTTTTATATTCGTCGATACTTTGAAAATTTTTCTGAGTCTGAGCGTATATCAAGATTTTTTATATTCGTCGATACTTTGAAAATTTTTCTGAGTCTGAGCGTATATCAAGATTTTTTATATTCGTCGATACTTTGAAAATTTTTCTGAGTCTGAGCGTATATCAAGATTTTTTATATTCGTCGATACTTTGAAAATTTTTCTGAGTCTGAGCGTGTATCAAGATTTTTTATATTCGTCGATACTTTGAAAATTTTTTTGAGTCTGAACGTATATCAAGATTTTTTATATTCGTCGATACTTTGAAAATTTTTCTGAGTCTGAGCGTATATCAAGATTTTTTATATTCGTCGATACTTTGAAAATTTTTTTGAGTCTGAGCGTATATCAAGATTTTTTATATTCGTCGATACTTTGAAAATTTTTCTGAGTCTGAGCGTGTATCAAGATTTTTTATATTCGTCGATACTTTGAAAATTTTTTTGAGTCTGAACGTATATCAAGATTTTTTATATTCGTCGATACTTTGAAAATTTTTCTGAGTCTGAGCGTATATCAAGATTTTTTATATTCGTCGATACTTTGAAAATTTTTTTGAGTCTGAGCGTATATCAAGATTTTTTATATTCGTCGATACTTTGAAAATTTTTCTGAGTCTGAGCGTATATCAAGATTTTTTATATTCGTCGATACTTTGAAAATTTTTCTGAGTCTGAGCGTATATCAAGAATTTTATATTCGTCGATACTTTGAAAATTTTTTTGAGTCTGAGCGTATATCAAGATTTTTTATATTCGTCGATACTTTGAAAATTTTTCTGAGTCTGAAAGTGTATCAAGAATTTTATATTCGTCGATAATTTGAAATTTTTTCTGAGTCTGAACGTATATCAAGAATTTTATATTCGTCGATACTTTGAAAATTTTTTTGAGTCTGAGCGTATATCAAGATTTTTTATATTCGTCGATACTTTGAAAATTTTTCTGAGTCTGAGCGTGTATCAAGATTTTTTATATTCGTCGATACTTTGAAAATTTTTCTGAGTCTGAGCGTATATCAAGAATTTTATATTCGTCGATACTTTGAAAATTTTTCTGAGTCTGAGCGTATATCAAGAATTTTATATTCGTCGATACTTTGAAAATTTTTTTGAGTCTGAGCGTATATCAAGATTTTTTATATTCGTCGATACTTTGAAAATTTTTCTGAGTCTGAGCGTGTATCAAGATTTTTTATATTCGTCGATACTTTGAAAATTTTTCTGAGTCTGAGCGTATATCAAGATTTTTTATATTCGTCGATACTTTGAAAATTTTTTCTGAGTCTGAACGTACATCAAGAATTTTATATTCGTCGATACTTTGAAAAGTTTTCTGAGTCTGAGCGTATATCAAGAATTTTATATTCGTCGATACTTTGAAAATTTTTCTGAGTCTGAGCGTGTATCAAGATTTTTTATATTCGTCGATACTTTGAAAATTTTTCTGAGTCTGAGCGTATATCAAGATTTTTTATATTCGTCGATACTTTGAAAATTTTTCTGAGTCTGAGCGTGTATCAAGATTTTTTATATTCGTCGATACTTTGAAAATTTTTCTGAGTCTGAGCGTGTATCAAGATTTTTTATATTCGTCGATACTTTGAAAATTTTTCTGAGTCTGAGCGTGTATCAAGATTTTTTATATTCGTCGATACTTTGAAAATTTTTCTGAGTCTGAGCGTATATCAAGATTTTTTATATTCGTCGATACTTTGAAAATTTTTTCTGAGTCTGAACGTACATCAAGAATTTTATATTCGTCGATACTTTGAAAAATTTTTTGAGTCTGAGCGTATATCAAGATTTTTTATATTCGTCGATACTTTGAAAATTTTTCTGAGTCTGAGCGTGTATCAAGAATTTTATATTCGTCGATACTTTGAAAATTTTTTTGAGTCTGAGCGTATATCAAGATTTTTTATATTCGTCGATACTTTGAAAATTTTTCTGAGTCTGAGCGTATATCAAGAATTTTATATTCGTCGATACTTTGAAAATTTTTCTGAGTCTGAGCGTATATCAAGATTTTTTATATTCGTCGATACTTTGAAAATTTTTTTGAGTCTGAGCGTATATCAAGATTTTTTATATTCGTCGATACTTTGAAAAGTTTTCTGAGTCTGAGCGTATATCAAGATTTTTTATATTCGTCGATACTTTGAAAAATTTTTTGAGTCTGAGCGTATATCAAGATTTTTTATATTCGTCGATACTTTGAAAAATTTTCTGAGTCTGAGCGTATATCAAGAATTTTATATTCGTCGATACTTTGAAAATTTTTCTGAGTCTGAACGTATATCAAGATTTTTTATATTCGTCGATACTTTGAAAATTTTTCTGAGTCTGAGCGTATATCAAGATTTTTTATATTCGTCGATACTTTGAAAATTTTTTTGAGTCTGAGCGTATATCAAGATTTTTTATATTCGTCGATACTTTGAAAATTTTTCTGAGTCTGAGCGTATATCAAGATTTTTTATATTCGTCGATACTTTGAAAATTTTTTTGAGTCTGAGCGTATATCAAGATTTTTTATATTCGTCGATACTTTGAAAATTTTTCTGAGTCTGAGCGTATATCAAGAATTTTATATTCGTCGATACTTTGAAAATTTTTCTGAGTCTGAGCGTGTATCAAGATTTTTTATATTCGTCGATACTTTGAAAATTTTTCTGAGTCTGAAAGTGTATCAAGAATTTTATATTCGTCGATAATTTGAAATTTTTTCTGAGTCTGAACGTATATCAAGATTGTTTATATTCGTCGATACTTTGAAAATTTTTTTGAGTCTGAGCGTATATCAAGATTTTTTATATTCGTCGATACTTTGAAAATTTTTCTGAGTCTGAGCGTGTATCAAGATTTTTTATATTCGTCGATACTTTGAAAATTTTTCTGAGTCTGAGCGTATATCAAGAATTTTATATTCGTCGATACTTTGAAAATTTTTCTGAGTCTGAGCGTATATCAAGAATTTTATATTCGTCGATACTTTGAAAATTTTTTTGAGTCTGAGCGTATATCAAGATTTTTTATATTCGTCGATACTTTGAAAATTTTTTTGAGTCTGAACGTATATCAAGATTTTTTATATTCGTCGATACTTTGAAAATTTTTCTGAGTCTGAGCGTATATCAAGATTTTTTATATTCGTCGATACTTTGAAAATTTTTCTGAGTCTGAGCGTATATCAAGATTTTTTATATTCGTCGATACTTTGAAAATTTTTCTGAGTCTGAGCGTATATCAAGATTTTTTATATTCGTCGATACTTTGAAAATTTTTCTGAGTCTGAGCGTGTATCAAGATTTTTTATATTCGTCGATACTTTGAAAATTTTTTTGAGTCTGAACGTATATCAAGATTTTTTATATTCGTCGATACTTTGAAAATTTTTCTGAGTCTGAGCGTATATCAAGATTTTTTATATTCGTCGATACTTTGAAAATTTTTTTGAGTCTGAGCGTATATCAAGATTTTTTATATTCGTCGATACTTTGAAAATTTTTCTGAGTCTGAGCGTGTATCAAGATTTTTTATATTCGTCGATACTTTGAAAATTTTTTTGAGTCTGAACGTATATCAAGATTTTTTATATTCGTCGATACTTTGAAAATTTTTCTGAGTCTGAGCGTATATCAAGATTTTTTATATTCGTCGATACTTTGAAAATTTTTTTGAGTCTGAGCGTATATCAAGATTTTTTATATTCGTCGATACTTTGAAAATTTTTCTGAGTCTGAGCGTATATCAAGATTTTTTATATTCGTCGATACTTTGAAAATTTTTCTGAGTCTGAGCGTATATCAAGAATTTTATATTCGTCGATACTTTGAAAATTTTTTTGAGTCTGAGCGTATATCAAGATTTTTTATATTCGTCGATACTTTGAAAATTTTTCTGAGTCTGAAAGTGTATCAAGAATTTTATATTCGTCGATAATTTGAAATTTTTTCTGAGTCTGAACGTATATCAAGAATTTTATATTCGTCGATACTTTGAAAATTTTTTTGAGTCTGAGCGTATATCAAGATTTTTTATATTCGTCGATACTTTGAAAATTTTTCTGAGTCTGAGCGTGTATCAAGATTTTTTATATTCGTCGATACTTTGAAAATTTTTCTGAGTCTGAGCGTATATCAAGAATTTTATATTCGTCGATACTTTGAAAATTTTTCTGAGTCTGAGCGTATATCAAGAATTTTATATTCGTCGATACTTTGAAAATTTTTTTGAGTCTGAGCGTATATCAAGATTTTTTATATTCGTCGATACTTTGAAAATTTTTCTGAGTCTGAGCGTGTATCAAGATTTTTTATATTCGTCGATACTTTGAAATTTTTTTTGAGTCTGAGCGTATATCAAGATTTTTTATATTCGTCGATACTTTGAAAATTTTTTTGAGTCTGAGCGTATATCAAGATTTTTTATATTCGTCGATACTTTGAAATTTTTTTTGAGTCTGAGCGTATATCAAGTTTTTTTATATTCGTCGATACTTTGAAAATTTTTCTGAGTCTGAGCGTGTATCAAGATTTTTTATATTCGTCGATACTTTGAAAATTTTTTTGAGTCTGAGCGTATATCAAGAATTTTATATTCGTCGATACTTTGAAAATTTTTTTGAGTCTGAGCGTATATCAAGATTTTTTATATTCGTCGATACTTTGAAATTTTTTTTGAGTCTGAGCGTATATCAAGATTTTTTATATTCGTCGATACTTTGAAATTTTTTTTGAGTCTGAGCGTATATCAAGATTTTTTATATTCGTCGATACTTTGAAAATTTTTTTGAGTCTGAGCGTATATCAAGATTTTTTATATTCGTCGATACTTTGAAAATTTTTCTGAGTCTGAGCGTATATCAAGATTTTTTATATTCGTCGATACTTTGAAAATTTTTCTGAGTCTGAGCGTATATCAAGATTTTTTATATTCGTCGATACTTTGAAAATTTTTCTGAGTCTGAGCGTATATCAAGATTTTTTATATTCGTCGATACTTTGAAAATTTTTCTGAGTCTGAGCGTATATCAAGATTTTTTATATTCGTCGATACTTTGAAAAATTTTTTGAGTCTGAGCGTATATCAAGATTTTTTATATTCGTCGATACTTTGAAAAATTTTCTGAGTCTGAGCGTGTATCAAGATTTTTTATATTCGTCGATACTTTGAAAATTTTTCTGAGTCTGAGCGTATATCAAGATTTTTTATATTCGTCGATACTTTGAAAATTTTTCTGAGTCTGAACGTATATCAAGATTTTTTATATTCGTCGATACTTTGAAAATTTTTTTGAGTCTGAGCGTATATCAAGATTTTTTATATTCGTCGATACTTTGAAAAATTTTTTGAGTCTGAGCGTATATCAAGATTTTTTATATTCGTCGATACTTTGAAAAATTTTCTGAGTCTGAGCGTGTATCAAGATTTTTTATATTCGTCGATACTTTGAAAATTTTTTTGAGTCTGAGCGTATATCAAGATTTTTTATATTCGTCGATACTTTGAAAAATTTTCTGAGTCTGAGCGTGTATCAAGATTTTTTATATTCGTCGATACTTTGAAAATTTTTCTGAGTCTGAGCGTGTATCAAGAATTTTATATTCGTCGATACTTTGAAAATTTTTTTGAGTCTGAGCGTATATCAAGATTTTTTATATTCGTCGATACTTTGAAAATTTTTTTGAGTCTGAGCGTATATCAAGATTTTTTATATTCGTCGATACTTTGAAAATTTTTTTGAGTCTGAGCGTATATCAAGATTTTTTATATTCGTCAATACTTTGAAAATTTTTCTGAGTCTGAGCGTATATCAAGATTTTTTATATTCGTCGATACATTGAAAATTTTTTTGAGTCTGAGCGTATATCAAGATTTTTTATATTCGTCGATACATTGAAAATTTTTTTGAGTCTGAGCGTATATCAAGATTTTTTATATTCGTCGATACTTTGAAAATTTTTTTGAGTCTGAGCGTATATCAAGATTTTTTATATTCGTCGATACTTTGAAAATTTTTTTTGCGTCTGAGCGTATATCAAGAATTTTATATTCGTCGATACTTTGAAAATTTTTCTGAGTCTGAACGTATATCAAGATTTTTTATATTCGTCGATACTTTGAAAATTTTTCTGAGTCTGAAAGTGTATCAAGATTTTTTATATTCGTCGACACTTTGAAAATTTTTCTGAGTCTGAGCGTGTATCAAGATTTTTTATATTCGTCGATACTTTGAAAATTTTTTTGAGTCTGAGCGTATATCAAGATTTTTTATATTCGTCGATACTTTGAAAATTTTTTTGAGTCTGAGCGTATATCAAGATTTTTTATATTCGTCGATACTTTGAAAATTTTTCTGAGTCTGAACGTATATCAAGATTTTTTATATTCGTCGATACTTTGAAAAATTTTTTTGAGTCTGAGCGTATATCAAGAATTTTATATTCGTCGATACTTTGAAAATTTTTCTGAGTCTGAACGTATATCAAGATTTTTTATATTCGTCGATACTTTGAAAATTTTTCTGAGTCTGAAAGTGTATCAAGATTTTTATATTCGTCGATACTTTGAAAATTTTTCTGAGTCTGAACGTATATCAAGAATTTTATATTCGTCGATACTTTGAAAATTTTTCTGAGTCTGAGCGTATATCAAGATTTTTTATATTCGTCGATACTTTGAAAATTTTTCTGAGTCTGAGCGTATATCAAGTTTTTTTATATTCGTCGATACTTTGAAAATTTTTTTGAGTCTGAGCGTATATCAAGATTTTTTATATTCGTCGATACTTTGAAAATTTTTCTGAGTCTGAGCGTGTATCAAGATTTTTTATATTCGTCGATACTTTGAAAATTTTTCTGAGTCTGAGCGTATATCAAGATTTTTTATATTCGTCGATACTTTGAAATTTTTTTTGAGTCTGAGCGTTTATCAAGATTTTTTATATTCTTCGATACTTTGAAAATTTTTCTAAGTCTGAGCGTATATCAAGATTTTTCATATTCTTCGATACTTTGAAAATTTTTCTGAGTCTGAACGTATATCAAGATTTTTTATATTCGTCGATACTTTGAAAATTTTTCTGAGTCTGAGCGTGTATCAAGATTTTTTATATTCGTCGATACTTTGAAAATTTTTCTGAGTCTGAGCGTATATCAAGATTTTTTATATTCGTCGATACTTTGAAAATTTTTCTGAGTCTGAACGTATATCAAGAATTTTATATTCGTCGATACTTTGAAATTTTTTTTGAGTCTGAGCGTTTATCAAGATTTTTTATATTCGTCGATACTTTGAAAATTTTTCTAAGTCTGAGCGTATATCAAGATTTTTTATATTCTTCGATACTTTGAAAATTTTTCTGAGTCTGAAAGTGTATCAAGATTTTTTATATTCGTCGACACTTTGAAAATTTTTCTGAGTCTGAGCGTGTATCAAGATTTTTTATATTCGTCGATACTTTGAAATTTTTTTTGAGTCTGAGCGTATATCAAGATTTTTTATATTCGTCGATACTTTGAAATTTTTTTTGAGTCTGAGCGTATATCAAGATTTTTTATATTCGTCGATACTTTGAAAATTTTTCTGAGTCTGAGCGTGTATCAAGATTTTTTATATTCGTCGATACTTTGAAAATTTTTCTGAGTCTGAGCGTGTATCAAGATTTTTTATATTCGTCGATACTTTGAAATTTTTTTTGAGTCTGAGCGTATATCAAGATTTTTTATATTCGTCGACACTTTGAAAATTTTTCTGAGTCTGAGCGTGTATCAAGATTTTTTATATTCGTCGATACTTTGAAAATTTTTCTGAGTCTGAGCGTGTATCAAGATTTTTTATATTCGTCGACACTTTGAAAATTTTTCTGAGTCTGAGCGTGTATCAAGATTTTTTATATTCGTCGATACTTTGAAATTTTTTTTGAGTCTGAGCGTATATCAAGATTTTGTATATTCGTCGACACTTTGAAAATTTTTCTGAGTCTGAGCGTGTATCAAGATTTTTTATATTCGTCGATACTTTGAAAATTTTTCTGAGTCTGAGCGTGTATCAAGATTTTTTATATTCGTCGATACTTTGAAAATTTTTTTGAGTCTGAGCGTATATCAAGATTTTTTATATTCGTCGATACTTTGAAATTTTTTTTGAGTCTGAGCGTATATCAAGATTTTTTATATTCGTCGATACTTTGAAAATTTTTTTGAGTCTGAGCGTATATCAAGATTTTTTATATTCGTCGATACTTTGAAATTTTTTTTGAGTCTGAGCGTATATCAAGATTTTTTATATTCGTCGATACTTTGAAATTTTTTTTGAGTCTGAGCGTATATCAAGATTTTTTATATTCGTCGATACTTTGAAAATTTTTTTGAGTCTGAGCGTATATCAAGATTTTTTATATTCGTCGATACTTTGAAAATTTTTTTGAGTCTGAGCGTATATCAAGATTTTTTATATTCGTCGATACTTTGAAATTTTTTTTGAGTCTGAGCGTATATCAAGATTTTTTATATTCGTCGATACTTTGAAATTTTTTTTGAGTCTGAGCGTATATCAAGATTTTTTATATTCGTCGATACTTTGAAAATTTTTTTGAGTCTGAGCGTATATCAAGATTTTTTATATTCGTCGATACTTTGAAAATTTTTTTGAGTCTGAGCGTATATCAAGATTTTTTATATTCATCGATACTTTGAAATTTTTTTTGAGTCTGAACGTATATCAAGAATTTTATATTCGTCGATACTTTGAAATTTTTTTTGAGTCTGAGCGTATATCAAGATTTTTTATATTCGTCGATACTTTGAAAATTTTTCTGAGTCTGAGCGTGTATCAAGATTTTTTATATTCGTCGATACTTTGAAAATTTTTTTGAGTCTGAGCGTATATCAAGTTTTTTTATATTCGTCGATACTTTGAAAATTTTTCTGAGTCTGAGCGTATATCAAGTTTTTTTATATTCGTCGATACTTTGAAAATTTTTTTGAGTCTGAGCGTATATCAAGATTTTTTATATTCGTCGATACTTTGAAAATTTTTCTGAGTCTGAGCGTGTATCAAGATTTTTTATATTCGTCGATACTTTGAAATTTTTTTGAGTCTGAGCGTATATCAAGATTTTTTATATTCATCGATACTTTGAAATTTTTTTTGAGTCTGAACGTATATCAAGAATTTTATATTCGTCGATACTTTGAAATTTTTTTTGAGTCTGAGCGTTTATCAAGATTTTTTATATTCGTCGATACTTTGAAAATTTTTCTGAGTCTGAGCGTGTATCAAGATTTTTTATATTCGTCGATACTTTGAAAATTTTTCTGAGTCTGAGCGTGTATCAAGATTTTTTATATTCGTCGATACTTTGAAAATTTTTTTGAGTCTGAGCGTATATCAAGAATTTTATATTCGTCGATACTTTGAAAATTTTTTTGAGTCTGAGCGTATATCAAGATTTTTTATATTCGTCGATACTTTGAAATTTTTTTTGAGTCTGAGCGTATATCAAGATTTTTTATATTCGTCGATACTTTGAAATTTTTTTTGAGTCTGAACGTATATCAAGATTTTTTATATTCGTCGATACTTTGCAAATTTTTCTGAGTCTGAGCGTGTATCAAGATTTTTTATATTCGTCGATACTTTGAAAATTTTTTTGAGTCTGAGCGTATATCAAGATTTTTTATATTCGTCGATACTTTGAAAATTTTTCTGAGTCTGAGCGTATATCAAGATTTTTTATATTCGTCGACACTTTGAAAATTTTTCTGAGTCTGAACGTATATCAAGAATTTTATATTCGTCGATACTTTGAAATTTTTTTTGAGTCTGAGCGTTTATCAAGATTTTTTATATTCGTCGATACTTTGAAAATTTTTCTGAGTCTGAGCGTGTATCAAGATTTTTTATATTCGTCGATACTTTGAAAATTTTTCTGAGTCTGAGCGTGTATCAAGATTTTTTATATTCGTCGATACTTTGAAAATTTTTTTGAGTCTGAGCGTATATCAAGATTTTTTATATTCGTCGATACTTTGAAAATTTTTTTGAGTCTGAGCGTATATCAAGATTTTTTATATTCGTCGATACTTTGAAATTTTTTTTGAGTCTGAGCGTATATCAAGATTTTTTATATTCGTCGATACTTTGAAATTTTTTTTGAGTCTGAGCGTATATCAAGATTTTTTATATTCGTCGATACTTTGAAAATTTTTTTGAGTCTGAGCGTATATCAAGATTTTTTATATTCGTCGATACTTTGAAAATTTTTCTGAGTCTGAGCGTATATCAAGATTTTTTATATTCGTCGATACTTTGAAAATTTTTCTGAGTCTGAGCGTATATCAAGATTTTTTATATTCGTCGATACTTTGAAAATTTTTCTGAGTCTGAGCGTATATCAAGATTTTTTATATTCGTCGATACTTTGAAAATTTTTTTGAGTCTGAGCGTATATCAAGATTTTTTATATTCGTCGATACTTTGAAAATTTTTCTGAGTCTGAGCGTGTATCAAGATTTTTTATATTCGTCGATACTTTGAAATTTTTTTTGAGTCTGAGCGTATATCAAGATTTTTTATATTCGTCGATACTTTGAAAATTTTTTTGAGTCTGAACGTATATCAAGAATTTTATATTCGTCGATACTTTGAAAATTTTTCTGAGTCTGAGCGTATATCAAGTTTTTTTATATTCGTCGATACTTTGAAATTTTTTTTGAGTCTGAGCGTTTATCAAGATTTTTTATATTCTTCGATACTTTGAAAATTTTTCTGAGTCTGAGCGTATATCAAGAATTTTATATTCGTCGATACTTTGAAAATTTTTCTGAGTCTGAGCGTATATCAAGATTTTTTATATTCGTCGATACTTTGAAAATTTTTCTGAGTCTGAGCGTATATCAAGATTTTTTATATTCGTCGATACTTTGAAAATTTTTCTGAGTCTGAACGTATATCAAGAATTTTATATTCGTCGATACTTTGAAAATTTTTTTGAGTCTGAGCGTTTATCACGAGTTTTTATATTCGTCGATACTTTGAAAATTTTTCTGAGTCTGAGCGTATATCAAGATTTTTTATATTCGTCGATACTTTGAAAATTTTTTCTGAGTCTGAACGTATATCAAGAATTTTATATTCGTCGATACTTTGAAAATTTTTCTGAGTCTGAGCGTATATCAAGATTTTTTATATTCGTCGATACTTTGAAAATTTTTCTGAGTCTGAGCGTATATCAAGATTTTTTATATTCGTCGATACTTTGAAAATTTTTCTGAGTCTGAGCGTATATCAAGATTTTTTATATTCGTCGATACTTTGAAAATTTTTCTGAGTCTGAACGTATATCAAGAATTTTATATTCGTCGATACTTTGAAATTTTTTTTGAGTCTGAGCGTATATCAAGATTTTTTATATTCGTCGATACTTTGAAAATTTTTCTGAGTCTGAGCGTATATCAAGATTTTTTATATTCGTCGATACTTTGAAAATTTTTCTGAGTCTGAGCGTATATCAAGATTTTTTATATTCGTCGATACTTTGAAAATTTTTCTGAGTCTGAGCGTATATCAAGAATTTTATATTCGTCGATACTTTGAAAATTTTTCTGAGTCTGAACGTATATCAAGAATTTTATATTCGTCGATACTTTGAAATTTTTTTTGAGTCTGAGCGTTTATCAAGAGTTTTTATATTCGTCGATACTTTGAAAATTTTTCTAAGTTTGAGCGTATATCAAGATTTTTTATATTCGTCGATACTTTGAAAATTTTTTCTGAGTCTGAACGTATATCAAGAATTTTATATTCGTCGATACTTTGAAAATTTTTTCTGAGTCTGAACGTACATCAAGAATTTTATATTCGTCGATACTTTGAAAATTTTTTTGAGTCTGAGCGTATATCAAGATTTTTTATATTCGTCGATACGTTGAAAATTTTTCTGAGTCTGAGCGTATATCAAGAATTTTATATTCGTCGATACTTTGAAAATTTTTCTGAGTCTGAGCGTGTATCAAGATTTTTTATATTCGTCGATACTTTGAAAATTTTTCTGAGTCTGAGCGTATATCAAGATTTTTTATATTCGTCGATACTTTGAAAAATTTTTTGAGTCTGAGCGTATATCAAGATTTTTTATATTCGTCGATACTTTGAAAATTTTTCTGAGTCTGAGCGTGTATCAAGAATTTTATATTCGTCGATACTTTGAAAATTTTTTTGAGTCTGAGCGTATATCAAGATTTTTTATATTCGTCGATACTTTGAAAATTTTTCTGAGTCTGAGCGTATATCAAGAATTTTATATTCGTCGATACTTTGAAAATTTTTTTGAGTCTGAGCGTATATCAAGATTTTTTATATTCGTCGATACTTTGAAAATTTTTCTGAGTCTGAGCGTATATCAAGAATTTTATATTCGTCGATACTTTGAAAATTTTTCTGAGTCTGAGCGTATATCAAGATTTTTTATATTCGTCGATACTTTGAAAATTTTTTTGAGTCTGAGCGTATATCAAGATTTTTTATATTCGTCGATACTTTGAAAAGTTTTCTGAGTCTGAGCGTATATCAAGATTTTTTATATTCGTCGATACTTTGAAAAATTTTTTGAGTCTGAGCGTATATCAAGATTTTTTATATTCGTCGATACTTTGAAAAATTTTCTGAGTCTGAGCGTATATCAAGAATTTTATATTCGTCGATACTTTGAAAATTTTTCTGAGTCTGAACGTATATCAAGATTTTTTATATTCGTCGATACTTTGAAAATTTTTTTGAGTCTGAGCGTATATCAAGATTTTTTATATTCGTCGATACTTTGAAAAATTTTTTGAGTCTGAGCGTATATCAAGATTTTTTATATTCGTCGATACTTTGAAAATTTTTCTGAGTCTGAGCGTGTATCAAGATTTTTTATATTCGTCGATACTTTGAAAATTTTTTTGAGTCTGAACGTATATCAAGATTTTTTATATTCGTCGATACTTTGAAAATTTTTCTGAGTCTGAGCGTATATCAAGATTTTTTATATTCGTCGATACTTTGAAAATTTTTTTGAGTCTGAGCGTATATCAAGATTTTTTATATTCGTCGATACTTTGAAAATTTTTCTGAGTCTGAGCGTATATCAAGATTTTTTATATTCGTCGATACTTTGAAAATTTTTTTGAGTCTGAGCGTATATCAAGATTTTTTATATTCGTCGATACTTTGAAAATTTTTCTGAGTCTGAGCGTATATCAAGAATTTTATATTCGTCGATACTTTGAAAATTTTTCTGAGTCTGAGCGTGTATCAAGATTTTTTATATTCGTCGATACTTTGAAAATTTTTCTGAGTCTGAAAGTGTATCAAGAATTTTATATTCGTCGATAATTTGAAATTTTTTCTGAGTCTGAACGTATATCAAGAATTTTATATTCGTCGATACTTTGAAAATTTTTTTGAGTCTGAGCGTATATCAAGATTTTTTATATTCGTCGATACTTTGAAAATTTTTCTGAGTCTGAGCGTGTATCAAGATTTTTTATATTCGTCGATACTTTGAAAATTTTTCTGAGTCTGAGCGTATATCAAGAATTTTATATTCGTCGATACTTTGAAAATTTTTCTGAGTCTGAGCGTATATCAAGAATTTTATATTCGTCGATACTTTGAAAATTTTTTTGAGTCTGAGCGTATATCAAGATTTTTTATATTCGTCGATACTTTGAAAATTTTTCTGAGTCTGAGCGTGTATCGAGATTTTTTATATTCGTCGATACTTTGAAAATTTTTTTGAGTCTGAACGTATATCAAGATTTTTTATATTCGTCGATACTTTGAAAATTTTTCTGAGTCTGAGCGTATATCAAGATTTTTTATATTCGTCGATACTTTGAAAATTTTTCTGAGTCTGAGCGTGTATCAAGATTTTTTATATTCGTCGATACTTTGAAAATTTTTCTGAGTCTGAGCGTGTATCAAGATTTTTTATATTCGTCGATACTTTGAAAATTTTTTTGAGTCTGAACGTATATCAAGATTTTTTATATTCGTCGATACTTTGAAAATTTTTCTGAGTCTGAGCGTATATCAAGATTTTTTATATTCGTCGATACTTTGAAAATTTTTTTGAGTCTGAGCGTATATCAAGATTTTTTATATTCGTCGATACTTTGAAAATTTTTCTGAGTCTGAGCGTATATCAAGATTTTTTATATTCGTCGATACTTTGAAAATTTTTTTGAGTCTGAGCGTATATCAAGATTTTTTATATTCGTCGATACTTTGAAAATTTTTCTGAGTCTGAGCGTATATCAAGAATTTTATATTCGTCGATACTTTGAAAATTTTTCTGAGTCTGAGCGTGTATCAAGATTTTTTATATTCGTCGATACTTTGAAAATTTTTCTGAGTCTGAAAGTGTATCAAGAATTTTATATTCGTCGATAATTTGAAATTTTTTCTGAGTCTGAACGTATATCAAGAATTTTATATTCGTCGATACTTTGAAAATTTTTTTGAGTCTGAGCGTATATCAAGATTTTTTATATTCGTCGATACTTTGAAAATTTTTCTGAGTCTGAGCGTGTATCAAGATTTTTTATATTCGTCGATACTTTGAAAATTTTTCTGAGTCTGAGCGTATATCAAGAATTTTATATTCGTCGATACTTTGAAAATTTTTCTGAGTCTGAGCGTATATCAAGAATTTTATATTCGTCGATACTTTGAAAATTTTTTTGAGTCTGAGCGTATATCAAGATTTTTTATATTCGTCGATACTTTGAAAATTTTTCTGAGTCTGAGCGTGTATCAAGATTTTTTATATTCGTCGATACTTTAAAAATTTTTTTGAGTCTGAACGTATATCAAGATTTTTTATATTCGTCGATACTTTGAAAATTTTTCTGAGTCTGAGCGTATATCAAGATTTTTTATATTCGTCGATACTTTGAAAATTTTTTTGAGTCTGAGCGTATATCAAGATTTTTTATATTCGTCGATACTTTGAAAATTTTTCTGAGTCTGAGCGTATATCAAGAATTTTATATTCGTCGATACTTTGAAAATTTTTCTGAGTCTGAACGTATATCAAGAATTTTATATTCGTCGATACTTTGAAAATTTTTCTGAGTCTGAGCGTATATCAAGAATTTTATATTCGTCGATACTTTTAAAAATTTTCTGAGTCTGAGCGTATATCAAGAATTTTATATTCGTCGATACTTTGAAAATTTTTTTGAGTCTGAGCGTATATCAAGATTTTTTATATTCGTCGATACTTTGAAAATTTTTCTGAGTCTGAGCGTGTATCAAGATTTTTTATATTCGTCGATACTTTGAAAATTTTTCTGAGTCTGAGCGTATATCAAGAATTTTATATTCGTCGATACTTTGAAAATTTTTCTGAGTCTGAGCGTATATCAAGAATTTTATATTCGTCGATACTTTGAAAATTTTTCTGAGTCTGAGCGTATATCAAGAATTTTATATTCGTCGATACTTTGAAAATTTTTCTGAGTCTGAGCGTGTATCAAGATTTTTTATATTCGTCGATACTTTGAAAATTTTTCTGAGTCTGAGCGTGTATCAAGATTTTTTATATTCGTCGATACTTTGAAAATTTTTTTGAGTCTGAGCGTATATCAAGATTTTTTATATTCGTCGATACTTTGAAAATTTTTCTGAGTCTGAGCGTATATCAAGAATTTTATATTCGTCGATACTTTGAAAATTTTTCTGAGTCTGAGCGTATATCAAGAATTTTATATTCGTCGATACTTTGAAAATTTTTCTGAGTCTGAGCGTGTATCAAGATTTTTTATATTCGTCGATACTTTGAAAATTTTTCTGAGTCTGAGCGTATATCAAGAATTTTATATTCGTCGATACTTTGAAAATTTTTCTGAGTCTGAGCGTATATCAAGAATTTTATATTCGTCGATACTTTTAAAAATTTTCTGAGTCTGAGCGTATATCAAGAATTTTATATTCGTCGATACTTTGAAAATTTTTCTGAGTCTGAACGTATATCAAGATTTTTTATATTCGTCGATACTTTGAAATTTTTTTTTGAGTCTGAGCGTATATCAAGATTTTTTATATTCGTCGATACTTTGAAAATTTTTCTGAGTCTGAGCGTGTATCAAGATTTTTTATATTCGTCGATACTTTGAAAATTTTTTTGAGTCTGAACGT
The DNA here is from genome assembly GCA_028476595.1 of Obolodiplosis robiniae. Lineage (NCBI taxonomy): Eukaryota > Metazoa > Arthropoda > Insecta > Diptera > Cecidomyiidae > Obolodiplosis > Obolodiplosis robiniae. Next base: position 27,626,592 of record CM052014.1, on the reverse strand, counting down.
ATATCAAGATTTTTTATATTCGTCGATACTTTGAAAATTTTTCTGAGTCTGAGCGTATATCAAGATTTTTTATATTCGTCGATACTTTGAAAATTTTTTTGAGTCTGAGCGTATATCAAGATTTTTTATATTCGTCGATACTTTGAAAATTTTTCTGAGTCTGAGCGTATATCAAGATTTTTTATATTCGTCGATACTTTGAAAATTTTTTTGAGTCTGAGCGTATATCAAGATTTTTTATATTCGTCGATACTTTGAAAATTTTTCTGAGTCTGAGCGTGTATCAAGATTTTTTATATTCGTCGATACTTTGAAAATTTTTCTGAGTCTGAAAGTGTATCAAGAATTTTATATTCGTCGATAATTTGAAATTTTTTCTGAGTCTGAACGTATATCAAGAATTTTATATTCGTCGATACTTTGAAAATTTTTTTGAGTCTGAGCGTATATCAAGATTTTTTATATTCGTCGATACTTTGAAAATTTTTCTGAGTCTGAGCGTGTATCAAGATTTTTTATATTCGTCGATACTTTGAAAATTTTTTTGAGTCTGAGCGTATATCAAGATTTTTTATATTCGTCGATACTTTGAAAATTTTTCTGAGTCTGAGCGTGTATCAAGATTTTTTATATTCGTCGATACTTTGAAAATTTTTCTGAGTCTGAGCGTATATCAAGAATTTTATATTCGTCGATACTTTGAAAATTTTTCTGAGTCTGAGCGTATATCAAGAATTTTATATTCGTCGATACTTTGAAAATTTTTTTGAGTCTGAGCGTATATCAAGATTTTTTATATTCGTCGATACTTTGAAAATTTTTCTGAGTCTGAGCGTGTATCAAGATTTTTTATATTCGTCGATACTTTGAAAATTTTTTTGAGTCTGAACGTATATCAAGATTTTTTATATTCGTCGATACTTTGAAAATTTTTCTGAGTCTGAGCGTATATCAAGATTTTTTATATTCGTCGATACTTTGAAAATTTTTTTGAGTCTGAGCGTATATCAAGATTTTTTATATTCGTCGATACTTTGAAAATTTTTCTGAGTCTGAACGTATATCAAGATTTTTTATATTCGTCGATACTTTGAAAATTTTTTTGAGTCTGAGCGTATATCAAGATTTTTTATATTCGTCGATACTTTGAAAATTTTTCTGAGTCTGAGCGTATATCAAGAATTTTATATTCGTCGATACTTTGAAAATTTTTCTGAGTCTGAACGTATATCAAGAATTTTATATCCGTCGATACTTTGAAAATTTTTCTGAGTCTGAGCGTATATCAAGAATTTTATATTCGTCGATACTTTTAAAAATTTTCTGAGTCTGAGCGTATATCAAGAATTTTATATTCGTCGATACTTTGAAAATTTTTTTGAGTCTGAGCGTATATCAAGATTTTTTATATTCGTCGATACTTTGAAAATTTTTCTGAGTCTGAGCGTGTATCAAGATTTTTTATATTCGTCGATACTTTGAAAATTTTTCTGAGTCTGAGCGTATATCAAGAATTTTATATTCGTCGATACTTTGAAAATTTTTCTGAGTCTGAGCGTATATCAAGAATTTTATATTCGTCGATACTTTGAAAATTTTTCTGAGTCTGAGCGTATATCAAGAATTTTATATTCGTCGATACTTTGAAAATTTTTTTGAGTCTGAGCGTATATCAAGATTTTTTATATTCGTCGATACTTTGAAAAATTTTTCTGAGTCTGAGCGTATATCAAGATTTTTTATATTCGTCGATACTTTGAAAATTTTTTTGAGTCTGAGCGTATATCAAGATTTTTTATATTCGTCGATACTTTGAAAAATTTTCTGAGTCTGAGCGTGTATCAAGATTTTTTATATTCGTCGATACTTTGAAAATTTTTCTGAGTCTGAGCGTGTATCAAGATTTTTTATATTCGTCGATACTTTGAAAATTTTTCTGAGTCTGAACGTATATCAAGATTTTTTTTATTCGTCGATACTTTGAAAATTTTTTTTGAGTCTGAGCGTATATCAAGATTTTTTATATTCGTCGATACTTTGAAAATTTTTCTGAGTCTGAACGTATATCAAGATTTTTTTTATTCGTCGATACTTTGAAAATTTTTCTGAGTCTGAGCGTATATCAAGATTTTTTATATTCGTCGATACTTTGAAAATTTTTTTGAGTCTGAGCGTATATCAAGATTTTTTATATTCGTCGATACTTTGAAAAATTTTTTGAGTCTGAGCGTGTATCAAGATTTTTTATATTCGTCGATACTTTGAAAATTTTTTTGAGTCGGAGCGTGTATCAAGATTTTTTATATTCGTCGATACTTTGAAAATTTTTTTGAGTCTGAGCGTATATCAAGATTTTTTATATTCGTCGATACTTTGAAACTTTTTCTGAGTCTGAGCGTATATCAAGATTTTGTATATTCGTCGATATTTTGAAAATTTTTCTGAGTCTGAGCGTATATCAAGATTTTTTATATTCGTCGATACTTTGAAAATTTTTCTGAGTCTGAGCGTATATCAAGATTTTTTATATTCGTCGATACTTTGAAACTTTTTCTGAGTCTGAGCGTATATCAAGATTTTGTATATTCGTCGATATTTTGAAAATTTTTCTGAGTCTGAGCGTATATCAATATTTTTTAAATTCGTCGATACTTTGAAAATTTTTCTGAGTCTGAGCGTATATCAATATTTTTTTTATTCGTCGATACTTTGAACATTTTTCTGAGTCTGAACGTATATCAAGATTTTGTATATTCGTCGATATTTTGAAAATTTTTCTGAGTCTGAGCGTATATCAAGATTTTTTAAATTCGTCGATACTTTGAAAATTTTTCTGAGTCTGAGCGTATATCAAGATTTTTTATATTCGTCGATATTTTGAAAATTTTTCTGAGTCTGAGCGTATATCAAGATTTTTTAAATTCGTCGATACTTTGAAAATTTTTCTGAGTCTGAGCGTATATCAATATTTTTTTTATTCGTCGATACTTTGAACATTTTTCTGAGTCTGAACGTATATCAAGATTTTTTATATTCGTCGATACTTTGAAACTTTTTCTGAGTCTGAGCGTATATCAAGATTTTGTATATTCGTCGATATTTTGAAAATTTTTCTGAGTCTGAGCGTATATCAAGATTTTTTATATTCGTCGATACTTTGAAAATTTTTCTGAGTCTGAGCGTATATCAAGATTTTTTATATTCGTCGATACTTTGAAACTTTTTCTGAGTCTGAGCGTATATCAAGATTTTGTATATTCGTCGATATTTTGAAAATTTTTCTGAGTCTGAGCGTATATCAATATTTTTTAAATTCGTCGATACTTTGAAAATTTTTCTGAGTCTGAGCGTATATCAATATTTTTTTTATTCGTCGATACTTTGAACATTTTTCTGAGTCTGAACGTATATCAAGATTTTGTATATTCGTCGATATTTTGAAAATTTTTCTGAGTCTGAGCGTATATCAAGATTTTTTAAATTCGTCGATACTTTGAAACTTTTTCTGAGTCTGAGCGTATATCAAGATTTTGTATATTCGTCGATATTTTGAAAATTTTTCTGAGTCTGAGCGTATATCAATATTTTTTAAATTCGTCGATACTTTGAAAATTTTTCTGAGTCTGAGCGTATATCAATATTTTTTTTATTCGTCGATACTTTGAACATTTTTCTGAGTCTGAACGTATATCAAGATTTTGTATATTCGTCGATATTTTGAAAATTTTTCTGAGTCTGAGCGTATATCAAGATTTTTTAAATTCGTCGATACTTTGAAAATTTTTCTGAGTCTGAGCGTATATCAAGATTTTTTATATTCGTCGATACTTTGAAAATTTTTCTGAGTCTGAGCGTATATCAAGATTTTTTATATTCGTCGATACTTTGAAAATTTTTCTGAGTCTGAGCGTATATCAAGATTTTTTATATTCGTCGATACTTTGAAAATTTTTCTGAGTCTGAACGTATATCAAGATTTTTTATATTCGTCGATATTTTGAAAATTTTTCTGAGTCTGAGCGTATATCAAGATTTTGTATATTCGTCGATATTTTGAAAATTTTTCTGAGTCTGAACGTATATCAAGATTTTTTATATTCGTCGATACTTTGAAAATTTTTCTGAGTCTGAGCGTATATCAAGATTTTTTATATTCGTCGATACTTTGAAAATTTTTCTGAGTCTGAACGTATATCAAGATTTTTTATATTCGTCGATACTTTGAAACTTTTTCTGAGTCTGAACGTATATCAAGATTTTGTATATTCGTCGATATTTTGAAAATTTTTCTGAGTCTGAGCGTATATCAATATTTTTTAAATTCGTCGATACTTTGAAAATTTTTCTGAGTCTGAGCGTATATCAATATTTTTTATATTCGTCGATACTTTGAACATTTTTCTGAGTCTGAGCGTATATCAAGATTTTTTATATTCGTCGATACTTTGAAAATTTTTCTGAGTCTGAGCGTATATCAAGATTTTTTATATTCGTCGATACTTTGAAAATTTTTCTGAGTCTGAACGTATATCAAGATTTTTTATATTCGTCGATATTTTGAAAATTTTTCTGAGTCTGAGCGTATATCAAGATTTTGTATATTCGTCGATACTTTGAAAATTTTTCTGAGTCTGAGCGTATATCAAGATTTTTTATATTCGTCGATACTTTGAAACTTTTTCTGAGTCTGAACGTATATCAAGATTTTGTATATTCGTCGATACTTTGAAAATTTTTCACAAAACAATACGAACCGGTGTGTAACGTTAAATAATCCCTCCATCCATCCATCCATCCATCCATCCATCCATCCATCCATCCATCCATCCATCCATCCATCCATCCATCCATCCATCCATCCATCCATCCATCCATCCATCCATCCATCCATCCATCCATCCATCCATCCATCCATCCATCCATCCATCCATCCATCCATCCATCCATCCATCCATCCATCCATCCATCCATCCATCCATCCATCCATCCATCCATCCATCCATCCATCCATCCATCCATCCATCCATCCATCCATCCATCCATCCATCCATCCATCCATCCATCCATCCATCCATCCATCCATCCATCCATCCATCCATCCATCCATCCATCCATCCATCCATCCATCCATCCATCCATCCATCCATCCATCCATCCATCCATCCATCCATCCATCCATCCATCCATCCATCCATCCATCCATCCATCCATCCATCCATCCATCCATCCATCCATCCATCCATCCATCCATCCATCCATCCATCCATCCATCCATCCATCCATCCATCCATCCATCCATCCATCCATCCATCCATCCATCCATCCATCCATCCATCCATCCATCCATCCATCCATCCATCCATCCATCCATCCATCCATCCATCCATCCATCCATCCATCCATCCATCCATCCATCCATCCATCCATCCATCCATCCATCCATCCATCCATCCATCCATCCATCCATCCATCCATCCATCCATCCATCCATCCATCCATCCATCCATCCATCCATCCATCCATCCATCCATCCATCCATCCATCCATCCATCCATCCATCCATCCATCCATCCATCCATCCATCCATCCATCCATCCATCCATCCATCCATCCATCCATCCATCCATCCATCCATCCATCCATCCATCCATCCATCCATCCATCCATCCATCCATCCATCCATCCATCCATCCATCCATCCATCCATCCATCCATCCATCCATCCATCCATCCATCCATCCATCCATCCATCCATCCATCCATCCATCCATCCATCCATCCATCCATCCATCCATCCATCCATCCATCCATCCATCCATCCATCCATCCATCCATCCATCCATCCATCCATCCATCCATCCATCCATCCATCCATCCATCCATCCATCCATCCATCCATCCATCCATCCATCCATCCATCCATCCATCCATCCATCCATCCATCCATCCATCCATCCATCCATCCATCCATCCATCCATCCATCCATCCATCCATCCATCCATCCATCCATCCATCCATCCATCCATCCATCCATCCATCCATCCATCCATCCATCCATCCATCCATCCATCCATCCATCCATCCATCCATCCATCCATCCATCCATCCATCCATCCATCCATCCATCCATCCATCCATCCATCCATCCATCCATCCATCCATCCATCCATCCATCCATCCATCCATCCATCCATCCATCCATCCATCCATCCGCCAAAAAATGATCTGCCATTATTGTGGAACAGTAACCCATGGCAAATTCAACATGTCTCGCCACCTAAAGTGCTGTTTCAAACTAAAACAATATTTTCAAACGGAACTCCACGCAAAAACCGTTGATTCAAATGGAGAAAGCCCGGTGAGTTTCTTATGATTTAGGAAAAAATTTCACTCCAAACGACTTCAACTCTTATTTTTGAATTGGGATTGACGAATTCGTTATAATCATTACCTCGCTCAACCTTAAATCCGCTTAAATCCGCTTAGATCACAACCATTTCTTGACGACTCTTAAAGCCATGAGTAATGCTGTTGAATATTTTGCTTGCACATTCAAGTGTTTTGATGCGCTACATGTTCATAAAAGTGCATTTTCAAAGGCTATTCATCAATTTTTTTGAAAACATTATTAATATCCGTTTATTTCATTTCAGTCGGCAGAAACATCATCAAAGCGAAAGCAGGCTGCTAAAGCTATGACTTCCTGCGCAAAGAAGAATCCCGTTGTTGTATTGCTACCGATTTTGAGCACAGGCAGTGAGCAAATTACGACGACTGAATTCGAAACAGCGGCCAAGGATGACTCTGACATCCCATCCATCAACCAATCGACTGCACTGCAACCGATTTTGAGCACAGGCAGTGTAGAATGAATGATATTTATTTAATAGATCACTTGAATTCTATTTTAAACTGTTACAGGTTCCTTATCGAAGCAAATTAAACATCTTTTGGGACGAATTCCTAAAAAGAAGGACAACAAGAAGAAGGAAGACGGGATAGACGAAAGTTTCACAACCAGTTTGGGGTAAAATCACTTAAACATATATTTCAATCAATCCGTTTTATATCATTATCAAATAGTTCTAGAAAACTGAAAATGTCTAATTCAAACTATTCGATAGTTATTTCGTCTTTTAACTCTAAATTACAACCGTACTTTATTTATAATTTACATTTCTTTTATGCTATTATTTAGACACAGATTCTTATTTAAATGTCAACTTTGATTAGTTACTTGAATTTTACAGAAATCATAGTCGATTTGCTTTATCCATAAATTGAATTTCTGTTTTTAAGAACTTTGACCACAAACGGTATGAAATTCCATCAAATATCCAAAATCTGGAATTCGATGAGGACACATCATGCATGCAAGACATGGAAATTCTTGTTCGAGAATCCCGACACGATGAAACGTCATACATTGATGCCTTCACAACCAATCGCATTACTCGGCCTCAATCCCTGTTGGTGATAATTGGTGATCATACTGCACTTTGTAACGACACAAATTGGAATCACCTCATAAAGCGTTGTAGCGAAAAATGTGCCCTTTCCATGGGAAACCGAATTTTACATCGAAGAGTATGATACAAATATGATACAAAAGTTCAGTAAAAGATATTAGACATTGAATATAAATAAGTATATCAAGATTTTTTATATTCGTCGATACTTTGAAAAATTTTTTGAGTCTGAGCGTGTATCAAGATTTTTTATATTCGTCGATACTTTGAAAATTTTTGTGAGTCGGAGCGTGTATCAAGATTTTTTATATTCGTCGATACTTTGAAAATTTTTCTGAGTCTGAACGTATATCAAGATTTTTTATATTCGTCGATACTTTGAAATTTTTTTTTGAGTCTGAGCGTATATCAAGATTTTTTATATTCGTCGATACTTTGAAAATTTTTCTGAGTCTGAGCGTGTATCAAGATTTTTTATATTCGTCGATACTTTGAAAATTTTTCTGAGTCTGAAAGTGTATCAAGAATTTTATATTCGTCGATACTTTGAAAATTTTTCTGAGTCTGAACGTATATCAAGATTTTTTATATTCGTCGATACTTTGAAAATTTTTTTGAGTCTGAGCGTATATCAAGATTTTTTATATTCGTCGATACTTTGAAAATTTTTTTGAGTCTGAGCGTATATCAAGATTTTTTATATTCGTCGATACTTTGAAAATTTTTCTGAGTCTGAACGTATATCAAGATTTTTTATATTCGTCGATACTTTGAAAATTTTTCTGAGTCTGAGCGTGTATCAAGATTTTTTATATTCGTCGATACTTTGAAAATTTTTCTGAGTCTGAGCGTGTATCAAGATTTTTTATATTCGTCGATACTTTGAAAATTTTTCTGAGTCTGAACGTATATCAAGATTTTTTATATTCGTCGATACTTTGAAAATTTTTTTTGAGTCTGAGCGTATATCAAGATTTTTTATATTCGTCGATACTTTGAAAATTTTTCTGAGTCTGAGCGTGTATCAAGATTTTTTATATTCGTCGATACTTTGAAAATTTTTTTGAGTCTGAGCGTATATCAAGATTTTTTATATTCGTCGATACTTTTAAAAATTTTCTGAGTCTGAGCGTGTATCAAGATTTTTTATATTCGTCGATACTTTGAAAATTTTTCTGAGTCTGAGCGTGTATCAAGATTTTTTATATTCGTCGATACTTTGAAAATTTTTCTGAGTCTGAGCGTATATCAAGATTTTTTATATTCGTCGATACTTTGAAAATTTTTCTGAGTCTGAGCGTATATCAAGATTTTTTATATTCGTCGATACTTTGAAAAATTTTCTGAGTCTGAGCGTATATCAAGAATTTTATATTCGTCGATACTTTGAAAATTTTTCTGAGTCTGAACGTATATCAAGATTTTTTATATTCGTCGATACTTTGAAAATTTTTTTGAGTCTGAGCGTATATCAAGATTTTTTATATTCGTCGATACTTTGAAAAAATTTTTGAGTCTGAGCGTGTATCAAGATTTTTTATATTCGTCGATACTTTGAAAATTTTTGTGAGTCTGAGCGTGTATCAAGATTTTTTATATTCGTCGATACTTTGAAAATTTTTCTGAGTCTGAACGTATATCAAGATTTTTTATATTCGTCGATACTTTGAAAATTTTTTTTGAGTCTGAGCGTATATCAAGATTTTTTATATTCGTCGATACTTTGAAAATTTTTCTGAGTCTGAGCGTGTATCAAGATTTTTTATATTCGTCGATACTTTGAAAATTTTTTTGAGTCTGAGCGTATATCAAGATTTTTTATATTCGTCGATACTTTGAAAATTTTTTTGAGTCTGAGCGTGTATCAAGATTTTTTATATTCGTCGATACTTTGAAAATTTTTCTGAGTCTGAACGTATATCAAGATTTTTTATATTCGTCGATACTTTGAAAATTTTTCTGAGTCTGAAAGTGTATCAAGAATTTTATATTCGTCGATACTTTGAAAATTTTTCTGAGTCTGAACGTATATCAAGATTTTTTATATTCGTCGATACTTTGAAAATTTTTTTGAGTCTGAGCGTATATCAAGATTTTTTATATTCGTCGATACTTTGAAAATTTTTTTGAGTCTGAGCGTATATCAAGATTTTTTATATTCGTCGATACTTTGAAAATTTTTCTGAGTCTGAACGTATATCAAGATTTTTTATATTCGTCGATACTTTGAAAATTTTTCTGAGTCTGAGCGTGTATCAAGAATTTTATATTCGTCGATACTTTGAAAATTTTTCTGAGTCTGAGCGTATATCAAGATTTTTTATATTCGTCGATACTTTGAAAATTTTTCTGAGTCTGAGCGTACATCAAGATTTTTTATATTCGTCGATACTTTGAAAATTTTTCTGAGTCTGAGCGTATATCAAGATTTTTTATATTCGTCGATACTTTGAAAATTTTTCTGAGTCTGAGCGTATATCAAGATTTTTTATATTCGTCGATACTTTGAAAATTTTTCTGAGTCTGAGCGTATATCAAGATTTTTTATATTCGTCGATACTTTGAAAATTTTTCTGAGTCTGAACGTATATCAAGATTTTTTATATTCGTCGATACTTTGCAAATTTTTCTGAGTCTGAGCGTGTATCAAGATTTTTTATATTCGTCGATACTTTGAAAATTTTTTTGAGTCTGAGCGTATATCAAGATTTTTTATATTCGTCGATACTTTGAAAATTTTTCTGAGTCTGAGCGTATATCAAGATTTTTTATATTCGTCGATACTTTGAAAATTTTTTTGAGTCTGAGCGTATATCAAGATTTTTTATATTCGTCGATACTTTGAAAATTTTTCTGAGTCTGAGCGTGTATCAAGATTTTTTATATTCGTCGATACTTTGAAAATTTTTCTGAGTCTGAACGTATATCAAGATTTTTTATATTCGTCGATACTTTGCAAATTTTTCTGAGTCTGAGCGTGTATCAAGATTTTTTATATTCGTCGATACTTTGAAAATTTTTCTGAGTCTGAGCGTGTATCAAGATTTTTTATATTCGTCGATACTTTGAAAATTTTTCTGAGTCTGAACGTATATCAAGATTTTTTATATTCGTCGATACTTTGAAAATTTTTCTGAGTCTGAGCGTGTATCAAGATTTTTTATATTCGTCGATACTTTGAAAATTTTTCTGAGTCTGAACGTATATCAAGATTTTTTATATTCGTCGATACTTTGCAAATTTTTCTGAGTCTGAGCGTGTATCAAGATTTTTTATATTCGTCGATACTTTGAAAATTTTTCTGAGTCTGAGCGTGTATCAAGATTTTTTATATTCGTCGATACTTTGAAAATTTTTCTGAGTCTGAACGTATATCAAGATTTTTTATATTCGTCGATACTTTGAAAATTTTTCTGACTCTGAACGTATATCAAGATTTTTTATATTCGTCGATACTTTGAAAATTTTTCTGACTCTGAACGTATATCAAGATTTTTTTTATTCGTCGATACTTTGAAAATTTTTTTGAGTCTGAGCGTGTATCAAGATTTTTTATATTCGTCGATACTTTGAAAATTTTTCTGAGTCTGAGCGTATATCAAGATTTTTTATATTCGTCGATACTTTGAAAATTTTTCTGAGTCTGAGCGTGTATCAAGATTTTTTATATTCGTCGATACTTTGAAAATTTTTCTGAGTCTGAGCGTGTATCAAGATTTTTTATATTCGTCGATACTTTGAAAATTTTTCTGACTCTGAACGTATATCAAGATTTTTTTTATTCGTCGATACTTTGAAAATTTTTTTGAGTCTGAGCGTATATCAAGATTTTTTATATTCGTCGATACTTTGAAAATTTTTCTGAGTCTGAGCGTATATCAAGATTTATTATATTCGTCGATACTTTGAAAATTTTTCTGAGTCTGAGCGTGTATCAAGATTTTTTATATTCGTCGATACTTTGAAAATTTTTCTGAGTCTGAGCGTGTATCAAGATTTTTTATATTCGTCGATACTTTGAAAATTTTTCTGAGTCTGAACGTATATCAAGATTTTTTATATTTCATATATCAAGATTTTGTATATTCGTCGATATTTTGAAAATTTTTCTGAGTCCGAGCGTATATCAAGATTTTTTATATTCGTCGATACTTTGAAAATTTTTTGAGTCTGAGCGTATATCAAGATTTTGTATATTCGTCGATATTTTGAAAATTTTTCTGAGTCTGAGCGTATATCAAGATTTTTTATATTCGTCGATACTTTGAACATTTTTTGAGTCTGAGCGTATATCAAGATTTTTTATATTCGTCGATACTTTGAAAATTTTTCTGAGTCTGAGCGTATATCAAGATTTTGTATATTCGTCGATATTTTGAAAATTTTTCTGAGTCTGAGCGTATATCAAGATTTTTTATATTCGTCGATACTTTGAAACTTTTTCTGAGTCTGAGCGTATATCAATATTTTTTGTATTCGTCGATACTTTGCAAATTTTTCTGAGTCTGAACGTATATCAAGATTTTTTATATTCGTCGATACTTTGAAAATTTTTCTGAGTCTGAACGTATATCAATATTTTTTATATTCGTCGATACTTTGAAAATTTTTCTGAGTCTGTGCGTATATCAAGATTTTTTATATTCGTCGATACTTTGAAAATTTTTCTGAGTCTGAACGTTTATCAAGATTTTTTATATTCGTCGATACTTTGAAAATTTTTCTGAGTCTGAACGTATATCAATATTTTTTATATTCGTCGATACTTTGAAAATTTTTCTGAGTCTGTGCGTATATCAAGATTTTGTATATTCGTCGATACTTTGAAAATTTTTCTGAGTCTGAACGTATATCAATATTTTTTATATTCGTCGATACTTTGAAAATTTTTCTGAGTCTGTGCGTATATCAAGATTTTGTATAATCGTCGATATTTTGAAAATTTTTCTGAGTCTGAGCGTATATCAAGATTTTTTATATTCGTCGATACTTTGAAAATTTTTCTGAGTCTGAGCGTATATCAAGATTTTTTATATTCGTCGATACTTTGAAAATTTTTCTGAGTCTGAACGAATATCAATATTTTTTATATTCGTCGATACTTTGAAAATTTTTCTGAGTCTGTGCGTATATCAAGATTTTGTATATTCGTCGATATTTTGAAAATTTTTCTGAGTCTGAGCGTATATCAAGATTTTTTATATTCGTCGATACTTTGAAACTTTTTCTGAGTCTGAGCGTATATCAATATTTTTTGTATTCGTCGATACTTTGCAAATTTTTCTGAGTCTGAACGTATATCAATATTTTTTATATTCGTCGATACTTTGAAAATTTTTCTGAGTCTGAACGTATATCAATATTTTTTATATTCGTCGATACTTTGAAAATTTTTCTGAGTCTGTGCGTATATCAAGATTTTTTATATTCGTCGATACTTTGAAAATTTTTCTGAGTCTGAACGTTTATCAAGATTTTTTATATTCGTCGATACTTTGAAAATTTTTCTGAGTCTGAACGTATATCAATATTTTTTATATTCGTCGATACTTTGAAAATTTTTCTGAGTCTGAACGTATATCAATATTTTTTATATTCGTCGATACTTTGAAACTTTTTCTGAGTCTGAGCGTATATCAATATTTTTTGTATTCGTCGATACTTTGCAAATTTTTCTGAGTCTGAACGTATATCAATATTTTTTATATTCGTCGATACTTTGAAAATTTTTCTGAGTCTGTGCGTATATCAAGATTTTGTATATTCGTCGATACTTTGAAAATTTTTCTGAGTCTGAACGTATATCAATATTTTTTATATTCGTCGATACTTTGAAAATTTTTCTGAGTCTGTGCGTATATCAAGATTTTGTATATTCGTCGATACTTTGAAAATTTTTCTGAGTCTGAACGTATATCAATATTTTTTATATTCGTCGATACTTTGAAAATTTTTCTGAGTCTGAACGTATATCAATATTTTTTATATTCGTCGATACTTTGAAAATTTTTCTGAGTCTGTGCGTATATCAAGATTTTGTATATTCGTCGATACTTTGAAAATTTTTCTGAGTCTGAACGTATATCAATATTTTTTATATTCGTCGATACTTTGAAAATTTTTCTGAGTCTGAACGTATATCAAGATTTTTTATATTCGTCGATACTTTGAAAATTTTTCTGAGTCTGAACGTATATCAATATTTTTTATATTCGTCGATACTTTGAAAATTTTTCTGAGTCTGTGCGTATATCAAGATTTTGTATATTCGTCGATACTTTGAAAATTTTTCTGAGTCTGAACGTATATCAATATTTTTTATATTCGTCGATACTTTGAAAATTTTTCTGAGTCTGAACGTATATCAATATTTTTTATATTCGTCGATACTTTGAAACTTTTTCTGAGTCTGAGCGTATATCAATATTTTTTGTATTCGTCGATACTTTGCAAATTTTTCTGAGTCTGAACGTATATCAATATTTTTTATATTCGTCGATACTTTGAAAATTTTTCTGAGTCTGTGCGTATATCAAGATTTTGTATATTCGTCGATACTTTGAAAATTTTTCTGAGTCTGAACGTATATCAATATTTTTTATATTCGTCGATACTTTGAAAATTTTTCTGAGTCTGTGCGTATATCAAGATTTTGTATATTCGTCGATACTTTGAAAATTTTTCTGAGTCTGAACGTATATCAATATTTTTTATATTCGTCGATACTTTGAAAATTTTTCTGAGTCTGAACGTATATCAATATTTTTTATATTCGTCGATACTTTGAAAATTTTTCTGAGTCTGAACGTATATCAATATTTTTTATATTCGTCGATACTTTGAAACTTTTTCTGAGTCTGAGCGTATATCAATATTTTTTGTATTCGTCGATACTTTGCAAATTTTTCTGAGTCTGAGCGTATATCAATATTTTTTGTATTCGTCGATACTTTGCAAATTTTTCTGAGTCTGAACGTATATCAATATTTTTTATATTCGTCGATACTTTGAAAATTTTTCTGAGTCTGAACGTATATCAATATTTTTTATATTCGTCGATACTTTGAAAATTTTTCTGAGTCTGTGCGTATATCAAGATTTTGTATATTCGTCGATACTTTGAAAATTTTTCTGAGTCTGAACGTATATCAATATTTTTTATATTCGTCGATACTTTGAAAATTTTTCTGAGTCTGAACGTATATCAATATTTTTTATATTCGTCGATACTTTGAAAATTTTTCTGAGTCTGTGCGTATATCAAGATTTTGTATATTCGTCGATACTTTGAAAATTTTTCTGAGTCTGTGCGTATATCAAGATTTTTTATATTCGTCGATACTTTGAAAATTTTTCTGAGTCTGAACGTATATCAATATTTTTTATATTCGTCGATACTTTGAAAATTTTTCTGAGTCTGAACGTATATCAATATTTTTTATATTCGTCGATACTTTGAAAATTTTTCTGAGTCTGTGCGTATATCAAGATTTTGTATATTCGTCGATACTTTGAAAATTTTTCTGAGTCTGAACGTATATCAATATTTTTTATATTCGTCGATACTTTGAAAATTTTTCTGAGTCTGTGCGTATATCAAGATTTTTTATATTCGTCGATACTTTGAAAATTTTTCTGAGTCTGAGCGTATATCAATATTTTTTGTATTCGTCGATACTTTGCAAATTTTTCTGAGTCTGAACGTATATCAATATTTTTTATATTCGTCGATACTTTGAAAATTTTTCTGAGTCTGAACGTATATCAAGATTTTTTTTATTCGTCGATACTTTGAAAATTTTTCTGAGTCTGAGCGTATATCAATATTTTTTGTATTCGTCGATACTTTGCAAATTTTTCTGAGTCTGAGCGTATATCAAGATTTTTTATATTTCATATATCAAGATTTTGTATATTCGTCGATATTTTGAAAATTTTTCTGAGTCCGAGCGTATATCAAGATTTTTTATATTCGTCGATACTTTGAAAATTTTTTGAGTCTGAGCGTATATCAAGATTTTTTATATTCGTCGATACTTTGAAAATTTTTTGAGTCTGAGCGTATATCAAGATTTTTTATATTCGTCGATACTTTGAAAATTTTTCTGAGTCTGAACGTATATCTAGATTTTGTATATTCGTCGATATTTTGAAAATTTTTCTGAGTCTGAGCGTATATCAAGATTTTTTATATTCGTCGATACTTTGAAACTTTTTCTGAGTCTGAGCGTATATCAAGATTTTTTATATTCGTCGATACTTTGAAAATTTTTCTGAGTCTGAACGTATATCAAGATATTGTATATTCGTCGATATTTTGAAAATTTTTCTGAGTCTGAGCGTATATCAATATTTTTTATATTCGTCGATACTTTGAAAATTTTTCTGAGTCTGAGCGTATATCAAGATTTTGTATATTCGTCGATACTTTGAAAATTTTTCTGAGTCTGAACGTATATCAATATTTTTTATATTCGTCGATACTTTGAAAATTTTTCTGAGTCTGTGCGTATATCAAGATTTTTTATATTCGTCGATACTTTGAAAATTTTTCTGAGTCTGAGCGTATATCAAGATTTTTTATATTCGTCGATATTTTGAAAATTTTTCTGAGTCTGAGCGTATATCAATATTTTTTATATTCGTCGATACTTTGAAAATTTTTCTGAGTCTGAGCGTATATCAATATTTTTTGTATTCGTCGATACTTTGCAAATTTTTCTGAGTCTGAGCGTATATCAAGATTTTTTATATTCGTCGATACTTTGAAAATTTTTTGAGTCTGAGCGTATATCAAGATTTTGTATATTCGTCGATATTTTGAAAATTTTTCTGAGTCCGAGCGTATATCAAGATTTTTTATATTCGTCGATACTTTGAAAATTTTTTGAGTCTGAGCGTATATCAAGATTTTGTATATTCGTCGATATTTTGAAAATTTTTCTGAGTCTGAGCGTATATCAAGATTTTTTATATTCGTCGATACTTTGAAAATTTTTTGAGTCTGAGCGTATATCAAGATTTTTTATATTCGTCGATACTTTGAAAATTTTTCTGAGTCTGAGCGTATATCAATATTTTTTGTATTCGTCGATACTTTGCAAATTTTTCTGAGTCTGAGCGTATATCAAGATTTTTTATATTCGTCGATACTTTGAAAATTTTTTGAGTCTGAGCGTATATCAAGATTTTGTATATTCGTCGATATTTTGAAAATTTTTCTGAGTCCGAGCGTATATCAAGATTTTTTATATTCGTCGATACTTTGAAAATTTTTTGAGTCTGAGCGTATATCAAGATTTTGTATATTCGTCGATATTTTGAAAATTTTTCTGAGTCTGAGCGTATATCAAGATTTTTTATATTCGTCGATACTTTGAACATTTTTTGAGTCTGAGCGTATATCAAGATTTCTTATATTCGTCGATACTTTGAAAATTTTTTGAGTCTGAGCGTATATCAAGATTTTGTATATTCGTCGATATTTTGAAAATTTTTCTGAGTCTGAGCGTATATCAAGATTTTTTATATTCGTCGATACTTTGAAACTTTTTCTGAGTCTGAGCGTATATCAAGATTTTTTATATTCGTCGATACTTTGAAAATTTTTCTGAGTCTGAACGTATATCAAGATTTTGTATATTCGTCGATATTTTGAAAATTTTTCTGAGTCTGAGCGTATATCAAGATTTTTTATATTCGTCGATACTTTGAAAATTTTTTGAGTCTGAGCGTATATCAAGATTTTTTATATTCGTCGATACTTTGAAAATTTTTCTGAGTCTGAACGTATATCAAGATTTTGTATATTCGTCGATATTTTGAAAATTTTTCTGAGTCTGAGCGTATATCAAGATTTTTTATATTCGTCGATACTTTGAAAATTTTTTGAGTCTGAGCGTATATCAAGATTTTTTATATTCGTCGATACTTTGAAAATTTTTCTGAGTCTGAACGTATATCAAGATTTTGTATATTCGTCGATATTTTGAAAATTTTTCTGAGTCTGAGCGTATATCAAGATTTTTTATATTCGTCGATACTTTGAAAATTTTTTGAGTCTGAGCGTATATCAAGATTTTTTATATTCGTCGATACTTTGAAAATTTTTCTGAGTCTGAACGTATATCAAGATTTTGTATATTCGTCGATATTTTGAAAATTTTTCTGAGTCTGAGCGTATATCAAGATTTTTTATATTCGTCGATACTTTGAAAATTTTTTGAGTCTGAGCGTATATCAAGATTTTTTATATTCGTCGATACTTTGAAAATTTTTCTGAGTCTGAACGTATATCAAGATTTTGTATATTCGTCGATATTTTGAAAATTTTTCTGAGTCTGAGCGTATATCAAGATTTTTTATATTCGTCGATACTTTGAAAATTTTTTGAGTCTGAGCGTATATCAAGATTTTTTATATTCGTCGATACTTTGAAAATTTTTCTGAGTCTGAACGTATATCAAGATTTTGTATATTCGTCGATATTTTGAAAATTTTTCTGAGTCTGAGCGTATATCAAGATTTTTTATATTCGTCGATACTTTGAAACTTTTTCTGAGTCTGAGCGTATATCAAGATTTTGTATATTCGTCGATATTTTGAAAATTTTTCTGAGTCTGAGCGTATATCAAGATTTTTTATATTCGTCGATACTTTGAAAATTTTTTGAGTCTGAGCGTATATCAAGATTTTGTATATTCTTCGATATTTTGAAAATTTTTCTGAGTCTGAGCGTATATCAAGATTTTTTATATTCGTCGATACTTTGAAAATTTTTTGAGTCTGAGCGTATATCAAGATTTTTTATATTCGTCGATACTTTGAAAATTTTTCTGAGTCTGAACGTATATCAAGATTTTGTATATTCGTCGATATTTTGAAAATTTTTCTGAGTCTGAGCGTATATCAAGATTTTTTATATTCGTCGATACTTTGAAACTTTTTCTGAGTCTGAGCGTATATCAAGATTTTTTATATTCGTCGATACTTTGAAAATTTTTCTGAGTCTGAACGTATATCAAGATTTTGTATATTCGTCGATACTTTGAAAATTTTTCTGAGTCTGAGCGTATATCAAGATTTTTTATATTCGTCGATACTTTGAACATTTTTTGAGTCTGAGCGTATATCAAGATTTTTTATATTCGTCGATACTTTGAAAATTTTTCTGAGTCTGAACGTATATCAAGATTTTGTATATTCGTCGATATTTTGAAAATTTTTCTGAGTCTGAGCGTATATCAAGATTTTTTATATTCGTCGATACTTTGAAACTTTTTCTGAGTCTGAGCGTATATCAAGATTTTTTATATTCGTCGATACTTTGAAAATTTTTCTGAGTCTGAACGTATATCAAGATTTTGTATATTCGTCGATACTTTGAAAATTTTTCTGAGTCTGAGCGTATATCAAGATTTTTTATATTCGTCGATACTTTGAAAATTTTTCTGAGTCTGAGCGTATATCAAGATTTTTTATATTCGTCGATACTTTGAAAATTTTTCTGAGTCTGAGCGTATATCAAGATTTTGTATATTCGTCGATATTTTGAAAATTTTTCTGAGTCTGAGCGTATATCAAGATTTTGTATATTCGTCGATACTTTGAAACTTTTTCTGAGTCTGAGCGTATATCAAGATTTTTTATATTCGTCGATACTTTGAAAATTTTTTGAGTCTGAGCGTATATCAAGATTTTTTATATTCGTCGATACTTTGAAAATTTTTCTGAGTCTGAACGTATATCAAGATTTTGTATATTCGTCGATATTTTGAAAATTTTTCTGAGTCTGAGCGTATATCAAGATTTTTTATATTCGTCGATACTTTGAAACTTTTTCTGAGTCTGAGCGTATATCAAGATTTTGTATATTCGTCGATATTTTGAAAATTTTTCTGAGTCTGAGCGTATATCAAGATTTTTTATATTCGTCGATACTTTGAAAATTTTTTGAGTCTGAGCGTATATCAAGATTTTGTATATTCTTCGATATTTTGAAAATTTTTCTGAGTCTGAGCATATATCAAGATTTTTTATATTCGTCGATACTTTGAAAATTTTTCTGAGTCTGAACGTATATCAAGATTTTGTATATTCGTCGATACTTTGAAAATTTTTCTGAGTCTGAGCGTATATCAAGATTTTTTATATTCGTCGATACTTTGAACATTTTTTGAGTCTGAGCGTATATCAAGATTTTTTATATTCGTCGATACTTTGAAAATTTTTTGAGTCTGAGCGTATATCAAGATTTTGTATATTCGTCGATATTTTGAAAATTTTTCTGAGTCTGAGCGTATATCAAGATTTTTTATATTCGTCGATACTTTGAAACTTTTTCTGAGTCTGAGCGTATATCAAGATTTTTTATATTCGCCGATACTTTGAAAATTTTTCTGAGTCTGAACGTATATCAAGATTTTGTATATTCGTCGATATTTTGAAAATTTTTCTGAGTCTGAGCGTATATCAAGATTTTTTATATTCGTCGATACTTTGAAAATTTTTTGAGTCTGAGCGTATATCAAGATTTTGTATATTCGTCGATATTTTGAAAATTTTTCTGAGTCTGAGCGTATATCAAGATTTTTTATATTCGTCGATACTTTGAAAATTTTTCTGAGTCTGAACGTATATCAAGATTTTGTATATTCGTCGATATTTTGAAAATTTTTCTGAGTCTGAGCGTATATCAAGATTTTTTATATTCGTCGATACATTGAAAATTTTTTGAGTCTGAGCGTATATCAAGATTTTGTATATTCGTCGATATTTTGAAAATTTTTCTGAGTCTGAGCGTATATCAAGATTTTTTATATTCGTCGATACTTTGAAAATTTTTTGAGTCTGAGCGTATATCAAGATTTTTTATATTCGTCGATACTTTGAAAATTTTTCTGAGTCTGAACGTATATCAAGATTTTGTATGTTCGTCGATATTTTGAAAATTTTTCTGAGTCTGAGCGTATATCAAGATTTTTTATATTCGTCGATACTTTGAAAATTTTTCTGAGTCTGAACGTATATCAAGATTTTGTATATTCGTCGATACTTTGAAACTTTTTCTGAGTCTGAACGTATATCAAGATTTTGTATATTCGTCGATATTTTGAAAATTTTTCTGAGTCTGAGCGTATATCAATATTTTTTTTATTCGTCGATACTTTGAACATTTTTCTGAGTCTGAGCGTATATCAAGATTTTTTATATTCGTCGATACTTTGAAACTTTTTCTGAGTCTGAGCGTATATCAAGATTTTGTATATTCGTCGATATTTTGAAAATTTTTCTGAGTCTGAGCGTATATCAATATTTTTTAAATTCGTCGATACTTTGAAAATTTTTCTGAGTCTGAGCGTATATCAATATTTTTTTTATTCGTCGATACTTTGAACATTTTTCTGAGTCTGAGCGTATATCAAGATTTTTTATATTCGTCGATACTTTGAAAATTTTTCTGAGTCTGAGCGTATATCAAGATTTTTTATATTCGTCGATACTTTGAAAATTTTTCTGAGTCTGAACGTATATCAAGATTTTTTATATTCGTCGATACTTTGAAACTTTTTCTGAGTCTGAACGTATATCAAGATTTTGTATATTCGTCGATATTTTGAAAATTTTTCTGAGTCTGAGCGTATATCAAGATTTTTTAAATTCGTCGATACTTTGAAAATTTTTCTGAGTCTGAACGTATATCAAGATTTTTTATATTCGTCGATATTTTGAAAATTTTTCTGAGTCTGAGCGTATATCAAGATTTTGTATATTCGTCGATATTTTGAAAATTTTTCTGAGTCTGAACGTATATCAAGATTTTTTATATTCGTCGATACTTTGAAAATTTTTCTGAGTCTGAGCGTATATCAAGATTTTTTATATTCGTCGATACTTTGAAAATTTTTCTGAGTCTGAACGTATATCAAGATTTTTTATATTCGTCGATACTTTGAAACTTTTTCTGAGTCTGAACGTATATCAAGATTTTGTATATTCGTCGATATTTTGAAAATTTTTCTGAGTCTGAGCGTATATCAATATTTTTTAAATTCGTCGATACTTTGAAAATTTTTCTGAGTCTGAGCGTATATCAAGATTTTTTATATTCGTCGATACTTTGAAAATTTTTCTGAGTCTGAGCGTATATCAAGATTTTGTATATTCGTCGATATTTTGAAAATTTTTCTGAGTCTGAGCGTATATCAAGATTTTTTATATTCGTCGATACTTTGAAAATTTTTTGAGTCTGAGCGTATATCAAGATTTTGTATATTCGTCGATATTTTGAAAATTTTTCTGAGTCTGAACGTATATCAAGATTTTGTATATTCGTCGATATTTTGAAAATTTTTCTGAGTCTGAGCGTATATCAAGATTTTTTATATTCGTCGATACTTTGAAAATTTTTTGAGTCTGAGCGTATATCAAGATTTTGTATATTCGTCGATATTTTGAAAATTTTTCTGAGTCTGAGCGTATATCAAGATTTTTTATATTCGTCGATACTTTGAAAATTTTTTGAGTCTGAGCGTATATCAAGATTTTTTATATTCGTCGATACTTTGAAAATTTTTCTGAGTCTGAACGTATATCAAGATTTTGTATGTTCGTCGATATTTTGAAAATTTTTCTGAGTCTGAGCGTATATCAAGATTTTTTATATTCGTCGATACTTTGAAAATTTTTCTGAGTCTGAACGTATATCAAGATTTTTTATATTCGTCGATACTTTGAAACTTTTTCTGAGTCTGAACGTATATCAAGATTTTGTATATTCGTCGATATTTTGAAAATTTTTCTGAGTCTGAGCGTATATCAAGATTTTTTAAATTCGTCGATACTTTGAAAATTTTTCTGAGTCTGAGCGTATATCAAGATTTTTTATATTCGTCGATACTTTGAAAATTTTTCTGAGTCTGAGCGTATATCAAGATTTTTTATATTCGTCGATACTTTGAAACTTTTTCTGAGTCTGAGCGTATATCAAGATTTTGTATATTCGTCGATATTTTGAAAATTTTTCTGAGTCTGAGCGTATATCAATATTTTTTAAATTCGTCGATACTTTGAAAATTTTTCTGAGTCTGAGCGTATATCAATATTTTTTTTATTCGTCGATACTTTGAACATTTTTCTGAGTCTGAGCGTATATCAAGATTTTTTATATTCGTCGATACTTTGAAAATTTTTCTGAGTCTGAACGTATATCAAGATTTTTTATATTCGTCGATACTTTGAAACTTTTTCTGAGTCTGAACGTATATTAAGATTTTGTATATTCGTCGATATTTTGAAAATTTTTCTGAGTCTGAGCGTATATCAAGATTTTTTAAATTCGTCGATACTTTGAAAATTTTTCTGAGTCTGAACGTATATCAAGATTTTTTATATTCGTCGATATTTTGAAAATTTTTCTGAGTCTGAGCGTATATCAAGATTTTGTATATTCGTCGATATTTTGAAAATTTTTCTGAGTCTGAACGTATATCAAGATTTTTTATATTCGTCGATACTTTGAAAATTTTTCTGAGTCTGAGCGTATATCAAGATTTTTTATATTCGTCGATACTTTGAAAATTTTTCTGAGTCTGAACGTATATCAAGATTTTTTATATTCGTCGATACTTTGAAACTTTTTCTGAGTCTGAACGTATATCAAGATTTTGTATATTCGTCGATATTTTGAAAATTTTTCTGAGTCTGAGCGTATATCAAGATTTTTTAAATTCGTCGATACTTTGAAAATTTTTCTGAGTCTGAGCGTATATCAAGATTTTTTATATTCGTCGATACTTTGAAAATTTTTCTGAGTCTGAGCGTATATCAAGATTTTTTATATTCGTCGATACTTTGAAACTTTTTCTGAGTCTGAACGTATATCAAGATTTTGTATATTCGTCGATATTTTGAAAATTTTTCTGAGTCTGAGCGTATATCAATATTTTTTAAATTCGTCGATACTTTGAAAATTTTTCTGAGTCTGAGCGTATATCAATATTTTTTATATTCGTCGATACTTTGAACATTTTTCTGAGTCTGAGCGTATATCAAGATTTTTTATATTCGTCGATACTTTGAAAATTTTTCTGAGTCTGAGCGTATATCAAGATTTTTTATATTCGTCGATACTTTGAAAATTTTTCTGAGTCTGAACGTATATCAAGATTTTTTATATTCGTCGATATTTTGAAAATTTTTCTGAGTCTGAGCGTATATCAAGATTTTGTATATTCGTCGATATTTTGAAAATTTTTCTGAGTCTGAGCGTATATCAAGATTTTTTATATTCGTCGATACTTTGAAACTTTTTCTGAGTCTGAACGTATATCAAGATTTTGTATATTCGTCGATAAATTGAAAATTTTTCTGAGTCTGAGCGTATATCAAGATTTTTTATATTCGTCGATACTTTGAAAATTTTTCACAAAACAATACGAACCGGTGTGTAACGTTAAATAATCCCTCCATCCATCCATCCATCCATCCATCCATCCATCCATCCATCCATCCATCCATCCATCCATCCATCCATCCATCCATCCATCCATCCATCCATCCATCCATCCATCCATCCATCCATCCATCCATCCATCCATCCATCCATCCATCTTTTACACATCCATTACACATCCATTACACATCCATTACACATCCATCCATATTTCAAATCCATCCATCCATCTGATGGAGGACATCCATTCAAAACGAATGGATGGATGGATGTGGGGGACTTAATACCATAACCCGATATTCCATTTAGCTTTTAATTTTTAATTTTTCAATATATTATTTTTAATTTAAGATTATTTGATTTTGTAAAATTATATTTTTATCCAATAATAATTTGTAGTTTCGAATTTATTGCAAATGTTAATTTTAATAAGCATTTGTCTTTGCGTCCTCCCGCGTGCTCCGTACTTACCGAACTCACATTAAGTATAAGCTGTCATTGGCTGTCATTGTCTGAACATATTTGGATATGTTTGAAGCGGTTTGACATAAACTTACTTTTACCTAATTTCAGTTATCAACATGTTATTCGTATCGCGTCGAATTGAAATCGATTAAAATCAATCACAATTTGGAAAATACCGTCGAATAATATAAAATTCGAAGGAATACTTACGAAAAAATAGTGTAATTACTTTATAAGAAGAATAAATAGTTATTTACATCAAATGTCTGATACATCGAAACCATTTCGCTGTGAAGTGTGCTGTTCCACATTCGGTAAAAATAAAAACTTCCTTGCCCACCAACGAAAATTCCACAGCAAAGAAATAAAAAAATATGTGTGCCCACAGTGCCCCGGTAACAAAAGTTTCAGCACGTCGTACACTCTGAAATACCACATCAAAGATACGCATGGAGTAGAGGCCACCCAGGATGAAATCGAAGAATGTGTCAAGAAAATTCGAAACACACGTGCAGGTGAGTTTGTATATTTCCCCTACTACACACATTTAGTTTCATTTAATTGTTCATTGTTTTTTTCAGTACAAAACCAATTGAAGAAGAAGAAGGGAAACAAAATTATCCGCCAAAAAATGATCTGCCATTATTGTGGAACAGTAACCCATGGCAAATTCAACATGTCTCGCCACCTAAAGTGCTGTTTCAAACTAAAACAATATTTTCAAACGGAACTCCACGCAAAAACCGTTGATTCAAATGGAGAAAGCCCGGTGAGTTTCTTATGATTTAGGAAAAAATTTCACTCCAAACGACTTCAACTCTTATTTTTGAATTGGGATTGACGAATTCGTTATAATCATTACCTCGCTCACACTTAAATCCGCTTAAATCCGCTTAGATCACAACCATTTCTTGACGACTCTTAAAGCCATGAGTAATGCTGTTGAATATTTTGCTTGCACATTCAAGTGTTTTGATGCGCTACATGTTCATAAAAGTGCATTTTCAAAGGCTATTCATCAATTTTTTTGAAAACATTATTAATATCCGTTTATTTCATTTCAGTCGGCAGAAACATCATCAAAGCGAAAGCAGGCTGCTAAAGCTATGACTTCCTGCGCAAAGAAGAATCCCGTTGTTGTATTGCTACCGATTTTGAGCACAGGCAGTGAGCAAATTACGACGACTGAATTCGAAACAGCGGCCAAGGATGACTCTGACATCCCATCCATCAACCAATCGACTGCACTGCAACCGATTTTGAGCACAGGCAGTGTAGAATGAATGATATTTATTTAATAGATCACTTGAATTCTATTTTAAACTGTTACAGGTTCCTTATCGAAGCAAATTAAACATCTTTTGGGACGAATTCCTAAAAAGAAGGACAACAAGAAGAAGGAAGACGGGATAGACGAAAGTTTCACAACCAGTTTGGGGTAAAATCACTTAAACATATATTTCAATCAATCCGTTTTATATCATTATCAAATAGTTCTAGAAAACTGAAAATGTCTAATTCAAACTATTCGATAGTTATTTCGTCTTTTAACTCTAAATTACAACCGTACTTTATTTATAATTTACATTTCTTTTATGCTATTATTTAGACACAGATTCTTATTTAAATGTCAACTTTGATTAGTTACTTGAATTTTACAGAAATCATAGTCGATTTGCTTTATCCATAAATTGAATTTCTGTTTTTAAGAACTTTGACCACAAACGGTATGAAATTCCATCAAATATCCAAAATCTGGAATTCGATGAGGACACATCATGCATGCAAGACATGGAAATTCTTGTTCGAGAATCCCGACACGATGAAACGTCATACATTGATGCCTTCACAACCAATCGCATTACTCGGCCTCAATCCCTGTTGGTGATAATTGGTGATCATACTGCACTTTGTAACGACACAAATTGGAATCACCTCATAAAGCGTTGTAGCGAAAAATGTGCCCTTTCCATGGGAAACCGAATTTTACATCGAAGAGTATGATACAAATATGATACAAAAGTTCAGTAAAAGATATTAGACATTGAAGCTCTTGACTTTAGAAGAAAAAGGAGAAAATGCGCTGTTCGACATCATGTCCCGAATGAAATGAGGTGAGTACTGGATATAAAAAAAAGTTCCTGCGTCGCTTGGCTTTAGGAGTAACCGATTTAACGAAACGCAACTTCAAAAGACGCTTAAAGTGGCTTCTGAATATACTTGCTGACTCCCGCTAACTCCAGAAGAATTTCTTACTTGTTTATCAGCTGATAGTCACTGATTCTCTCCTTTCTGTAAAATGGCTTAGCCAGAATTTAAAGTGTCATAATATTTTAATTGTGCTCTATTGATTTGGTTTTTAGTCAATTCTAACCGATTCTAATTAGTTTGAAATAAAATTCCTTTATTTTGTGCTCTCTTTTCGAGCTATCTTCTTGTATCTAGAGTTTTCTTTGCTGGCGGCTTTTCTTGGCGATAACCAATTCTTAAATAGCTGATCTCTTTGCTATGAACTTTGCTTAATGCACGGCTATACACTTAACTACCGCATAACTACACATTGCGACCGAATGCGACTGATAGGAACACATCGTGCGTGAGTCATCTACTTCTGTGTTTTCAACCGCAAATTCAGCGTGCGACAGCGGGTACAATGTGTTTCAATGCATGCTGCGTTTTGCAAAGAAAGAGAAGAAAACAATCCTGGCGACAAATGGTCTGCAGTGGTCTGCTATGGTGTTTGATGGTGTTTTTGCTATGACTGTGTATTGTCGTGTAGTGTAGTTTGCCCGCCATAATTGGTCAATTTATCAAAATTCAAATCAAAATTTTTCAACAATTATTTGAAAATTAAATAAGATTTAATGAATTCCGATGAATTCCGATAGATTTTTATTTTTAACGATTCATAAATATATTTAATAAAACCAATCGCATCTACTCGCATCCACTTGTTTGTGTTTGTGTGCTACACTTGGCTACACTCATGATTGCCAGCGTGTGCCAGTGTCGATCGGTGTCGATCGGTGTCGATTGCGGTCGATTGTGTAGACAGTATGTTCCTTCGGAAGAACAAGTTTTTTAAAATGTTCCAATGGAGGAACATAGCTCTGCATACCACCACTACCGCATACTACAATGAAGTATGCGTTTGTATATATTACCATATTTCTTCCGATCGCTTCCGACCTCGTTTACGCACGTTATCGTTTATATCGTTAAATTTGATTGATCCGGATGTCTCTCGGTGTCTATCGGTGTCTCCCAAATTGTCCGTCAAAATACGTTAATATTAATATCATAGAGCCACGCCGCATAAAGCGGTATAAAGTCACCGAAAGTCACAAAATCGCGCAAAGTCGGATGATTTTTTGTATTTGTTGGATAATTTTCGTACAATTTTGATTTAATTTTCTTTTAAAATAATATGAAAATTGGTTCGTTGTGTTTCGTTGAAAACTGTATAAAAAAAACAAAAAAATGAGAGTTTGTTGTATAACAGGTTGTGAAAAAAATACATCACATGTTGGGTGTTCATTATTCAAGTATGATTTGACTTGATCGGAATTGATTGATTTTCTAATCGAATTTTTCTTAGTTTTAATTATGTTTTTTACCATTTACGATATTTCATTTGTCTTCTGTCATATCGTGCTATGTATGTAGAATTAATGATTCAAGAGTACACTGGAAGGATATAATTGCTCGCCATCAATTATTAGATACATCTGGTCATTGCTTATATGTGTGCCAACTTCATTTCAATCCTGATGACTTGCTACATGGACTGAATAAAATAACTCTACGGAAAAATGCGGTTCCAATGTAGGTACCCACAAATGTTACACGCTTGAAATTATTTTGCAAACTGGTAACGGTTAAATTAAAAAAAATATTTCAGCTTACAATTCTCAAATGAATCTCCTGGTGACTATTATGCAAATATTTCCGACGAACCTGACTCAATTCACGATAAACCTCCTTGTTTTATCTATAATATTGACGTCGAGAATTTAATAAACAGTGTGGTTGACGAGTCTGAACCAGAAATGAAAACAATAAGTAGCCAACAGTATGACCATCTAATGCAACTTATTCCACAAGTTGAAAAATTAAAAAACACTATCAAGCGAATGGAAAATATTATCAAATCGAAAGATTCTAAATTGAAAACACTAAAAAGCATTCAAAAAGATAAAAAGTGGGTAGATTTATCGAAACTGTCAATTGTAAGCATATTTTATTGACTCAACTTGTAACTACTCCTAAAGCCAAACAAATCACAAATTTTCCCAAATCGGTTTACTAAAGGTGCGATTACACTATTTGTGCAATGCGCAAATATTTGCTCAAAATTGACACAAACTGATCACAAATAGTGTAATCATCAAATTAATTTGTGCAAAGTTATTTGTTCCACTTTGCACAAACAAAAATTTGTACATTGCACAAATAGTGTAATCAGTCGAAATCCACACTGCACAAATAATTTGTTCGTGTTTGCACAAGTAAAAACTGTTTGCTACACGTAGCAAATAAATTTGTTGTTTGTGCATTTGTGCTCCCTTGTTTTATGCGTGAACGACGCATGTTTTGAGCGCGCTTCAATTTTGACAGTTCCAAACAAATTCGGTACGGTGTGGTTCATTGTTTTGTAACTTGAAAAAAATATAATATTATAAATTATTGATTGAAACATCGCAAAAAATGGCCGATCTGGACAATTTCGATGATTTAATTGAAGACGAACGTGATGAAGATGGAAATCTTTCGGACGACACGCGAAAAGATTCAGATTTTTCTCCAACATCAAAAAAACGTAAACGCAATCAAATTCGACCGAAAGTGATTGAAACATGGACCGATGAGGAAATAAACAAACTAATTAGTCAAGTTGAAACCCATCAATGTATTTGGAATGCTGGCTGTAAAGATTATAAAAATCGTGGTAAGCGTGATTCAGCTTGGAATGAGATTGCAGCTGCATTTGAAAAGAAACCGGCTGCTCAATTAACCGCCAAATGGCAAAATTTACGCATTCAGTATCGCGCATCGCTTGCAAGTAGCAAAAAAACAAAATCAGGTCAAGGCGTTTCAAAGTAACCACATTGGAAGTATCATGCCCAAATGTCATTCGTTGGCACCACCGAAGAAAACCAAACTGTTCAATCGGAATCGAATTTCGTGCTTGATGATATTGAATCTGCGTCAAAAGTGTTACAAACTCAAATGCAACTACAAGTGGTTCAAGTGGAACAGCGGTTCGAAACAGACGAATCAACGCCGAAACTGCTTCACAAGATGAAGATCGAAGAACGAAGATTTGATTCTCTCTGGAATGCAAGCAGCAATTAATCATTTGCAGAAGCCGAAAAAGGAGTCTGATGAGGCTGATGTTTTCGAGAAATATTTGGTTTCAGAGCTGCGCAAAATAAAAGACGATGTTTATCGACAAACAACACAGCGAAAATTATTGCAACTTTTGTGGCAGTGCATCGATGAACAGCCGGTAAGTTTTTTTTTCGAAAAAATTAAAACAAAAAGTCCTCGCATTGCTCCTACTTATCACTCTAATTGTTCAAATTTCAGGCATACGAGGAAGTTTCCGTTTTGGTTTTGCGTCCAGACGATCCGATGACATAAGCGTTTGCACATATCAAGGATAATATCAAGTTTGAACAGATTGATCTCATATTTTGAATAGCATAAAGCAAACGAGTAATGACAAAATGGTTTATTTTATGATGGCAAATATTATGAAGCAAAGCCATTAAGCCGCAAATGGAATAATATAAATATTGAAGTGAAAATTAATAAATTTTGAATGAAATTATTCTTTTTTCGAATTGGGTGTTATTGACGCAAAATAATATGACAACAACAAATTAATTAAATTTAACAAAGTAATTTAACAAATTCAAAGATATTTAGTATGACATAGAGATTGAAATATAGATAAAATCGCTCAAATATGCTTATATTGCCATGGAACTTCTCCTTCGGCTGTCATGAAGTATGCTTCAAGTTCTTCTCGAATTTTGTTGGCATTATCAGAGTATCTATGTCCAGTATTTTCTAATGAGAAAAACGTGTTTTCTGGTGATTCTCGCCGCCAAGAGCCTTCAACAGTTGAGCCGTCGTCCAAATACTGATCCGTAAAACTTGATGGGGCATAGGCACTGGCGTTGTTGGTTAACAAAAAGTTGTGGAGAGCACAACATGCCAAAGTAATTTTCCTTGTCCTAGCAGCATCGAGTAAAATCGGAGTGCGAAATACACGGAATCTTGCAGCCATAATTCCAAATGAGTTTTCGATACAACGACGAGCTCGTGATAAACGATAATTGAATACCCTTTGACTTGCAGATAGGTTGCGTATGGCGTACGGTTTTAGCATGTTTGGCTTCAATGAGAAAGCATCATCGGCGACAATAATAAATGGTACGCGGACATTCGTACCTGGCGAGGGGGATATTTCAAAATTGAATGTTTTATGAATGCCGTGAATTTTATGAATATACTGTGAATGTGGCTTGTGAATATGATCTTTATTCATTATGAATGTTTAGAGTTGCCACTAAATTTGAGACAAATGTCGTGAATGCCGTGAATATTGTGTGTTTATTTAGTGTTTCGCATTCTCTTTGTTCGAATCTTCTACGGCCCAGTGAACCGCGACACTCACGCACACAATCAAATGCTTTGATTGTATGCGTGAAAACGATCTATGTATGCACGCCACTGAGCCGTAGAAGATCCAAACAAAGAGAATGCGAAACAAGAAGTTCTGCTAAAGAATATCGATGAAAGCGGTGAATATTCAGTGAATGAGCAATTGTCATACAAATGCGAATGAGCGTTGCGTGAATATTTGAAATGTTTAAATAAATGACGAATAGGCATATTCACATTTTGAAATATGCCCCTAGGTACCTGGTAATAATTGTGGCTCTGGTAAATGCAGCGCACCTCTTTCAAGCGCATCTGCGAAGGAGCATTTTCTAAAAACACCACCATCAGAAATACGTCCATTGCAACCAACATCAGCGTAGATAAATTGGTAATCGCCATCACAAATAGCCATGAGAACTATGCTATGCGTGTTCTTGTAATTGTAAAAGATGCTGCCTGAATTCGGTGGAGCATTCATTACTACATGTTTACCGTCGATGGCACCAATACAGTGTGGAAAATTCCACTTTTGGAATGTTTCAGCAACCCTCTTCCATTCAGTTTCTGAAGATGGTGTCTGCAAATTAAAACGCATGATATTAAGGCTTCGAACGAATTTTTTAACTATAAAAACATACACGGATAAATTCATCCTTCAGAACAGTCCATATTGCATCAAGTACTTCTGGAATAATCGTGGAAATGGTGCATTGTGGGATTCGAAATAAGTAGTGTAAAAAGTGGTAGCTTTGCCCAGTCGCAAGGAAGTGTAAAGTGAGTGCAAGACGTTCCCCTGCAGAAATCGATTCGCGTGATACCGGCCGCTATGCTCGAACGTGTTTTTGAAAATTGGGCTTTTCGGATGGGTCATTTAAAACATAGTCGTGGTCAACATTTAAATGAAATTATCTTCAAAAAGTAAATGACATAGATTGTTCTTTCGACTCATAATAAAATGTTCAACTAAACATTCAATTTCGTGCGTTTAATTTAAATTTAAAATAAAGGGTGTTTCAATTTGGGGTGTCGGGATTTTGAATTATTCTGATAGGGATACGAATGAGTAGATGTCAGTTTTTATTTTGACAGACGTAATCAGTAAGGTTTGGCAAAATAACTATGGATCATTACCTGGGATGGCATGTCGAATACATCGTCGAGTTTTCGACGTTTTCTACATGTCGATTACCTGCTGTAAAATACCTAGTCAAATTGGAGTATTCTACATAAATTTGTCGAAAACCCAAAAAAAATTACAAAAAACTACAAGAACAATGAATTTCAGATGTAAAATACATGGAGGTTGGTTTTATTTTTTAGTTCAACGATTTCTATGCGAAAAATGAACATTTTTTGTAAATAAATTGATATAAAAACGAATTGATTTATTCAAAATTCTGATTTTTAAACGTCAAGCAATTCGTCAAAAATGTCGGTGTCGTCGATTTCTTCTTCTTCTATTTCATCTGTGGCGCGTAGAGTGAAGTAAATATTAAGCAGTTTCTTTGATGTGTTGTCTGACAGTTTGTTTCGTAAGTCACTATGGATATATGCCCAGTTTGAAAAAAGGCGCTCTAATAGTGCCGTAGATGCCGGAATCTTCAAATAATCCATTGCAAACGCAGCCAATTCATTGTGGCCCAATTGAGCAGCGAAGTGCCAGAAGGTTTTTGGTGAAGATAACTTAAAAAAAAATATATTACCGGTGGGTTTGCAAACGGTTTTTTGCAGTGTTCGATTGGATTTTAAAACAATTAAGACACTTTGCCGCAGGTTTTCCATTGACTTGAATTTTTTCATTGATCATGCATTGGACAGCCTCCTGACGATGTTGAAGCTGATGATGCACCACTTCGCGACAATAATTTATCAAAAGCATTTGATGCCATTTTAATAAAAAAACACGAATTTGTTCAATGATTTTCACAATAAAACCCGACAATCTTTAAATTGCAATAAGAGCGTGAATGATGAAATTATAAATGCGACAGAATCAACCACGTTATGACAGTTTGAAAATTGGAATGAATATACAGCTACGCGCTTACAAATGAGTCATTTCAATTTGATTCGGCTTATGTCTGTGTGTTGTAGCGAAGTAGCTAACAGAACAGTTTGTAATTAATACAGAGATGAATAAATGTCACCAGTTGCTCATACATTTCTTTTCGCGCTGCCCTACTCTTACATGTCTTCTTATGCTTGTGCATACATTCAAAATACGCGCTTAGAAGTGCAATAAGAGAGACAAGAAAAAGAGAGAAGCAGCATACGTTCCCGCATATTCTCGCTTTCTTTCGTTTCTCTTATTAGATTTTTCTGGAGCCGATTTGGTGTAAACACACCGCAAAACGTTTATTAAGATCGATTGTATACACATTCAAACGAAAAAAAATCATTTTTATAAGTCATCCTAAACGTTTTGCAATGTTTTGGAGTTTTCGACATTTTCGAGGTTTTCGACATGTAGAAAACGTATTATACAGTTTTCTACGTATATTACATACACGACCTCAAAAATCGTGTAGAATGTCATCCCAGATCATTACACGATTAAACAACGCGTAGAAATTATCCGAATTTACCATCAAAATTCGTATTCGGTTATTGAAACGCTTTTGGCTCAAAAATCTTCTTCAGTGATGAGGCGCATTTCTGGTTGAACGGGTATGTTAACAAACAATAATGCCGCATGTGGGGCGCAGAAAACTCAAAACAAATATTGGAGACTGAAATGCACCCACAGAAGTGCACTGTATGGTGTGCGTTTTGGTCCAAATGTGTCATCGGTCCATTTTTTTTCGAAGATGAAAATGGTCGGCGCGTTAATATGAATGGTGACAATTACCGAGCAATGATTCGTTTTTTTTTTTGCCAAAATTGCGTGGAATCAATATTAGTGAGGTCTACTTCCAACAAGACGGTGCTACGTGACACACATCACGTGAAACAACTGATTTATTGAGGCAAAAGTTCAGAAATCGTGTTATATCGAATAATGGTAATGTTAATTGGCCACCAAGATCATGCGATTTGACACCGTTGGACTTTTTTTTGGGTATTCATAAAGAGTAAAGATTATGCCAACAATCCGCAAAACATTGAAGACCTAAAAGCCAACATCACACGCAAAATATCGAATGTACCGACCGAAATATACCAAAATGTCATAAACAAAATTTCAAGCTAGCGAGTGCAGAGATAATATTGTCCCCCAAAGCTACTCTACCTCTTAAATTGGCTGATTTGATCAGCTTGTCCATATAAATAATGAATAGAAGACGTGAAATTGTACATCCCTGTCGCAGACCATTACGTACTTCAAACCATTCATTCAAATCTCCATCCACTCTTACTGCTGCTTTACTGTTTGCGTACAAACTTTGAATCGCGTTGAGAAGATAACCATTCACACCATGGTGTGAATATGCATATTCGGCCAAGACTGACCACAACTTAGATCTGGGAATGCAGTCGTATGCTTTCTGCAAATCCACGAAACAGAAGTACAGTTCACTATTTCTTTCGAGGAATTTCTTCATCAATTGTCTCATGCAAAAAATTTGATCTTGACAGCCGCGCATTGGGCGGAAACCCGATTGATTTTCATCCAAGAGCGATTCGGCAATAGCTCTTGTTCTCTTTTCCAAAATTGCACTATATACTTTACCGACAACGCTCAGTAGAGAAATTCCTCGATAGTTGTTGCAGTCTCTATTACTGCCTTTCTAATGAAGTGGCAAAATGACTGCGCCACCCCATTCTTCAGGCACAACAGAGGGACTCCAAGCTAAATTAAAGATGCGATGCAACCAGCGAACACCTAACAACACTTCTAATCAGATATTCATTTCGAATCTCATCCACACCCGCAGCCTTACCCCAACTCAACTTATTAAATGCAATCTGAATTTTATCCATGATAATCTCTTCCAAACTCTCTTCACTCACATTTACATTCACATTTTCATTCACCAAATCGGCATTTTCTACATTTAGCAATTCATCAAAATATTCCTTCCGTCGTTTCAACACATTCTTTATACCCATCACTACATTGCCCAACTTGTCCAAAACAGCTCCAGGAGAATTGGTAATAAAAATAACGAATTAGTTTATTCCGATCTGAACTTTTAATTCATGCCAACTAGACATAGTACCCATACAAATTTTTCTTAATTATATTGAAAAACAGCCCATTTTTCGATTCGACTCCACTAGAACTACCCAAAAAAATTATCCGATTAGGCTGAAAATTAATAGGTTTCTATTCCCAATGTGTTTGTAAATTTTTGATCAATTCTAATATCAATTTTTTGAGTTATCGTGTTATCAAATTTTTGCGTACAACGTACAACGTACCACACACGGACAAAAAATTGCTCCGGGAATGGTTGCAATCGTTTTTTCTATGTTCAAAACGCATAGAAAACTAATTCCGGGTGTTTTGAATTTTTTGGACCGATCGCAATACCTTTACCACACACAGTGGTGTGTGCGGAAAAGTAAAAATGAATTACCTTTTAATTGTCTCATTACCTAATTTTCGAGATCAAGTCCTTTAGCCTATATTTTCAATCCGGATATGAAATAACCTTTGTCATGTTCATTGTATGATAAAATTAGGTCTTTATTTCCATCTTTTTGATTTTAGAACATTCAACATTTTTCATTAAATAAACATATATAGATTATGTATTCGTCTTATTCTGCATTTCCCATGCTCAATTTCTACTTGCATTAACAACAGACATAAACGATAATTAATCACTTAATAGCATATTTAATGTTTTTTTTTTTGTATTGTCATTAACAAAATATCAATTAGTAACGAAATAACTTTTGAGATTTTCGGATCAAAAGTAGAAATATTTTTTAATATTATTGTGTTTATTTCTGGGGGAGTTTGAGCAGAACAAGATGCTCCGTTTCATTCAATGTATCATATTTTTCATATCTAGCACATTCAAACTCTTTCAATCGGTGAGAGGCAATATAGTCTGATCTGATCCTTTTTTTCGCTCTAGAATAATGGTCAGAATGCTTTTAATATATGCTTCTAATTGAATGTTGCTGCCTCAAATTTAATATGAGCTTGAAATGTTCTTGAATGAGATTCACTTGATCGCGGTTAAGCAAACACAAACTTTTTGCTCCTCACTGACCGAGGTATTTCAATTTCAATTCAATTTAGTACATTTTCTTTTCTCCAAGAGAATTCAATCGCTTTATTAAGACTAGTCCATTTATGCTTTACTATACGTCAACATTAAACACTCAATATTCATCTATGCAAACAATTTTGAAGTAAATGAGAAAATACCTGCGTTCAATTAAACACACATGAATATACGTGGATATGGCTGACATTTCTCCTAAAAATACGCTTTGTGTATATAATCCATTCAATAGCGAATCTATATTCTATCGTATTTGCCTAAATTGTCTATGTGTACGTATTCCGTACAATAATTGCCTGCGATTCGCTGAATAGCTGGTAAGATTATATAGTTTATTTTCAACATTGATCCATACGATTCGCTTGGACGCATGCGTAATACATTTAAATATGAGTACCAGCTATGCACCGAATCGAGTACATTTATAAAACGACGAAATACGCACACATAGATGATTTAGACTCTCATTAAACAATAGGGGCAATACGCCACCAGGACTTGCCATTTTTGTCGTTTTTTCCGCTGGCCACTCCAATGTTTTTGCCAGGGAGCCAAACCAAACCGAACCGAATATTTGGTTTGATTGTGTGAACAAACCGAACCGTTTAGAACGTTCCGAGAAATGGTTTGTATGGAATACAGAAACATTTATTCTTACGTGTATTAGCAATATACATCATTCGGAAATGAACTACACAGTTTCGCAATTTCGCACAACTTCTTATTCAAACCATTCTCGGAACGTTCCGCTTGATACGGTTCGCTCCGATGAACACTGAGCAAAGCAGTGAAACCGTTTCAAAATCGGTTTGTATGAAAAAAGTCAAACCGATTTCGGTCCCTGGTTTTTGCATTAATACGCTGCGCAGATTTGCATAACTTTTTTTTTTACACTTAAAAATTGTTTTAAATCCAACCAGTGTAAATTGCATTTATCCACGACTAGGACAATTTCATTTTCATCATGTTAAATGACAAATGTATGGTCTAAAAACCGGTCTATTTTCGCTATTTTCTCTAAATATATCCGATGATCTGAGCGCTAAATATATTTGTATTGTGTAGCAGACAACATCTGTGTGATATACATTTAAATTTGGCTAACTTAAAGCTCAGCTCACCGTATATTTCTAACATAAATGCAATGACTGCGATGAATATCGATTTTTATTCAATTTATTCTCTATACACACATCAAACCTGCTCTACTCCCAGCATAATTCGTTTCGCCAATTTGCAAAACTCGCCTCAGCGAAATTTAAAGCCTTGCTTACATTTAAGATCAAATCAGGCATTTCAAATGGTTAAATCTCTGAGTTATATTGAATGCATTTTTGTCACTCTAATATCACTCCGATTGAATAACATAAAAGTAATCTCAATTCTACAACCACTCAAAATTGATGATTTTTGAGCAAGTCAATTATTTATCAGAAAATTCAGAGATTTAGTAAAATGGTTTCGAGGGTCCCTCACTTAAATGTTTTTATTTTTTATGATTGATTGACGTACACAAATATTTGCTCATTTCAATGATCTCAGACTAGAGACTATTTTATGGTCACTCATTTGTAGGTAACTCATTAGTGGATCAATCGAACCAAAAGAATCGAGCAGATTTGCAGTGAAACTGCTCATTTAAAATACATGAAAGCGAAATTGAGACCCTAATAGCAAAAGCGTGGTAAATAAAGTATGTTAGAAAAAGAAAAAGCTCAAGTGAAATATATTTTTCTCGAGAGCAAAAGTGTGATAAATGTCTATCCCACTCTTGTTCCCAAAAAATCTCACTTTTGCTATCCAGTGTATGTCTCTCGGTTTAACTAGAAGAAAAAATTAATGTCTCACTTTTACTCTCGCAAAAAATCAACTATTTTTTGACGGGGAATTTTTGAAAAACTCATGTGATGTGTGTTTTTTCTTCCCCTTTTCGCTTTGAATTCCCCTTCGCATATTCACAAACGAAAGAAGGAAAGAAGAGATGCTAATGTTGAAATGGAGAAATATTATATCATGGTTCTACAAAGCCTATATTTTTATGGCTCACGTTTTTGTTATAAGGGTCTCAATTATATTTGAAGATTTTGGATGAAAACGGTGTTTTGTGCAGCTTAAATGTCAAGCGATTTTGAGCCTTATTGTTCTATGTATTACATAAAGGTTCCAGATTGATGTACATTTACATTGAACATATCACCTTTTTCATCTGAAATATTCATTTGAATTCTATTATTTATTAAAAACTACTCATTTCGTATATAAATATTTGTATACTTCAAATACGATAACGTTTTGGTACAATATTCATATTTTTTGTTGCATTTTCAAGAAAATCACATTTAGTATATCTAAAGGATATTTTGGTCGCAATGTCCTAAATATGTAAGTGTTTTCTTTTACATTATGATATATGTATGGTAACCTTCCATTTGCGCATCCGAGTTTAGCTCATTCAAACTCAATGATAACGAAAAGAGTGTTTTGAATTCGAATTCACAGATGATATTTCAAGTTCAAAGTCCCGTTCAATAGGCAAGAAACGATTTCAAAGTTCTACATTGCACAAAAATTCCCTTTCGTCATCATTTGATTTAAATGGGAGGTTCGTTGTATATTTTAATCAAAATATATTTACACATGTTCAAATAATACACTTTTCATAAAGTTTAAATTATTTGAATTAGTTGGGTAGAGAGGCAATCGAGCATTACAATATGATTATTTGCCAATGATTAAAATAAATCTACTTTCATTTGCGCGACAAATGTAGACTTTCAGGTCTTTTGAATCGGCCATTATTTTTGAAAAATGAACATTTCATAAAATTTACACGTTGAACACATTTGATTAGTTGCTGTTGTATCATAATTGTTCATATGATATGCTGTACCTTTCTTTATATCATAATGAAAATAGTTGATTTATTACCATTTAATGTTTCTTTATTTCAATATTTGTACAATCAACATGCATTTTGATAATTGATACTGAACAATAGTGATACCAGTTTTGCTTGTTTGCTGGTTTCTGGATATTTTGTTAATAGATTAGAATGTAACGAAATTAGATATCGAGTAATGGATGATTTCAAAAAAAGATATAGATAGATAGAAGTTTCAGAGATAGTGTGTGTAGAACAAAATGACACGACCATTTGCATAAGCGGCAATGTAAAAGAGTCAAGTCCGGCGAATGTACTGCCATCTAACATTCACAATATTGTCCCGATGCACACAAATACACTTTGTCCTGAACTAACCTGAAAATTTCACGAAGCTTACAAACGTCTCTTCTTTACTGATTGACATCACTTTAATCCATTCTAGATTGTTCTAAAATTCAGAAATGAGTCTAATGTATAAACACAGAAGTAGTCGAGAAATTAAAGCCCGAAGCTCAGGCGAAAATGCTCCTGGTAAAGGCTCTCATGCGTAAACACGTCAGAAAATATACTATTCATACGCTGCTCCTTGCGCTTTCGCCTATTCACCAGGAGAATTTTCACCTTTATTTCGTCGTTTATTTTCTGATGGTTGTACAGTAGATAGCATATCGTTTTTTTAAGAATTTGAACAAAATGTTCTGCAAAAATTCTGACCGTTTACACTTGACAACGAGCGTAGTAGGACCGTTTGTAAAGCGTGTGAGTTCAAAAAAACTGTGATTTGCGCGGGAGGAGATTGGACTGGTCCTGTTAGATGGAGCCATAAGACTGATTGACACGTGTCAATGCCCTGTGAAATGAGATAAAGAAGGTATAATTCAACGTGAACAAGAAGTGATCAGAGTATCATTTCCTTAAAACAAAACTTTGAAACAACAACTATGGTTTTCTTTGTTTTCGCAATTCCCGCTAATTTGTTGTTCCGCGCTTTATGATTCTTACTCCTTCTCGTTATTTGCTGATTTTAACTCAAGTAATTCATGCGGTTCACCCTACATAAGGAGATTCGATTATTTATGCAATGAGAAAATGATTGAAATCATATTAAAATTTTAAAAATTCACCAATTCTAGGCAAGGCTTAT
The DNA here is from genome assembly GCA_028476595.1 of Obolodiplosis robiniae. Taxonomy (NCBI): domain Eukaryota; kingdom Metazoa; phylum Arthropoda; class Insecta; order Diptera; family Cecidomyiidae; genus Obolodiplosis; species Obolodiplosis robiniae. Next base: position 27,586,324 of record CM052014.1, on the reverse strand, counting down.
CATTCAGATCATGCCGTGATAAATGGTCAACCAAAATAGCACCAAGCGTATCGCACATAACATTGATTGTTGTTCTGAATCGATCTCTGAAATCGAAAGAAAATTCAATCAATAAATTTTCTGTGGGTGATGTAGGGGAATTTCAAATTACAGAAGCCAATCGACAGCAATGATTAATGAAATATCTTCCGATGGTAAGCCAACTGTATCCAGCACCATGACCATGGTAACCAATCCGGCCGACGGAATTCCGGCCGCTCCAATTGAAGCAGCTGTGGCTGTAACGCTAGACATTGCAACCAAATTTATTATTTGAATTTAACTGAATTTTCATAACATAGAATTGAAAGATTGATTAGAACTTTTTTTATCAATAAAATAAAAAAATAGGATTTCCATCTGAATAGTTACCTTACAGCCACCAATTTTCCAAACGAAAGCCCAACATTACGCAATTGAGCAATGAAAATTGCAGCAACAGCTTCATACAGTGCGGTTCCATCCATATTAACTGTTGCACCAACTGGAATAACAAAACGAGTAACCCGAGGGTCGATGCCCATATCGTCAAGTGTATTGATTGTAACTGGCATTGTGGCCGAACTGAAAAAAAAACATTATTTATTCGTTTGATTGTGAACGTAAAAGATATGAAATGCCAAAATTTCATGAATTGTGTAGATTTTATTACTCATTTAATTTTTTACCTTGAACCAGTACCGAATGCGGTCGCCAAATTTTGGCCCATTCGAGAAATATACGAATATGGCAATTTCCGGCAGCAAATGAAGAAAATAACCGCAATTGTACCAAACCCGTGAATAAACAAGCCCAACATAACTGTGCAGAAGTAAGCACCCAGCTTTCCAACGATTATCGCCAATGAGTCCATTTCGATTATTTTGGCAACAACCAAGAAGAACACACCGAGTGGAGACAGCCTATTCGTCAACAATAAACTCACTTTTACGAAATTTAAACTTTTTCCATTAAATCTCAACATAATTTAGTTAATCAAATCTAGGCGCAGTGAATTGAACCGAATAGAGATAGGATTGATCAATAAAATTAATGTTTATGATTTTTAAAGAGTTGAATGACGCACCAAATAACCCAATGTGTAACAATCATCATTGCTTCGCTGGTGGCTACTAAGAAATCAAGCAGTGGTTTTCCAGCCGTGCCCAATTTGCCAAGTGCTGTTCCTAGTACTACGCTGAACGTTACAATTCCGAGAACATTTGTGCTTGCCGAATTTACTTGCTTGAAATCCCATAAATATAATGGTTCTGTGGTGAACAGCAAATGGGAAAATAAGACTAAGTTTTGTGGGAGTTTTTAACTAGAATGGTTCGGTAATTGGTTTCAATTGTTTCATGTACAAGCCTCAGGAATACTTTACGTTGACTTACTTGATGTATCGCCTTTTAATGGAGACAGTTCCGTTGATGACTGTGCAAGGAGATAGAAAAGATCATTATTATTTCAGTTTTGACGAACTCAAATGTGAGACGATAATGATGGCGAAATTCAAGGAATATTCTTATGAAAATATAACAGTGTTTCAAGATAGAGCGAGGGAGAAATACATAGATTGAATATTTGGCAATTATTTTGAACACTGACACAACATTCTCCCGAAATGCTGTGAGTCGTTGTGAAATTCCGTGTATTTGACAATCATCTTAATCTTTTGAATGAAAATCTCCATTTTGGATCGTTCACTGTAATTATTTTAGAAGAGTTAGAAGAAGAAATATGATGAATAATAAAAAAAGTGGTTGAAATCTTAAATAATACACAGCATAAATTCTTCAGCAATTACAGTTTCACTGTAACTTAAATCCCACTAGCATTTCGAATGCGTGTGTATCGTTTGTGTCAACTAACACACTCGATGTGTATGAGCTATGCAGCGCATCCTTACATTTTGTATCAAATGCGTCAATCATGATAAACTTGCCTTCTCGACGAGCCAAATATATGTGATGAATTGTGGTGTGCCATTTACAAGTCAATGTGAATTTGATTTGCTTGATTATTCCCTGGGAAACATAATTCGTTTTATTGAGATGCAGTAGAGCACGTGGGTTTGACGCACGAAAAATTGTTGCCGAATTAATAGTTTAATCTTATTTTTGGGAGAAAAAGCACGAAATAAATTTCGCTACTCGTGTGAAAATAAAGAGAGCTTCCGTCAGTCAACTGTTAACGACTTGAGGTGATTATAGCTTGTTAACTTTTTATTTTGTATAAAGAAAAGTCAGTATCTGTTATATTTAAGTCGTAGATAAATGAGATCCAAACAAAATATAGCCGAAAGGTCTCAAATAAGTTGACTGGTTACTTAGTCAAAATATTTCCACTCGTCCAATAGAGCGAAGTCAACAAAAACAAGATATGCGCAATAACAATTTAATAAAGAAACAGATGATGTTCGAACAGACTTCTTTTGTGGGGATTGGAATTTCCCGCTAATATGTAACAAAACAATGGTGCATTAACTGATCTTCTTCAGAGCGTAATCAAAAGCTTTGAATCAAACTCAAAAGCGATAAGATACAAATAGAAGCTATTAAATTTCGGAAGATCTGAAGGAGACAGACAGAAGTGAACGGAAAAATTAGCATTGGGAAAATGATAATTTTCGAACTGCAGAATATCACTGTTATTGTTTAATTGACGCTAGTTGTCCCCATGAGTACATTTTTATTGAGTTTGTGCTTGTTAAGCATGCCATTTTAATTTCTCATTCATATGATAATAATTGCATGAAATAAATCAAATTACATGTATTGAATTTCGCCATTTCAAATAGATAGAAAACAATTAAAATAGTGAGGCAATCGGTGGATACATTTGTATAAAAGCGTTGAATTAATACGCATTGAGAATTAATTGAAATATATGAATAGATAATTTCAAACACTCAATTGAATCTAATAAATATTGATATTCAAAATGACACATTAATTTATTATTTTGCACGAGGTCTTCGAATGTCTGTTCGACGTGAGTGCATTAATTCAACACAAGACTGAATATTGCAATGCTAAAAAAGGCACTTTAATTAAATATGCTGAATAAATGCGCATTCGCAAACGAAAGTGCGATTTGCGCATATTCATTCCACAGAAATTACTTTTATAGTTCAACTCATCATCCATTTGATCCATTTTTGCCTGTAAACTAACCGGATAATTGATTCAGGTATTCTTGGTTTAATCCAGTTTGCGTTTATGCTCAAATTATCTTCTTTCATATGGAGATTTAAACATTCATTCACAGCATGTGAACCGCACAATCAGTGTACCCCAATAAGGCCCATGTCAGCCAAGTGAGCGATGTATAGTAGTGAGTGCATTGCTGCTCAAAGTTATGAGAGTGTGCATTAATTAAATGTCAAACGTAAAATTCACGTTTCGATTATTGGCTACAAATGTGCATTTTATTTTGTTCTGCATACAAATAAAAATCTCGGTAGCCAATAGTGTGTCGAAATTGTTTCAATCGAAATGTATGAATAGTTCTTTCGTCATAAAATTGTTTGTGACAAAATATTCCAGACCTCATTTCAAACTGTGATGATCAAACTTTGATGAAAATATGACTTTTCATATGACTCAAAATGGAGTTGAAATTATCATAGAATTCCTCCACTGGTGTCGTGTCTCTCGGCCATTTCGCCGTTTCATTTGATCTTTCGATACATATTTTCTCCTCGTCAAAACGTGTATACGCATTTTGTATAGATGCATTGTCATTTCAGCGCAGTTCAAAATGTCGCTCACCTGACAGAGTCTTTATGGATGAGACGGGATCAATACTTTCGATTACAGTAATTCATACATATTTGGTAAATTCATGTTATTCTCCTGAACCGAGAAGAATACCATCATACATATATCGACTTTCATATTTTGGAAAACAATTTCTTGCAGTAAATTGTTTGCTTGTTCACCAATATCACTTATTTACTTATCAATTTCGGTTTACGTAGCCATGTAATATGGCCTATGAGCTCGTACAATTTATGTGATGTTCTTTCTTCTTGTGCTTTTTTATATGTTGTCAATTTAAATTAATACATCAAATTCAATTGTGTTGGTGATGTAGATTTTGCACGTGTTTCATTGATATTTCATCACAGTCTGTGTGTACGTATGGTTGGTGTTTCGACCTCGCGAACGGCAATATATAAAAAATAGCTATTTGTTTCGATTGAGAATGCTTCGCATTCATTGTATTCGCTGTAACCTTGAGCACAACGTGCAAAAACATGATTTTGTCTTCGAAAATGTAATTTTCGTTAGACACCGTACTATTGTCTTTGATTATTTTGTCACACAACATAAAAATTCAACCATTTTTCTGATTCTATTTACTTACTTGTGCAATTGTGGCTTCAATAATATTCGGTGGGAATACATTTCTGGAAAATAAAAAAAATCTTACTATCATAATATGTTTAATGTAGTGTGATTAATTTGGATTGATAGTTCAAGAAAATACTAGTAGACATTCCAGATAATTTTTGAAGATTATATGCAAAAATCTCGTCAAAAAATCATTTCTATTGCGAAATGACACTTAAGAAATCACATTAACTGGCAGTTGACATGTTTTACCATAGTCGAAGACAAGAGCATTCCCTAAAGTTATACCGTTGAGATGGGAGGCAAGTAGTATGTCTGTGCCATTTTAAATGTACATACTCGCCTCTCCATCTCACTGAAAAAATCATTGCTAAGAAATGGATTTTTTTTTGCCTCAAAAATAAAGCCATGTCTAGTTCTCTCATAGAGTGTGCTTTCAATAATGTAGATATATATTAATTTGGAGTCAACTTTGATTAGTAAGACTTTTCATCGCTGTTTGTTGATGTTAAGTGAGCGTGAGAACGTGGGGCTTTGTATAGCTGGTACAGCTCAATTTAAAATTGATTTAAAATAATGTCAAAAAAATATGTTTAGCAAAAGCAATCATTTCTCAATTCTCAGAGGAATTGAGTCATTTTGTGGGTAGCAAAATTATGACTTTTTTGCGCACGCTCGCATCAATTTATTTATCTCGCGAACTAAAGTTGAATCCATTTTCCATTTTATCTCTGTTACATGTTGCGACAACAGCTTGAGTTTATGTACCACAAGCGACGCGAGCGCCCTCAGCTCCAGAGGGCACATCGATGTAATTTAACACCTCAAATCGAAATTACAGCGCGCAAAATTTAAAATATAAGGCCGCACCATGCTCTGTTAGCCAAAATCTGGTGGAGAAGTTCGTGAAAGCAATTTTGATGTGATAAATTCAATTAATTTTTAAAAAAATCCACTTTATCTACTGTTTCATTTATTGTTACTTTTCCGCACACACCGCACACTGTGTGCATCAAGGGGACCGTGCCATTTGAGACATTTTAATCATATCTATTCTCCAGCGCCATCTATTGGGCAGTAGTATTGATGTGATATTTCAATCGTTTCAATGACTCATTTGTTTTTATTATTTGTGTCAATACAAATTTTGTTCGTATTACAATGGATCTAAATTGAGTTCACCGATGAAAAATAAGATGGCGCGGTCAATTGGCATACTCTCGAATAGCTCTCCAATCCAATACAAGCACGGTCCGCTGCAAGCACGGTGTATAAATGTATTGAAAATGGTCCAAAAAATTCAAAACACTCGGAAAGAGTTTTTTTATACGTTTTGGCCCTTAAATATATGGTCTTACTTAAGCAAAACTAACTTTTCCGCACATTTCCCGGAAGTCAACGGGTTAACGGAATTTTCTTTATACTATTACAAATTTTTGTTGGGTTTATGTTTATTTCTTATCGTATCATAATACTTTGAGAATCTCATTTTTTCATGAAAAAATTGAGCCACATAAAATTAAAAATTATTACGATTTGATATTGATATTTGAGACATATTTATATGCGATCTTTGTTTTAGAGCGAAAAAGTGTAATGTTCAAGGTTCAACGTAAACGTCAAATGAATTTGAATCTTCTAATTAGCACCATTTTCATGCAAAATCTTCTAACTGTCGATACTCTGAGAAATTGTGTGCTGGGATTAGATATAAAATAGCTTTGATGCTTTTTATTTTACAACAAGCATCTATATTTTCACGAGTGTTTTTCAATGCTGAAATATATATTTCAAAGTGAACATCAGCAATAATATATGAGGGGTTCAGAGTAAAAATGTTACTTCCGATCTTACCTCCTGCTCTTACTTATGAGACGGCCCATATTATGACTATTTCGCTTTGTATCATTATGAAACTTTCAGGATATAATTTTTTTATGACAAAAATGATTCATGCAAAATTTCAAGTCATTCCGATGAGATTTAGGACTACCTCCCTTGCAAAATTTTCGATTTTCGTTGTCTTTTCTAGGTCAAAACTGAAAATGTGTATGGCGAATATGTTAAGTTCACCTTGTCATTCATCATATCGAAACTTTCAGGATATTATTTTTCTATTAAAAAAAGGAGTCAAACAAAATTTCAAGTCATTCTGATGAGATTTAAGACTACCTCCCTCACAATATTTTCAATTTTCGGGGTCAAAATTCAAATTTTGTCATTAAATTGGTTGAAGTATTTGTGATTTTCTAATCTGTGTTTTCTTCCTCAATCTGAATGCCCATTAACTTTTTAACGAAATGTATTTATAACATAAATGTGGAATCATATCTATCGTTGGCATGATTGAAAGTTCAAATCAGAGTGAACTAATTCGTAATTGTTATTACCAATTCAAAACCAGCGAACGTTCGTTGAAGTAAAAATTAGAAACTGAGATCTTTATTTTTTTTTTATTAAATTTTAAATTTAAATGTACATGATGCGTAATGACTTGAAATTTTCTGTGATTTATTCTCAAAGTTGCATGATGATTCGATAAGAAATCAACATAAATCCAATACAAATGCATAGCAATCAATGAAAAACCAGTAAACCCGAACAATTTCGGGAAATGTGCGGAAAAGTTATTTTTACGTACGTAAGACCATTTATTTTATTTCGATATCATCACATCGATTTTTCACGCAATAATACTGATAAAATACTTATTGACAGCATTTCAAATCAAATAAATTATGCGAAAAGGTTTTTCCGTGGCAATTTTGAAGCGGTGTTTAAGTGATTTTGAAATTCTGTCAGGGCCAGTTCCCAGAATGCATTCTAACAGTTACACTCCATTGTTTGATTTATTAATTCGCGTTTATGTAATGCACTATAGTTGACACTTACTCATGGTCACATAATAAACTTGAAATCGGAAGGCATGGTAAACACGCTTCATTGTTTTCAGAGAAAACGAAGTCAATTCGTAATAAAATAATATTTCTATCACTTATTTCGCATTAAAGCCCATGAGAATGAAAGAAAAATCCATGTACATCCAGTGTTCAGAACATACTCGCAGCCATTAACCCAAGTGTTCATTTTCAATATTTCGTTCAGTGCTATCTAATTTATTGACGAGGATAGCTGTAACGTATTTTTTTCTATCGACAAGATGAAGTAATTTAATTTCACTTGATCGAAATGCTTCTTGAAATGGTTATGAGTTATGATCACATGATTTAACTTGAATCAGTTAAGTGTGATGTGGATTTATTGCGAAAATATCTTTTAATATTTCTATAAAAAATATTTAGTTAGAGAAGAATCCGATAAAATGAAATTGGGATACTAAAAATGGTCTTACATGCGTAAAACTAACTCATCTCCTGCATCATCTTGTCACTTTGAGAATATTATAGTTTTATGAAAAATGAAGTCACACGAAATTAAAAGTCATTAGGTCATTGCGAAGAGATGAAATGCATTTCACTCATTAAAAATTAAATTTATGTATGCATTTGTATCATCCTTTTTATCACTTTTGTTATTGCAAGCAACATTTTCAATTTTGATGATTTTATTGACTCCATTTTTCTGTAGTTTCGTTATATTTTTTTCGGTTTTGAGTATTTTCGCATCATCAAATTTGAAAGGGTGTTTCGAATTCAATGCATGTTTGGCCAATGCAGATATTCGATATAAATTTGATTCGGAACTGCAACAATCATATTTGTGTTTAACCCTTTCAGATATTTAAAGTTTTTGTATGATTTCGCCGATGTAGGCTGGGCAATCGGCACATCGATTTCGACTTCAGATTTGTTTTCTTTACTTGTTTTTCAAATTGCCCTCGTGGCAAAAATAATTGCAATTATTAAGGCAAAATCAAAATCACAGAATGTTGTGCAGATTTAAGAAAACAACTTCTACTATTTTATATTCCTCTACAAGAATCTATATTTGCACGAGTTTATGAATGGTTTTTTTTTTTCAATTTTAGTAGTAATTCAAAGTGAACATCAACAAATGCTGATTGTTCCCGTCTCGCTATTGGTGAATTTAAACCAAATACAGATACATTCGCAAACATGGAATGACCGATTCGGTATGAAAATGTGTGGTACGTTGTACACAAAAATTTGTTAACATGATTACCCAAACAATTAATATCAAAATTAGTCATAAATGAACACACAAATGGGTCTTCATTAGGCATAAAAACCTATAAATGTTCATCTCATTCGAATAATGTCTTCGAGTAGTTCAATTAGGCTCATTCATCAAATGTTTTTTGTTCAATATAATTAAGAAAAGGTTATATGTGGACTATGTTTATTTGACATTCTATCATTTCAGAATGATGGTATTTGAGAAATATTTATATGGGAATTATGTTCATAGAAAAAGGTTATCAAGTGGATTTGATTTACACAGATTTCAGTAAAGCATTTGATAAAGTCGATCATCGCTTATTGTGCAATTAACTGAAAGAGCAAGGTTTCAATCTCAAAGAGATTCTGTAAGAGTGGCAACCAGAATGCATGTTTTTTTCGTGCTGTAGAAATACAAGTCGAATTTCTCTTAATAATGTGATCAATGGGAGTGCACTCAAAAGACCTATGGAAATGAAAGATTTAAGAGTCACATCCGATACAAAATTGGCTTTTTTCCCTCATATTGACAAAGTTATAGCTAAAGGCATGGCAATGTTGGGTGTACTAATGCGTTGCTCACGTGAGTTTCGAGACCCATACACAATGAAAATGCTTTACTGCTCACTCATTCGATCGGTGCTCGAGTAGCGTCAGTGTTCTGGGCTCCGACGTATGCTGTTCATATGAATCGAATTGAATTAATTCAAAAGAGAATTCTTCGCTATGCGCTTCGTTCTCTATTCCCCCCGAGTGATTATCTTAACATATCGACCTCGTAATGGTCAAAATTATATACTTTCACGATTATTTTTTCATTAAAAATTACTTTGGCAATTAATATTTTCTTGGAATCACTTTTTATGTTGTAAGTAAAGTTATTTTACATTCAAAATGACAGAAACGATTGCAAAATGAAAAGTAATTGCCAAGACTTATTTTCACTGAATAAGTAACTTTGACAATTACTTTCTCAGAGTGGCAAAGGGGAAAGCCCCGAAAATCGATAGCTTTGTAGGGAAGCTAGTCGTAAATCTCATCAGAATGAACACACTCTATGGAAACGAACCATCAGAAATTGAAATCGTGATAGCGTAAGCAATGGGCCTTAATAGTAAAGTTGATGCAAATGAAATGCGATGATGTACTTCTCTATGTTTCGTATTATTCTAATGGAGTTACATGATAATAAAACAAAAATATATGTAAAACTTACCGAATCAAGTCAAGCAACGTATCAACTGTGTAAACGCGCTTTTGATCACTTTTTACCGTTTGATTGGCTGTTATCGAACTATCACCGCCAATAACACCTGGACGAATAGTTGTAACTAAAATAATTCCCAGTATGACGGCCGATATTGTTGTCGTCAAATAGTATGTGATTGCTCTGCAAAAAATTCAATTCATATTATTTATGAACTGTGTTTTTGAGCTTATAGAAAATATTTTAGTGCTTTGATCCGACAATCAGATTCATATATCCCTTTGAGTTTTCAATGTAAATTAATCTAATTTTCAACACAGTTTGTTTCTCGGTATCGAGAATATGCATAAATAAAGAGATACATATTGGTTATTTTTCTGTGTTGATGGCAGATAACGAACAAGGTAGAATTTCAAAATGATATTTAACACAAACAGAAAATGAGATTTCCACATCCATTGATAGACGTTAATTGTTTGTGTGAAACTTAAATTGAGATTCGTGCTAATCTCATTGAAATCTGTCTGGGGCTCGTTTATTTTAGCCATGCAAACAATGTAAGAATCAACAAATGGATTCCATTGCTTCTCCAAACTGCAACTCAACTGCATGTTTCCGAATAGCGGATATCTAACCAAAATGGCAAGGAAAACATGGAAAATCAACAAGTGCGCACTTAGAACCATCATGAACTGTTGCACAATTGGGAGCACGCCAATAGTAGGTAGGAGAGAGTGACCGATTGAAACTATACAAACAAAGCTTGGCATGGAACTTCTTTTCAAAACTTTATATCGTAGATCCATATTCCAGACCCGTCGAGAAAATTGTTAGTACATCGCATTGCGATTAGTCTGCAAATATCTGCAAATTGGCTGTATTCACGGTGTTTGTACTGCGAGCTGCCACGGGATATCAAATGGTAAAATTTTGCGGCAATGTGAAACATAGAAATGTATTCGAATTGCGAAAATTGGCAACCAGAAGTGGATATCCAACCGATTACGCAGGAATACTTAGTTTGCCGCAATTCTCTCGTCGTGAGAAGAGTGCTCAAATTCCGGAAATCATTAAAAAATTCATTGCAAATACAAAATTGTAGACAGAAATTGTGATAATCTACTCAATAACACCAGAAAATTGCATTCAAACGAGTTACAAATTAAACAAATCAACGGAATTCGGACCCTTTTTCGGAATATAGATGTTTACGATTAACACATATGCTACGATTTATGCATCAGACTTTCTATTTCTAACTATTGATTAGTTTTCTTTTAATTTCCCATCAAAATTTAAAACTATGAAATACTCGCCCTTGAAATAGCTTCTCTGCATTTTCAACGTTTTTCATAAATTTCGCATAGATTGGGTGACTTTTTGTACATAAGAGCATGTCAAATTTTTGAGAACAGATAATGTAAGGCTCTTTTCAAACATCAGAAACGGGATCCAAACGCTGAAATTATGAACATAGTCAAGAAGATTTCAACGTCACATGCCCGAAATGGAATTATGATAGAGAAGAAATTTGCAAAGGGCTGATTTTGAATGCAAAGCGATGATTTCATACAAAAGAAATACGGCTTGTATTTTGTTGTTGCTGTTGCCCGGTTTATTTTCCATCGGAAACAGCATATTTATTAACACTCTGTCAGCTTGTCACAATTCAAACTGGTCTTTGGTAAACTGCTTAGGACAGTTCTTCAAATTTAATAATACACCCGTGTTTAGGCAATGATTATTCTAATGAATTTTTTTTAGTTTTTCAGCTTTTACCAACCTTTTTGCGATTTTCCCGGACATGCTCAAGTCCAGCGAGCCAATAGCGCAGGTTATTGACGACACTAACAGAGGTACTATTAAACACTTAAGCATTCTGAAAAGACGAAAATTAAAATTCATCATGAAAAAAAATGAGGAACATCGTTTGTTTTCCATGAAATTCGGTTTTATGGACCAATACTTTTTATAATTGTTGATGCCTACCAAATTTCCTAAGACTTCTTCGCCAATATTTTCACATTTACAACTTAAACTAAATGGCGTAAATGACCTTGCATAAACTAAGTGCATACCTTAAAAACAAATCACCTGGATACTGAATATACATGATTTGTCGCTTTGTCCATGGTTCTGAACTCGAATTTTTCGTTATCAAACCAATTGCGACACCGCTAAGTACACCGACACATGTTAAAATGGTCAGCAAATTTCGCTGAATAAAACCTCGACTGTTCACTGGCATTTTGTGAGCCGTGTGGTGCGTGTGACAGTAAAAAGAAAGTGAGTGATTGTGTGATTGGGAATTAAAAAACTACGTTAAGTTCCTTCGTATGAACGATGCCAACGTCAAAATATCAAAGTTCTGAAATTGCAAACGAGAAGAATAAATAATGGGATATGTTGTGAATTGTTTTGTGCGGTTGCGGCTATGCTGCTTGGGAAATAGATTGCTGTTGTTGGAAAATAGAGCTATTATTTTGAAATAAAAACGCTGAAATTCTTCGGCAATTGTTTCTGAAAGAAAGAAGAAAATTTGTAAAAAAAATGGAAATAATAATTTAATTCTATGATAATGTTTGTCCTTTGAATTAATGCTAAATGCGAAATCTATCGCTGAGATAGAAATGTATTCAACTTTCATAAGATTTAAAATAATGCAACGGTTCGAAAAGAGCAAAAAACATGAGCACTTGCATTGGAAAATATATATATATATATTAATAGGACTACCGGTTGAAATCGTTTTTTCAACTTTATTATATATTATTCCTTTACAAAACCATCGACAGGCAATAGTTTGTCTCTCCGGTCAGTTTCATAGCAAACTCCCATGTACATACAAATTAAAATTCGGTCGAAATCGCTGTTTCGACCGTTCTATTTGCTAGTTTCCGAGAGTTTCATATAAAGTTCCCATGTAGAGGACAATACGGACCCAAAACACATACGTTCATGGGAAATGATATGGCAAATCTTAGCATGAATTTTTCGGGCATTTCTGATGGTCTGATCGAAAAAATATAATAGTATTCTTCGTTCTAGAACACATTGTAACAAAAATCCACCAACTCGGAAGTACCTATTCCACAGAATCGACCTGGTCGGACCACTAGAAATACCCGAAAAATCCATGCACAACTGGTCTGCCTAACCATAACGTATACCAAAGGCCCAAACATGTATTTTTATTACTTTTCCATCTGCCAGAAACGTTCTTAGAAAACAATTTATTAAGATGGGATTTTAGTAAAATTTCATTGAAATCATCTTAATAATTAGTAAGATTGAACTTAATAACGTTAGTAAGTTGGCATCTTAATAAATATTTATTATAATAGATTTTTATTAAGATGCATCTTAATATATATTTATAAATTAATAAATTATTAATTATTAACTTAATTTATTAACTTCGCGAAAATGCCCATCTATATTTGATGGCACGAATGTAGACATTTTACGGCTTCACAAAAAAAAAATATTTTCACTAATGACCAATAATCTAGACTGAAATAATTAGACAATGACATGAAGTTTCTGATGTGACAGCTGTCATGGCCAAAATTCACCTCAGAGTAAAACATATGAAGTTGTCTGCAATAACGACATTTTCAACCGGTAGACCTATTAATTTCATCACCAAATATATTTTTTATTAATATCAATTCGAATTTATTGCGTTAATCACTACTGATCGGTCTGGAGGACTTTTTGATTCAAAGAATATTTTTCTGCAAAAAGGCATTAATGGTTAATGTTAATGCTGTCAACGTATTTCGATTTCATATCTGGTTGATTCTAGCTTTGATAAGATTATTGCTCGATTTTTTCGGATTTTTACTTTTCCGTACACACCTAAGTGTGTAGTAAAAGTATTGCGATCGATCCAAAAAATTCAAAACGCCCGGAATGAGTTTTCTATGCGTTTTGAAATTAAAAACGATTTCAACCATTCCCGAAGAAATATCTTGTCCGTGTGTGATACGTTCTACGTTGCACGCAAAAATTTGTTAACACGATAACTCAAAAAATTGAGATTAGAATTGAACGAACATGAACTCAAAAATTGGTCTTCATTAGGAAACCTTTTAATATTCAGCACAATCGGATCCCGTCTTCGGGTGGTTGAAGTAGGATCATTTCAATAAATGGGTTGTTTTCCAATATAATTGAGAAATATTTGAATGGGGACTATGTTTAGTTAGCATTGTATCATAATGATACTTTCAGAATATTATTTTTCTATGAAAAAATAAGCCATGCTAAATTTCAAGTCATTCCGATGAGATTTGGGAAATATTTATATGGAAGCTATGTTCTTCGAACGTCATAGTGTAAAGTCAAAGGGCTATTTACTACCAAAGACGATATAGGCCAACAGAAAATGAAATGTATCAAAGATCCCAAATAGAAATAATATATCCCAAAAAGTACCAAGTCATTCATATGTCAAAGTCAAATATGTAATAGAAAACGCAAAATCTTCAAATTTTCTCTCTTTCGATTTGAGAAAAGTGGATATTTTTTATTTCACTGCAAGAATCTATATTTTCACGAGTTTTTGTAGTTTTTTTTTCGATACTGAGTAAAATAATAATTTGAAGTGAACCTCAACAATGGCTAATATTTCCCGTCTCGCTATTGGTGAGTTTGAACCAAATACCAATACATTCGCAAAAATGGCTGATTCAAAGTATTATTTAATCCTAAATCTCATCGTCATGACTTAAAATTTTGTGACTTAAAATAATGAGATTCTCAGAGCCCCAAAAACTCGTAGAGTTTCGAGAAATGTGCGGAAAAGTAAGTTTGACGTATGTTAGAACATTTATTTGACGTTATCTGGGTTTAATTATACATTTCGTAGACTATCGCATCTTTTCATTATTTCAATTCGGTTCCGATGGAATTAACCATTCTCAAAACCAGGGCATTAGAAATTGGTGCATAATTCAAATTCGCACAGCAAAGGGAAAATTCAATTTACATACATTTGGGTGACAATAGTATCACAACGATGCTCATTTTCCGTGTGAAGCTCAATGGTTCTTCGTTGGAATTAATTGAGCAAAGACGAGCACAAGTGCAACGTTGTGGGAGAATTGAGCAAGACATGCGCGTTCAATATGAACAAAACTATGATAATTTATGGAAATTTAATTCTGTTGACTTTTCATCGTGTTGTTTCTATGTGAACGCTCTTAATACAGCAAGGTTGCTGAGCGCTATTTAGGGATGCTTGCCTCGACCTGGTGAAACCAAATGGTTTTCTAAGAAATGACACAAGTATTTGGAATTGATCCAACAACTAAAGAAATAAATGGCATTCCATAATGGAATTTCCATTCTCTTAATTTGAATGAAATTACCAGGTACTTGCATATGAAACCGCTGTTGACATCTAGCGGTCAATAGCTGGTACTGTGTGATCTGTCAAACCATGTTGTTCATGCTTATTAGCAAATATGACATCTGTCAACAATACTCCATATACAATATTTCAAGTTTCATACAACAATGTGTTTTTTTCGCTCTTGAAAAATGTCGGATTTTGTGCCTGAAAATAGTGAAATGCGGACAGCACTGCTTTTCTGCTTTCGTTGAAAGAAAACTGCTGCCGAATCTCATCGAATGCTTCTAGAAGCTTACGACGAGCATGCTTTAAGTGAAACACAGTGTAGAGAGTGGTTCAGACGATTCAAAATGGCAATTTTGACCTGAGAAATGAAGAACGTGGTAGACCGCCGAGGAAGTTTGAAGACACTGCATTTCAGGCATTGCTGGATGAGGACGATGCTCAGACGCAACCACATCTCGCAGAACAATTAAATGTGGACTCAACAACTATTTTCAAACGTTTGAAAGCAATAGGAAAGATCCAGAAGGTCGAAAAATGGGTGCCACATGAACTGAATGAAAGGCAGCAGGAAAACCGAAAAACCACTTGTGAATTGCTGCTCGCGAGGTACAAAAGAAAGTCGTTTCTGCATCGGATTGTGACTGACGATGAAAAATGGATATATTTCGAGAATCCTAAGCGCAAGAGATCATGGGTAACACCAGGCGAACCAGCGACATCGACCGCAAGGCCAAATCGGTTCGGACGGAAGACAATGCTGTGTGTTTGGTGGGATCAGAAGGGTGTCATCTATAATGAGCTGTTAAAACCTGGTGAAACGGTTAATACTGATCGCTACCGACAGCAAATGATCGATTTGAACCGCGCATTGCTTCAAAATCGGCCGGAATATCAAAAAGGGCAACACAGAGTGATTCTCTTGCACGACAATGCTCCATCACACACTGCAAGACTGGTCAAGGAAACGATTGAGGCGCGTAGTTGGGAAGTGCTACCGCATGCGGCTTACTCACCAGACCTGGCACCGTCAGATTACTACTTGTTCGCTTCGATGGATCACGCACTGTCGGAGCAGCGCTTCACTTATTACGAAAATGTGAGAAAATGGCTCGATGACTGGTTTCCGTCAAAAGACGAACAGTTTTATTGGCTCGGTATTCATAAATTGTCCGAAAGATGGCAAAAATGTGCGGATTCGAATGGACAATACTTTGAATAAAATATTTTTTGCCATCATGCTAAAATAAACGTGATTTTTTAGCAAAAATACAGCGGTTTCATATGCAAGTACAAAAACATCAAAACATGATGAACGTTTGCTGCTAACACGCCAAATCCGTGTTATCCCTAAAGCAATCGCCAATTCTTAAGAAGTATGACAGCGTCCGTCTTCACACACAAAAATATGCGGCCAAAACTAATATCTATGCGGTTATCAAGTAGTGTGCGGTCAAATTTAAACTCAATTCGGTGAAATTTTCATTTTTTTCGATGGAATAGTAAATTATACGGTGAATTGAATGTTCAATTTTGACACGATTGTGCGGTCAAATTCACTATGAATGTGGCAAATTGCGGTCAATTCTAACACAAAATAATAAAGACGTTGCAAATTTTATCGCATTGAGTTTAAATTTGACCGCACTACTTAATAACCGCAAAGATATAGAGTGGGGCATATAAAATTTGCATTTTGACATTTAAATTTTGACATTTGAGACATTTTGACATTTGAGCTGTCATTCTCTAAATAAACAATTTTGTCAAAATGCAAACGTTAGATGGCCCACCCTGTATTTGTTTTGACCGCATATTTTTACTTTTCCGCACACACCACTGCGTGTGGTAAAGGTATTGTGATCGGTCCAAAAAATTCAAAACGCTCGGAATAAGTTTTCTATGCGTTTTGAACCTAGAAAAAACGATTGCAACCATTCCCAAAGCAATTTTTTGTCCGTGTGTGGTACGTTGTACGTTGTACGCAAACAATTGTTAGCGCCATAACTCAAAAAATTGATATTAGAATTGATCAAAAATTTACACACACATTGGTATTCATTAGGAATAGAAACCTATTATATTTCAGCCTATTCGGATAATTTTTTCGGGTAGCTCTAGTGGAGTCGAATCAAAAAATGGACTGTTTTTCAATATAATGAAGAAAAATTTGTATGGGGACTATGTCTAGTTCGCATTGTATCATTATGAAACTTTCAGAATATTATTTTTTATGAACAAAATAAGTTATGTAAAATTTCAAGTCATTCCGATGAGATTTAGGACTGCCTAAATTTATGACTACCTCCCTCACAAAATTTTCAATTTCCGGGGTCAAAATTCAAATTTTGTCACTAAATTGGATGAAGTATTTGTGATTTTCTAATCTGTGTTTTTTTATCAATTTGAATGCTCATTAACTTTTAAACGAAAGTTATACATAACATAAATGTAGAACCATATCTATCGTTGACATGAATAGAAAGTTCACATCAGAGTGAACTAATTCGTAATTGTTATTACCAATTCAAAAAAAATAGAGAGCGTTGATGTAAAAATTAGGAACTGAGATGTTTATTCATTTTTTTATTAAAATTTAAATTTAAATCACATGATGTGTAATGACTCGGAATTCGATCTCATCGTAATGACTTAAAATTTTCTGTGATTTATTCTAAAAGTTGCATGATGATTCGAGCAATCAATGAAAAACCCGTAAATCCGAACAATTTCGGGAAATGTTCGGAAAAGTTAGTTTTACGTACGTAAGACCATTTATTTTGTGTGTAGCGCGAACATTAGCCGTGCTAAGATTAAATATATCCGCCGCATATATATTTTATTCAGCATATAAATCGTACAGATTACTAAAGAATTTAAATCATGTTAAAACGCTTTAAATTGGGTTTTGTATGGATTTCGAATGCAATACGGCGAAGAGAGTGTGTTGCTTGTTGATCCAATCAGATGGAATTTTAGGTTTAGCGGTGAAGTTACAAAACCTTATCTGTTGTGTTCGTTTCATTGAATAACGCTCCATGTGGAATATCATCAGTCAGTCGCGTACACAGCTGAAACGAGATGAAATTATGCACGCACGGTCGCACACACATCAAGCTAAATATAGTATGATAGTTCTGTATAGAGTCATACATGTTCCGTGAAACTGATAACATGGACATCGAATTGTACACAATTGATGTGATATGTCTGACGATAGTATTCAATTACTCATATTCGCTTATGAATATTTCCTTTGTTTGTTGTTAAATTTTGAACTGTCGAATAGTAGATGTACGACCCATTCTACCATTCTACTGTGTATTGAATTGGTCGACGTGTGCTCGTGTGATCATCTTTTTCGATCAGCTCAAATCCGATTTTTCACATTTCGCTACTTTATTTGATGATGTGCGGGTTGATCTGCCACGAGTTAGGTTTATCGGGGTCATGATTTCTTTAACCACCCCCCCCCCCCTCTTCTCTCTCTCTCTCTCTCTCTCTCTCTCTCTCCAGAAATGAAAGATAATTCTTTTAGAGAAATGCAATGGATGAAGGTTCATTTCTTGTTGCTTCTTCACAGCCACCTCGTAAAATACGTATACGAGAAACACTCGGACATTTTTTTTGCTATTCAGTGATATTACTTGAAATTATTCATTACTCTTTTTTGCACCTATTTTTTATTTCGCATGAAAGAGGATTTGAAATTGCCTTTTCTCCTTTTTATCTTCATTTGGCTGACAAGATTGACACAGAGTAGAAGGAACTCAAACGGAAAAACGATGCTCAGGTAAAAGAGAAAATATGAGGAATTGGCATTTTCACGATGATATCCAGAAAGCTAAATATGACTATCATTGACTTGATTGCGTTGTGCCAACAAAATGAGCAAATTACAAGGAAACCGATGAAAAATTGGAAGTGATAACAATTTGTGTGCAGAGGGCAGTAGAGTTTGATGATTTTTTCATTTAAACTTCCCTGGGATAGTAAAATCATGCATTTATTATTTAAAGATACGGATGTTTATTAACATCAGAAGAACTTCATTCGACGATTTTCATTATGAGATGATATCTGATTACCAATCAGTGGTAAAACGAAACATAACGGGAAATGAGACTTGGGCCTGAATCGGTGGGAAGAAAACTTACCTTCAAATTAGATAGTAAAAATATTGAAACCAGAAACTGTTTCGACAAAATAATGCACCGATAAAAAGTTTAAAATAATTTTGAAACAAGAATTTATTAGGAATAATTGTGAAGAAAAAACTATATGTAAGTACAATGTACAAATCATGTTCGACTTTTATTTTGAATAAATTCTTGTTTTACGATTAATTCCAATATTACCTTGATGCGAAAGTTCTCTCAAATTATTCCTGTTTTAATATTATTCCTATCTAATCTGAAAATAAGTTTTCTTCCCACCGATACATCTATGCCTACGTACGACCCCGAAATAACCGACCAACCGACCGATTATGGTATCAAAAGTGAACCAAAATGGAAAATATTACGCTTAAGTCCTTCAAAAATCAATTATAAAAATATTACCATTGTTTGATGCATCACGCATTTCTTCTGACTTGCCGAGGATTGAAAAAATGTACGCAAAGTATAATATTTCAGAGGGGTGTATGAATCAATGAAATTGATTCAGGAAAAAAAAGATGTTTCATTTTATTTAAAAAGTCTCCTTACATTTTGAACTATAGATGTCCCATTACTACAGAAATATTATAATATCATAATACTTACTACAGAAAAATGCCTTATTAACTATTAAGATCAATCATAATACGCGTATCAACTTGTGTATTATGTATTAAGACCGATCATAATACGGCGTATAACAATAAGTATCAAGTATTATAATATCGAAGTTGATACGCGTGTAAGCGATCGAACGCTCCCATAAATACGTTTTGGAACGCGCACGCTAGATGTCAAATTTGTATGACAGTTGTACACAGACAGTTGAACACAAACAGAATGAAACATTCGTACACCGCATTCGTTCGATTTCATTAGTTTTTGATCATTATATTATATTATTTTATTCTAATTTCAAGTCAAACTTAAAGTATTTGTTATTAAGCAGATTATTGTGTATTTTGATGCTAAATTGAGGTAAAATATTTTCATTATTCATTTGAATTCAATGAATGTTCATTACGAGAGTTCGCATGTTGACTTATAGATTCGATCGAAATTCAAGACAAAAAACATGCAAATCGGAATAAATGACATTGGGCAGTATTTATCGTGAAAAAAAAAATTGAAGACAAATGAAATGAGGAAAGTGTATTTGTAAAATAAAAGTGATATCTGAAATAAATAAAATAAGTCGTGTCCTTTCAGTCGTCGTGTCGGCAGAGACAACTTGTTTTTTTTGCATACTGCGAAATGGCTTTTAATTGTGTACTATTTATGTGTTTAGTGTATATTTAATTCATTTTCACTATGTAACAACCGCAAAAAGTGAAAAATACTGTAGAGAACAAATATAATTTCATACTGAATTATTAAATATACTGTATCGATTTCAAATGATGACTTTCGTAAAGCCCAATTTCACACACAACTACATTGCGCTACATTGTCAATGTGCGATATGAACTCAATCGATGTTCATTACGAGAAAAACAGAAGCACAATTATATTTTTAATTTTTTTTTTCTCAGATTGCAATACCAAAATGGAAGAAAAAGAAGTGGAACAAGTTGAAGAAGAAAAAAAGAAAAATTCCGCACCCGATGAATTTCAAAAACCAAAAGATCACAGTTCAACTGATGAACACGTTGAGATAATACCAATGAAATGCATGAATTTCCAAAAAAAAATGTTTCCGTTCAACCGATGAACTCATTGAAATCGTACCAATCAAACGCATGAATTTAGTAGAATTCCGAAAAGCGAACAATAAAATGTCCGAATAAGATCATGGCGCCATTTACTTATGGATATGATGGTAGTTTGCATCTAATTTTTATAAAAATTTGCATCTAATTTTTATTTTTCTTATTTAAATATGGATCGTGCTCAGCAATTATACTCGGAGTTGATTTACGATGCAATCAATGTAGATGTGATTCATGCGGGTCGTCCGCAGCAAGAGCGTGATAATGTGGTGAAGGCATTCCGACACACATTATTTATAATCATTAAATAACATACATAATCTGATTCGGCATTTTTATTTATACGAACGAATGCTGTCTGTGTACAACTGTCATACAAATTTGACATCTAGGGTGCGCGTTCCAAAACGTATTTATGGGAGCGTTCGATCGCTAACACGCGTATCAACTTCGATATTATAATACTTGATACTTATTGTAATACGCCGTATTATGATCGGTCTTAATACATAATACACAAGTTGATCCGCGTATTATGATTGATCTTAATAGTAAATAGCATCTTGATAGAATATTATCATAATACAATTGTATTAACATATTGTGTTTGGCACATCTATATTTTGAACACCTATGCATCTTCAGCCAATTGTGTTCGAGTGTGGTAGATTTCGACAACGGTTATCATAAAGCTCAATCAATTCAAAGAAACATTCCTTATCAGCAACGGGGAACTTTGGTAGCAAATATCATCGACTGTATTCACGAATAATTGAAATATACAAATTACACGTTGTGAGAAATATTTTTTAAATTTATGCAGTTAATTTGAGTAACTTACAAAAATCGTATGCGAATATAAATGTCAGAACACACAATACTGAACTTTATTGACAGCACAAATGATACAATTTTTACGCGCTTATTGAAAGTCACACGAATTCACTACAAATATCCAAACAGATTTACTATTGGGAGAACAAATTGAAAACCGCGCATTCGTTACTAACTTCATATCTATCATAGATGTCATTATTTTGACTTTGACAGCTATTGTATCTTAAAGAGGATAAAAAAATACATTGAAAACGATCTGTCAAACTTATCATTCAGTTGAATACACAAGTTTATTATTGCGTTGAAAATGTCGAGCTACGTGCCTACAAAACAGCATTTGCGGGAAGTTTTACTTTATTGGTTTAATCTGAAGAAAAATGCTTCCGAGAGTCATCGTTTGTTATGCGAAGCATATCCAGAATATGCTCCGTCGATTAGAACGTGCCAGGAGTGGTTTGCGCGGTTCAAAAGTGGTGATTTTGATGTGGAAGACAAAGAGCGTCCAGGCCAAGTGAAAAAGTTTGAAGACGAGGAGTTGGAAGCATTACTCGATGAAGACTCGTGTCAAACGCAAGAAAAACTTGCAAAATCATTGGGAGTGACACAACAATCCATCTCCTATCGTTTAAAAGCCATGGGAATGGTTCAAAAGCAAGGAAATTGGGTGCCATACGAATTGAAGCCGAGAGACATCGAACGCCGTTTTTTCACTTGTGAACAGCTGCTTCAAAGGCAAAAACGGAAGGGTTTTTTGCATCGTATTGTGACTGGTGATGAAAAGTGAATTTATTACGATAATCCGAAGCGAAAAAAATCGTATGGTTACCCCGGCCACGCATCAACATCGACGCCAAAGCCGAACATTCATGGCTCGAAGCTAATGCTGTGTATTTGGTGGGATCAGCTCGGCGTGATCTATTATGAGTTGTTGAAACCAAACGAAACCATCACAGGAGCATTGTACCGAACTCAATTGATGCGTTTGAGCCGAGCACTGAAGGAAAAACGGTCGGAAACGGTCGCAAGACACGATGAAGTTATTTTGCAACATGACAACGCTCGGCCACATGTTGCTCAGGTCGTTGAAACCTACTTGGAAACGCTTCGATGGGAAGTCCTACCCCAACCGCCGTATAGCCCAGACATTGCCCCTTCCGATTACCACCTCTTCCGATCAATGACACATGGCCTGGCTGAACAGCATTTCCATTCTTACGAGGAATGCAAAAAATGGGTCGATTCATGGATAGCCGAAAAAAGCACAGATTTCTTTCGACGCGGAATCCGTAATTTGCCAGAAAGATGGGAAAAAGTTGTGGCTAGCGATGGACAATACTTTGAATAATCAATTTGTAACCATTTTTCCATAATAAAGATCGAAATTTTGAAAAAAAAGCGCGGTTTTCAATTTGTTCTCCCAATACAATTGGTAATTTGTATATTTATTTTGTTTGTGTGTATCTTTTCGAACAAAACAACAGAAAAGTCGGACGAAGAATCCCATTCTAGCAATATTGCGCATGGATATAATGAAAAAGTCGCTCAAATCGGATTTATTAAAGAACGGTGAACAAATCCACACTGATAATGTTTTTTTGAATGGTTAAGTATTGAATATGCAGTTCTCCGTACATGGTTCTGTGGAACAACCGATACCGTCGAGAAGCTCGTTATAATAACTATGGAATGAGTGAACAGAGAAAAATCATATCATGCAATATCCAAATTATTATTGTTGTCGTTAACGAAATAGGTCAAATGGACGTGTGCGTGGGTGGGCGCTTCCAGGGGCAGCACAGCATGTGAAATAATGCGGGATTTTATTTTATCAGCTTTGGCAACAATTGAAAAAAAAATCACAGTGAAATTGATATAGATATAGTGCACAACAACTGAGAGTATTCCAAATGAATGCGATTGATTGTGGGGCTTCAACAAATTTGCAAATGATGTTCGATCGAAATCAATGATTACATTCATCCAATAAATGGCAAAAGCTCAATAAAGATTAAATTAGCTTCACCCGTATTTACCGGGTAAATGAAAAGTAGCCACTCTCAGTTATTCAAATAGTAATCCCAATTGAGACATTAGTTCTGTCAAATTTGTTTATCTGAAAATATAACACACACTTTTTATAATTAATACAATCATATATGTATCTATTGATGCTTTTCAAATACGATCACTACACTTTTTTCATCAATAGCTTCACATCACTTTTATCTGAATCAAGCGAAAAAATATTGATCGATTCTTATATTCACAATTCTTTTATTTGGTCGTGGTCAAAACTACAGAATACGCGCAAATTTCAAGTAATAAAATAGATGCTTTCCAAAGAAAGAGTTGATAAATATAAATAGATCTCTTAACCTGTAAACCGTCCAATGTTCAATCGATTATAACGGTCATCACTAAAATGGACCCCCATTCTACCGAAAATGGACCCCCATTCTACCGAAAATGGACCCCCATTCTACCGAAAATGGACAACATTTAATTAATACTTTCGAAACAATATATGACATTCAGTTGTGAATGGAGCGAAAATTGAGTATTCCAGGGCGGACAATGTAAGAACCGAATATGAATTACAGCGCACAAATTTGTTTATTGTGCCTGTTATGGTCATCATGCCTATCAATTTACCGGATGATACTAATATTGGCAACAATTTCGCGCTGGTACCAGCTACTTCATTCGATATTAGAACCCGTGAACCCATGAATAAATAAGTTTTTATTGTTTGAAATTCATTCTCATTTTTATGTGCACACGATCGGTACGCAGCGTCAATATAATCAAACGACTCTGCTAGCTTTCGATGCTTAAAGTCGCTTCAAAATGTTAACGATACATCTCATATTTAATAAAAAAAGCTCCATATATTCAGAAAATATAATATTTCAATGAGAAATTCTGAGAAAGGTAACCTATTCGAAAGGTAATTCGGTAGAAGAAAGGTAAGGTTAAATCGTCTCAAATGAATCAAATAAATCTATCTAATAAATCTGTGCAAGATGTCATTTTGGGTGATACATTTAGATACTGAGAATCTTCAACACGTTTCGAATAATTGATATTCGTAATGGCTTTATTATTTATAAATGTAAAATTATGCGACAGAATCATCCATGATAACTCCGAATAATTGAGTAATTGTGCTATAATCTACGTGATAACGAATCATTATAACGTCAATGAATGTGAAGTGGGAATGTCAATGACCCTGTATCTGGGCAGCGTAGACAATCAAAGTCTGTTTAAAAAGCCATAAAATAAAGATTAGGGAGTACGTACATAAACATTGACGCATCAATATGAACAGATACATCGAATAAAGTGTTCCTTCTTGTTCTATCTTCTATGACAGTGGTTTGGTTTTCCTTGTAAATACCAATTTTCTTATTGATTTGCCAACATTGAGAGTGGTCCATTTTTCTCTTTCGTGCAGCTGACGAGGAATAGTATATAAATATATGCAACCTAATGGTTCAAAAAAGATTAAAACCGTCTAATAAGCCAGAGAATACGAACTCAGACATAAATAACACACACACGCACACAGAAATAAAGACACACACACACACACTCACAGATAATTGTCTGGTGCGGAATCCAAAAGCTCATTTATTCACTCATAAAACCACCCCTTTTGTCTATAAAATTTGTTGGCTATGTTCTCGACGCTGGAATTCGTATTTTGCATCATTATGCATGTCAAAGTTTTTCATGGCATCTCTCTTATAACCATTTTGCTTTCGCTCACGCAACTCGATCCATATTAAATTATGCGATTATTGCAATACTTGATGTACGAAAAATTTGAAACTTGTATTGAGCCATGAATGCTTTCCTAATTAATTGATGTAATGCGGCATTTCGCACTTATTTAGGAGCATCATCAAGCTTAAAATGAAAATACCCGTTTTTCAAAGGAATACATACTTCTGCCTTAATTGGCTGATATTTTTGTATATGTAAAATATTTTGTTTCCTTTTGTTTATATAAAGTTTTTTTTTTGGTTTCAGCCCGATTGTATTTTCGCTAGATATATCCACTAAGCTGAACGCTCATCCTGAGGAATATTTTTGTATTGTATAGCGGACAACGTCTGTGTGACTTACATTTAAACTCAGCTAGTTGATAATTCTTGTGAATACAATGAATTCTAAATGAGAACGAAACATCGCATCATAGAAAAGCATTCACGACTTTAAAGCTCAACACAATTTTCACCATTTTTCATATTTCACAAGACTGAACAATGAACAACTTTACTCTGTTTACAGATTCGCAGCTGGTTGTCAATTTTATGCGACAAGTGCGAACAATTTCATTCTATCTTCTCGCTATACGTTTAAACTCGATAATCCGCTGATAATTGTAAAGTTTGAAATGAAAACGGAATTATTTGTTTTACTTCGTGAAATATATACAAAAAAAAGAATATTTATTCTTTCCTTTTCACTCCTTGTTTAACTGTCCGTTCTTCACAACAATCCAAACTATAAAATTAGTTTATTGACAAACGTTTAAGTGGTGAAATCACTCATGGTACGTACTAGAATTATGTCTTATTAGCTTATTATCTAATTATATTAGTTGGCACAGTTAAATATAACTTTTCACGCATTCACATAGAATTTAAACGCAAATTTTTGAATATCCTAATTTGAGATAATATAAAACTTTTATAACGCACCAGTATTATTAAATATTTCACCCAGAATATTTTGTGAGAGGACGTTTCGTGTCTGAGGATATAGGGCAATAACGTTTTGCGATATATTTTTCTTGTAGGGCCACGACTGCCCTACACAACAAATCAAACACTAAGCTTGAAGTTCGATTGGAAAAGATCTATAAAGACTTTTTCACTTGTGTTGATAATATAGTTCACATTTATTTGTGGCCGTATTATCAATTCTCGCCAATTCAAAGTTATTGCAAATTGTGGAAAAGCTTTGACTAAGAAATGAAATGTAACAACCCCATAATGTGTATGCCACAGAAGGGGTGGAGCTGAACAGAAATAAATCGAACAAAAAATTGAGTCTTTGATGCTTATGTGATATCAAGCCCGAATTTCATTTTTATCACTCCATTGCGATATTCAGATTAGTATTTTTTGTTGAAGAATGTTGATTTCTATTCACCCTCTTGTGATATTGTAGAAGTTGCTGGTTTTGCTGAGCTGAGTTCTGTTATACACAATTCGGGAATATCTATTCTCAAAAAATGCTCTTTAATGCAAAGTACCCTTTGAATATGCAAGAAATGACGAAAATAGGAGAAAAGAGAAACATATATATTTGAGAAATTTTAAATCCGCGAGAATTTCTCAATTTTTCATATATTTTTCTTTAGTCTTCCCTATATTGATATCTTTTGCATGTAATCATTTGCATTGATGTCCATTTTTATGAAATTGGGCCCTGATAGCACGCCAGACGGTGCTTATAGAAAAGATAACGGTGATATTTTCCATTGGGTTTCGTTGTTCATATTGTAAATATATTCAATTGGAAATACATTGCAAGCCATACTCACCCGCATAACCCAACAGAGATTGACATTTCACCTTAAATTTGAGTTTATATGATTTTTCATCTGTAGTGATACAAGCCAGAAACGAAATCATTTATTACCATAGAAACGCATATAAATGTAGGTTCAAACGATATCAGATGAATTTTCGTTATTGGCTTGTACCTCTACAGATGAAAAACCATATAAACTCAAATTTATGATGAAGTGTAATCAGTCATATTTATTTTAGTTACGTGTGTGTACAGGTTAAAATTTCCAATACTTTATTATATTATTGTGGTCCACTATTTTAGTAACGTATAATAATATTTCAATGAAAAAATATCTACTAAAGTTAGATAATATTACTATAGTTATAGCATTTTTTTAAGAACGGCTAATAAGGTTGAACTTTATGGATTTATTATGATGAGCTTTAGGACAAACTCCACTGAAAACTTTTCGATTTTCGGTAGTTTTAATTTTCATCCACGTACCGCTTTTGATGATCGCACATATAGTTACTCCGCAAATGAATTCTGGAATAGCATACCGGTTGAAATTAGAAAATTCAAATCGTTGACTTTGATTTAATTTAAATCTTAAGCATTATCTACGCGCCGAACAATGAACGCTTTATTTAATTTATTTGATCGTGAATACTCGGAGCAATGTGATGATATTTTCTCAACCAATTAGATTTGAGTCTCATCACCATCATCATCATCATTCATCAAAATTATCATTTCACATGCTTTTGCTTTCGCTTTCTCATAATAATGTACACGTAAATTTCACTTCAAAAATCTATTGTATTTCCTCTGTCTCTCCGGAGACAGAGAGGCAAACTATGTAATATAAATATTTGAGTATATTTTTATATTGATATATTGATATATTGATATATTTTGATACTGTGCATCTATGAACGCGCGCAACGCACTCAACAGAGACGGCGTTCAATGCACGTATTATCGTTTGTATGAAGCGGTACGATTGCACTTACATATCGTTGTATATATCGTTTGTGTGTGTTAACTTTTAATACAATTTGTTGCCATATGGAGAGTTTTGGACGATGTTGTAATTTTTCAGGGAAAATTAAGTCGGATATGTAGTTTTGGGATATTGAAAATATAGTCGTGTTTGTCAATAGATCCAAATAAGATTTTAGATGATTTTGTCATTTGTTATAAGAAAATTTAGACGAATTTGTCAAAAGAAATGAAATATTTTTTTAAGGAGAAAATTTGTTTGCTTTTTGGACAATTTTGTCATTTTTTCAGAAATTTTGGTATTAAGCCTAAACTTACTATATACAGAGAACTTCTGCATACCAAATCTATGATGCTAGTAACCACAAATCAAAAATATATATTATATTGAGAAGTTATATGGTAAAATTACTGCGTAACGCTCACTACTGAAAATGTTCAACGTTTTTTTTGTGTGTAAATGTGATAGCAGATAGCTACATCATGATTTTGCTACTTTTGTGTGATGTATGTATATAAATAGGAGCAATTTGGAAGACTTCTCGATTTGTCTACAGACCTATTTACATTGAAATACTTCATGAAGAGGTAACTTTTTGCTAGCTGTGACAGGTCATGGTGCAATCAGTCGATAACAGGAACGTAACACAAAGCACATGATAAATGTAATGTGTTCGTACACAACATTTGATTTAGCCCAAGCATTACCGCAATACGTTGACTAGCCCACACAGATCGAAGTTCTGAACTCGTTGGGGCTAGTAAAAAAGTCATAAAATTGAGCAGCTGATAATAAAAATAACTGCTTAAAATGTTTATAATGATGTTTATAATGAAAGCGAGAAGTTATTTCTATTCTTAAAAGTTAAATTCAAGGGAGAAATCACTCTGAAAAAGTAATTATCAAAATTTCTTTCAAAATTACAATACTTCGGTAATCACTTTTTTTCTTAAAATAACTTTTCATTTCGCAATTACTATTGTAATTTTGTATGCGATTTAAGCTTTGTTGTTGCATGTATTATATGAAGCAATAAGGTTCAAAATTGCTGGACATTTGTATTGCACAAAGCACCGTTTTCATCTGAAATGTTCAATGCTCGTTGTATGGGGACAATGTTTATTTCATTCTTCTCATCTCTTAACATAAAAAAATAGTTGCAAACAATGTCAAGTCAATTGCTATTCTTATTGCTCCATGTGAAAAGGTTAATTTTAGAAACAAATATCGCCATTCTTACGCAAAATCTTCTTATTTTCTCTCTCTCTCTCTCTCTCTCTCTCTCGAACTCTGAGAAAACGTTTGTGCACTGAAAGCCTATGCGTGGGGAACTAACTGAACTGATCTGTCACCAAAAAATGTGGTGTTATTTGATATTGTGAATAATTAATTCGCATTATGAACGCACCACATCAGTGATTTTCAAAGACAGCTCAGTATGTTGGTAGTTCCCCGTGCAAAGGTTTTCAGAGTGAGGATTTGAGAAAAAAAAGTTGTCATGTTTTTTATTTCAAAACAAGAATCTATATTTTCACGAGCTTTGTAGTGTTTCTTAATACTATTTTTTAATCAACAATAAGTTATAGTTCCCATCTCGTAATTGGTGGTTTAGAATTAAATAACAATACATTCGATACATTCGCAAACATGGCAAGGCTGATTCATATTTTCAATAAATCTTAAATCTCATCATGAATTGTAATTTCGTGTGGCTTATTCCCAAAGTTACATGATGATACAATAAGAAATAAACATAATCCGTTTTCTTTTCATTGATTGGCTTATGTTCAATACTAACCATTTTATTTTAGGTTACTTTTCAGTTTTGTAACAAAACTATTCATTTTAAAGTTCATTTTCAATGATTTTTGATTTCAAGTTTAAATTAGCGAATAAAAGCATAGAAAAATACCTTTATTCGGCAAAGATTCTTCTCAAAGAGTTTTTTCAAACCAACAAACAAACAAAATCGACCATTAAACTATGATCGGCATAGAAAGTAAATGCAACCAAAATTTGCGGGTAAGCGCGATTCTCTTATAGTGAAATCGAACTTTTTTTTACACTTTCATGGACTTTAATGAAAAATAGTCCCTATTTTTGATATGTTATTAATAACACGATATCTCATACCTATGACATTTTCAATCGGAATGTGTGGATGCACATGAATAGTCCAATATCATCAAATCCACACTCACACGTTGGCATACACTTTTGATCGCATCCAATAAAAACAATGGCTGACAACAAACCAAAACCAAATCAAATCAGTTAAATGTTTGCTTTTATAATTCACGATGACAACGTTAAGGTGTTTGCAACCCATGCGCTCATCGATCGCATTCAATTTTTTTGCAAATAATCAGAATCAAACGGATTCAATGGTTCAGCAATGCATGAAATGGTAAAATTATCGTTGATTCACCGAATTTCTGAATATAAATAAGGGTTCATACTTCGTTTGAATCGATATAAGAACAACAAATAACGTCATCATCCATGCTGATCCAATCGGAACGATGATTTTCTCACACTCCATCTCTCTCTCTCTCTCTTACCTCTATAGCAGCGAGGAATATTTCGAGATTTGCTATGAGTATCACTTTAAAGAAAAAAATCGCATGTTGGGCTTAGCAGCAAAACACATTTTGAGGCTACTTTGATATTTTTTTTCATATGGGCCTTAAATGTTCGTATTTCTTTTCAACAGTTTTCAACGGTCTGTTGTTCGAAATTTTTTTTTTCATTTTGGATAATCTTAAACTTGTGCATATTTTTTCAATATTTTTCACTTTTTCTTACCAGGATGGTTAGCCTTAACAGCATCATCTTTATTTTCATAAGAAGCAGATGTTTTGCCATGTGTTTAAAATTTTTCTCTGATATCCACAAGTGTTGTGATTCTATTTGGGACCATCCGATGTAATCCAATCACTTTCCATCTACATATAAGCTCATCAATTCCAACCTGACCAACCGAATTTCGGTTTTTTTTGTGAATGGCTAGGATTTGTGTACGGATATTTGAATAAATAAACATCTTGTTGGTCGGTTTGAGAAACCTTTTCAACCTCTCCGAGTACAATGCTTGGGATGTTATCGTATGAGGAAGAGAAAAGAAAATGTTATCTTGGAGGAAAAATCCGGAAAACTCGCCCGATTAAGTTAATAGGCATATACATAGTTGCGAAAACTAGGCCAACTGGGATAAATGATTATTTATGAGGTTTTGCGAGAATAAAGATTGCACGTCAATATACTATGTGTGTGAGAGGGAGAGAGAGAAAAAGAGAAAAATTCTCATATATATTTGACATTTAACCGAATATCTTCGAACTTGGTGATGCTTGACGAAAAACGGAACATCTTGCTTTGCACAATGAATACCATGAATATCGACTAAGTCAATTTTGAGCAAGGTTTTCATTGGGCCGAATATCTTTTATTTATCGAATACAAAAAGATAACAGCGAACCAAAGAGCGAATGTTTGGCGAAGGCCATCGATCAGCTATCATTAAAGTAACGATGCTTTTATTTAACGAAATTACTATTTGGCACCATAATTTCATTATTTTGTTATGATAAAAGCAGCTTTTCTACTTCTCATCAAAATCAAAACAATTCATTTTCGGATACTGATTTCGCAATAAATACTTTGAAAAATTCACTAACTCACACTCGATAAATATAGAATAAGAAAATATTACAATATAATTCTCTAAAGATTATCAAAAAGGAACAAATAATAGAATAATCAAATAATTCGAACAGAAATCAGGGATTACGTTCACCGAAGAAATTGGTTCTGAGTAAAAGTTAATGGAATGTGTCTTCATCTTCATCCATTTTTACTCTTTGATCGACTTTTCATCACTTTATTCATTTATTGTCACCCTCACCATATTACAAAGAAATACCGAACCGCTTTAATAAAACTTTTCAACTTCAATTTTTTAAATTACTTTCAGTTGAATGTATGTGGCTTGAGCTGTCTATCTTCAACTCTTTTACATTTCAAAATTGCTTCATAATCGAATGCGAGCGAGCGAACGAGTAGTTGGCGAATATCTACATCGAGACAGGAAATTGTGAAGAATGAAGACAAGCTTTTTCGTCACTTTGTTTCCTTTTTATTTGACATCGTTTCCCTATTATATCGAGCGCTTTTCCAGTGCTTTGCTTACAAAATGTGTTGCAGACACGCGCAGGCACCGTCAATGATAAGAACCAGCGGCAAACTATCTGGCTTGTCGTATATGCCTTCTGTTTTGTTTTTTTTTTTTTTTTGCTTTATTTGCCATTACCGTTACTTAAACTAGTTATCGAATGACATCAGATAATCAGATATC
The DNA here is from genome assembly GCA_028476595.1 of Obolodiplosis robiniae. Taxonomy (NCBI): domain Eukaryota; kingdom Metazoa; phylum Arthropoda; class Insecta; order Diptera; family Cecidomyiidae; genus Obolodiplosis; species Obolodiplosis robiniae. The sequence continues at coordinate 27,553,648 of CM052014.1, read as the reverse complement.
GTTAACTACTTCTCTAAGTCGATTAATGGTCGAAATGTTTATGTAGGTTCGTGTTATTTTGATTTGGATACTTCAGCAAGAATTTGCATGTACTTCCGAATCAAATGCTCAAATCAAACCAATAATTTTATAAATATAACTTGTGAATTGTTATATATTTACATATGAACCGATGAGAATAACACTCAAACTTTGTACGATTGTTAGTTGAAAGAGAAATAGTAAAAAACAGTCAAGAATGAAACATCCGCCTACATAATTTGTATGGAAAATGTTGGATTTTTGACTTTTTTATTTTAATGTTCCTCTTTTATCTTAAAATCGTTTAAAGTTTGGGTATTATTCTAGGCGATTCATATGCTCTACATGCTCTATGTACTTTTATCGTGCAATCTTGGAGTGAATGAGACAGATTTGATGTGTAATATATAATAATAATGATGGAGTAAATAATAGTATGGAAACACTATAATTTTATACATTTATTGCCCCGTGTCAAGATTTTTGAATTGAATGTGTGAAGCAACGGTATGCAAGTGTGCACTGCTCGATGATAATGACATTGTCTAACAAGTGGTGTTTGATTGCTCAGTCATATTAAGGTTCAAAGAACAATGAATAATTGCTTTTGATACGATTTTATTGTATTGTCGCTTTTAGACTCATTTTCATCAATATCTCGATAATTTTTCTGCTGCTTCAGTTCATTTTATTGCTTTCACATAGCTTTGGAATGTTTCACACACACAACATCGAATCTCGGCACCTGCTTCAAATTTTAGTTCTTTTGTCAGTCTGGTGAAAGAGTGTACGCCGATTTTTGAAAAAATGTTCATCATATATTTTTTAAAACCTGTTGAAAGCAGTACTTCCAATAATATTTGCATAAAAATATTTGAATTCTTAATCAAAATCGCGAATTGAATAAAATTTATATTCGACAGGTTTCAGGAAGATCACATATAATTCGCAAAACAAACAGCACTTTCATTGCATGTGTCATTACGGATAAGTACGCACGTTCGCATAGAATTCTGTTAATACGAATCATGAATTCAAAGATACTTTTGGATCAACGTCGGTGATTCTTTCTCCAAAACTTCTATTCCTAAGAATGAAAAAGAAAAAAATTCTTGTTTTCTTGGGAAATCGAACTGGATCGTTATTATGAAAGGGTTTGGATTTGATATATTACACATTATCGGAATATATTTTTTTGCACACCAGAAGGAAAATGGCATAAAAAGACAAACCTCAAGAGCAAGATTTTTTTTCGGGCCAATATGATTCGATATAGCAACAGCAATCAACATTTTAAATGAAATTTGAGTAAATAACATTTTGAAATTATTCCGTACTAAACGGAAAATTCACAATTTATTTGCTGTTGTTTGCATTGAACCTTGTCGAACGCGCCGATTGTTTGATCATTTATTCAAACATATTCAATAGTCGTATCGATTTGTTCTCACTACAAGCAGTGATTTTGTTGTTTTGATGTACATTCTTTTGAAATACATACAGCGCTGTGCTGCGTCGTGCGTATACAATATATTCAGTGTTTTGAATTTGCATTTCAATTTCATTGAAATTATACACAAGCAGTGCATCTATCCGATTCATATCCGCTGCTACACACAACAAATAAGGTTCAGTAAATCAGTTTTTAATGAATTGCATAAATAGTCTTACATTCGTAAAACTACAATAGCTTTTCCGAAAGTCTACGGGTTCACGAAATTTTCATTGTTAACTAAAAATTTGTGTTGCAGTTTTGTTTGTTTCATATCGTATCATCGAAAAAGAAACAATTAAAATCTTTAATTTGTCTGTAACTTATAAACCCCTTCACATTATTGGTGAGTTAGAACCAAATGCCAAAACATTCACAACATGGTATGACTGTTTCATAGTTTTGATTATTCCAAAATCTCTTCGTTATAACTTGACATTTTGTGTGAATTTTTTTCGAAAATCAGATTGTCAAAGTCACAAGATGATATAATAAGAAATAAACATAACTTCAATAAAAATATGAAATATCCAATGAAAAATCCGATATTCCGTAGGCTTTCGAGAAATGTGTGGAAGTTAATTTTACGTATGTAAGACCATATTTTTAAACATGAGGAAGTGTTGAGCTGAGGATGATGCTGGGGAGGAGAAATCCACATACAGATTTACATTTTCGTTATGTTAATGATATGTTATTAACCAATATATTTATTATTGTGTTATGTTTGAATTTTCTTCATCTTAATAACGTTATTAAGATACCAACATAATAATAACATATTATCTTAATAATATGTTTGAAAACATCTTAATAATACTGAGATAATAATAATAACATGTTATTAAGATCTGCCGTTTGTATCTTAATGACATCTTATTAACTATAATAATAACATACTCTTAAGATCGCATTTCAATGACGATATTTTGGCCATTGATGTCAAAATAACATTTGAAATAAAAATATATTTATTTTTGTTAAATTAAATTCCGAAATAATTCATTTTATTTCAAATAAACAACAAAGTTCGAAATAAATTTATTTGTGATTCCATTTCAAAATAATTTTGTTGTTGTTGTGGTTAAGAAAATATGTTATTATTATGTTGGTATCTTAATAACTTTATTATTATGTTATGGTATATGATAATAATATGTTTTTGTCGGTAAATCTGAAAATCCACATACTCTTTTTGAGGAAGAAATATATTAATTTCACATTTTCAACAACATTTTACATTGTTCAAGTTCATTTTTTCACATAAAATTGAAGAATATAATCTAACTACAAAAATCGACAGAAAATATACGGTACACAATGAATTCTACGTTCAGTCATCTGTTTGTGCACTGCGTAAGCGGCAAAAAACTTAAGAATGAGACTAAGATATAGAAATGCCGTTAATAATTCATAAAATATAAAAATAATATATATCCTCCTTCTTGATGGCAAGGATTTCTCCTCATAACATTCCTCCTCAGTCGAACTCTCCCCCTGAGCAACAGTCCCTGTCGGTCCAGGAACGACGTGTACTGCTAAATTTTGTTACCTAATGCATTTGGGCTTAGACAAATCCGTCACAGAATTTGAAACTGTTTTTACATTGTCATCTGTACTGGTACATCGCTTCCCTGTTAAAAAAATATCGCGTTTTTTTTTTTTCTTTTTTTCCATTCCAAGATGCATATCTAGGGAGATGCTTCCCTTTCTGTCGTCGTATTTGTTTACTGAAGACAGTAATATGGTGGTGATTGAGTCGTTTTCTAAATTGATTAATATTGGGAAGTGAACGGAAAAAATTGGATAAATCTCTATTCAATTCGTTCTCTCTGTCCAAATTTACGTGATGAATTTATTGCTATCGCTGATATCAGAAGTCAAAAGGCTTTTACCCTTCCAGCAAAAGTTAAGTGGATATTGATTTGCACAGAAAATTAGATGAATTCATAGCATGATTTTGGTTTCCAACGATTTATTTCTATTACCCAAAGCGGAAACGTATGAGCCAATTGAATAATATGGATGGTATTTGAGTTGTGCTTCGAGTCGCGCACAACTGATGTTCATCTTGAGTGAATGAATAGAGTTTGAAAAGAGAGCGTATGCGTTGCATGGCGACACGAATTTGGAAATGAATTTCGGGTTAACGCCGATAAAAATTGAGTGAGCAACAGCGACATTGATGGCGGCGAGATACCAGGAGCAATGATAGAAAGGACGTGAAAATTCTAAACGTGACACAAAACATTATGTGGTTCCTGGTAACCGTTCTATTTACATTTGTACACATTGATGGGCTAAGCACAAAATCATGTTGAACCTCTTTGGTATTTATCTGTTCACAACCGATTTGTAATTTATAAAGTGTTAATAGCATATATGCGTATACCAATGTAAACAAAAAAAAAAGGGGGGGGGGTATATAAAGAGATGAAAAATCTTGATTAGAGGAGATTCACAGAGATTCAAGAAGATACGAAATGATTTGAAATGATTCGAAATTCGAAAAAAGTCGTGTCTGGCCCCTAGGGAATTGAGGATTCAGAATATTGGTATCAATCGGAGTATATGTTTGTTTTGTTTGAGAATTCGAGTCGTGTCTCGGTTATTACGTTTGGCATTTGCAAATTAAAGCAGTATTGCAGCAAACATCCCGCGAACTTCTGTCTCTCGCATTGCAGGACAATTTCCATTACTTCTCTCATTCGTGCTGTGTTTCCGCCAAGCAGTGATAGATGGAAAGACAAATCAAAAATTCAATCTAACTTTTTTAATAAGCCTTCATACGCACAATCTTCTTGAGATACCGACACGCTGCTCTATTTTTTTCACGTCTCACTCATTATATATTTCTTCTGCCGTTTGAATATCTCTAAATTTTTTCCTTGAACAAGCAATTGTGTGCTGAACATGTCAGCAGCAATGAATGGAGAGCCCTTTATTACAAAAATGATGAGGAGTCTTATTCTTCTGACTGTCACATTCTATGGTATCCTATCTGTTAAAACACTATCTTTTCGTTATGATCTCAATATTAATTTCATGTTTTTATCAATTTGATAAACTAATTCAAGAGGCCCGAATTCAAGACCATATTTCTAATCGTGAGATGTATGTAAATTTAAAATAATACCTCAAAAAAAAATTAATCTCTCCATACTTTCAACTCATGCACATACTCGTTTCTCCATATCACTTTTAGTTTTTATGAAATAAAACTTTAAATAAATTCAAAAATATTGTTATTAACGTATCACGCAAATCGTGTTTATTTCGCCATAGAATTCTGAAATCATATACATTTGGGGTTCAACTCAAAAAAAACTTCGAGACCATCAAAGGCGATTACTCCATATCATCTTCAATATTTTAAAGACATTTTTAAGTATAAATCGACGCAAAGAAATTGTGAGAAAAACCGTCAAAAAAGTTAACTTACTGAATTGATTTCATGAAATCTCTTGTGAATTCAGATTGATGAATAAATCTGTATACACTCCAAATGAAACCCACAAATCGTTATCTCACTATTTTAATAGAAACAAAAAAAAATGCAGCTTCAAAGTTATAAACAGTTTTTCCTATATTACTCCAAAATGTTTTTTTTTTTTGTTGTTGCCAAAAATCAGATTTGATTGAACGTTCTTGGCTAGATTGTTTCGGTAAAAAGCAGAGATGTTTTTTTCTCACTATCTCAAAAAAACAAAGGGGAAATACTGTTGATTGACGACAATAAATTTCAAAAATAAATTGATGGAGTTTAATATTCGAAACAATTTTAATTTGCACGACCGATTGAGTGTGGCACTTGTTGAAACGGAAATGATCGCAGCGAATTTATCCACATGAGAGATGAGAGAAATCCAGAGATTTGTGAAACACGCTTGATTCAAATAGCAATACACATTTTCCACGCATGAACCATGTTCAAAATTATTTATGGGGAGCGAACGAAAAATAATACAGCAGCTACCACCACCAACAACAATATCAGAAAATAACAGTTCAGTAGAACATGAAAAATATGTGTAACGTTTTTTTTGAATTTTATTCGATTTGTATTTATTTTGTCTGATTCGCAAATTGTAACAAGCACCTCAAAGATGTGTGTAGGTTCAGAACAACGCTACGATTTGCACTAAATTCACTGAGTTTGAATTTTGATACTCGAAGTGATGAGAATCTCATTCATGTGAGGGCGATACTGAGAGTGCAAGAGAGTTACACATTGTGTACGACACACAGACATCAATCCACCGAGCGACTGAATGAACGAACAAAATTACGAATACAATAATGTTGCTCATGCAAACGAAGAACGAATTGAAGCACCGTAGCAAACATCAAGTGCAAAGAGTGTCATTCAACACACAGAAAATGTACACGGGTTTACATAGGCTGCATATTCGTTTTTCGTATTCTTATTCGATGATCAACATCAAATAGTGTGTGCCCTGAACGGAACACATCAAGAATTCGGACTGACTTGCGACACGCTCTCGTCGCGAGTAATACGCACATCGTTATCAGTGTTGGTGTACACATTGTGCATAATGAATGCCATAAAATCGCTCACATAGAAATATATGGAGCGCGCATTTGGCTTCCTGTGCGTATGTACCATGTTGTGTGGATCCATTATATGAAAACATGCGCCCTCCAACAAAACGTTAGCTCTTCGATCTGTCGAATGCTGCGATGTGTAGCATAAAAATCCCCTGCGTATTATGTATGTATTTGTTTCCATTCGTATATATTGGCACATATATTTTTGGGGCTAATTCGATACGCGATGTCACTGGATACAACAAACATGAATAGGAAGTGCAAAAAGCTTTGCATGCGGAGGAGAGATGCTTACCGATGAGAGCAACGCACAAGATAGGCAAACTAAGCATTCGAATTGCGAAGAACGCACGAAGTAAGGGACATATGTAAACAACAACAACATTTCAGTGATAAGAGCTACTGTGCGTTCCATCTCTAGCGTAGCGTGTAATCATAGTACAAGTTGAGGAAGAAGAAGAAAATGATGACGATGATGATGATGAGGGACAAAAATGCTGACGTTACCATGTTGTTCGAGTTCAAATAAAAAGCTAGCGACAGTACATATGAATTTGATTTAATCGAATTTTTCTAACTTCATGAATGCGACCCACAGCTATATATCACCGAATTGATGATGGAAGATTTTAAAAATGAAATGTTAAGATGGAAAGTGTGCTTCCTTTTTGGAAACACTCTACACATTCTGTCTTGATGTCTTCCGAATAGAGCAATCCTACAGCGAAAATTAGTCAAAAAGCCCTTCTGAACTCTCACGTTTGAATTTCGACTACGATGCAACTTATCGATACTTGTAAACAGCAGAATTGTGCTATGTTTTTCATCTTCAAATATCCGGCTTCCAACTGTTTCTTGTGTGTTTCAACTTTTGTCTTAATATAAATTTTCAAAAACTGTTAATAAAATATACATGATATAATTTGAACCGAATGAAAATATAATAATAATAAATAACAATCAATTTTTCTTTCTATTTAAATGTGTAGTAAACTACAATAATAATGACAACTAAGCAAATATGTATATCTTGACCGAATTAATTATTATCAAATGTAATCAAAATTAACTGGGTCATTGAAATTAGCCATTGTCATCATTTAATTTTACTTTCGCGTGTTTTTAATATATACCATCAACCGACCTAGGTTAGGTAGAGTAGTTATGAATTAAATGTTAATAAAATTACAACCCACAAATTTAAGGAAAATGATTGAATTGATGTTTAAATCCCTTCATTGTAAAAATTACGATTATTTAAAAATGAAAATAATAATTTTATGAGGGTAAATTTATGTTACTCGGAATAAATTTCTCCCTAGGGATAATGAGAAAATTTCATAAAACTTTGTATTGTCACAATTTTTCAGACCCTAATCGTTAGATTCTGAATTCGTGCAAATATTTTTATCTACAAAAAAAAAAAAAAAAAACATTAAAGTAGTAGGAATATGTTTTCTATATACAGAAGATACAATCAATTTGAAACTCTTAATTTTCCGCGGGGACATAGTTTTCTGCGCAAAATTTTGAAGGAGGAACTGTAATACTAACGATAAAGTAAAATTTACTTCCAGATGTTTCTCTTTTCTCTCAATTTTATATCAGGCAAAATGGCCTTGATATCCCTTGATATGGTAGGGATAATAGCCCGAATATCAGTCAGTATGTCCCAGGTACTCTGTGGTAGATTTAGTTGAGACCTCAGGACTTGGCTTGTGTGTAGGAAATTCGAATTTGCTTCGAAAACATAAGTATTTTAAGCACCATGAAATTTGATCGAAATATTACATATTCTGTTATTATCCCTCAGCTATTTACAATAAATTTATTCTGAGGAAAATGACTTTACCGAGAAAAATTTACAAATCTAATGTTTGACATTTTTAAATAAATTCATAGTGCAATGATAATCCCCCAAAAATCATTCCCCAGAAATATATCAATTTTTGAATTTAAAATTCCGTTGTTTTTTCAAAAATAATATTGATATTCTTTGACGAAATAATTTTTAAACTTTGGATATCGAATAAAAGCGACGATTTGAGTAAGAACAATAACAACATCCATTATGTCGGTGATCGTTGTCATTTTTTCTTAGAATTTTAACATGAAAACATTGCACGATAGCAGCCGAACGACGGTACACACTTCATTAATCTTTCTGGTTCCTATTTTCGCCGAATTAAACAAAACATTTTAAAAGAGATCAAATTACGGAATGTTATGCTAAATACAATATTTCCTCGATTTTGTTTTCTGTTTCTGGCACTGACGGTTAATCAGACTGACGGATAAACGAACGACGGATAATCGACGCTCTACTATATTAGTTTTGATTTCTGGGGGTGATGAATGTTTTAGCGGATTATTTGTATATTTTTAATGATCCCATTACATTTTACTGTACTATTTTTATATCGGTTTCATTGGTTATTTTTCTATTAATTGATATCCGAAATTGCGTAAACTTTCAACAAACTCAATCTCTTTATTATTAACGAAATTTTTTTGCACATGGTAGTTAATGTGTACAAATTTATTTGATGATTTCGTTGTTTTATCAATATCAATTCCATAGTCTCTGCAAAAGTTTTCTCTACTTTTAATTTCTTTGTAGACTATCTGAATCCCACTTACTAATTCATAAATATCGCATTCGAAATAAATTTACACAACATCAACAAAAAGAATAGTTTTGAATGTTTTAATATATTTTGTGGTAATGTTTATGATAGGGGAAAGTAGCAACTGTGAATTATTTCCATCCTGAAATATTCCTCTGAAATTGTTTTTGAATTCGGTGTATTATTGTTGCAAGTCTTCGGTTAGTTTTAAAAAAGCTGTTGTACAGTTATGTTTTTTTTCGAAAACCTGAGGTTTTCAAAAGTTAAACTGACTTTCCCAAGATAGTCTGTTAGTTGTTGGCAAGTTATAGTTGACATTATCTTTAGTAAATAATTAGCATTGCTTATTGTTCGGAATTTTTGGAATTGGAGTTACATGAATGCTTTTTAACCTAGTTGGGATAATACGAAGAGCTAATGATTATACGAAGAGCTAATGATTATTGAAAATAGGGTCAGTTATGTAATCAGCTCAACATTCAAAACATCTAGGCGGTTTATAATCTGGTGCCGTTTCGTAGCTTGTTATTTTAGAGACATTTATCGAATATATTTAGGTGAAACTGGCTTAAAATCAAATTTAGATTTTGTTTAATTCAGTTTGAGATCAAAGCTTTAATTCTGTAAACTGCTCATTTAATTTGTCAAGCGTAAATTCTCAATCGAAATATGCACAATGAATTTCATTTTTCCGTGCTTTTTTGCAATTGTTTCTGTTTTTCTGAATTTATGAATTAAAGTCCACATATCTGTTGAGTTTTTAGTACTCCCATATAAATCCCTTTTGTATAAAACATTCTTGTTTTGCTGCTTTTATTGCATAATTAACTTAATTGTCTATTTTTCGAAAAGTTGAGAAAATAATATCACCAGATGGATGCTTTCTATTTCTCTTCAACCAATTATGAAATGTTCTTCTTTTAAAAATCACGTTTTGAATTCCAACATTCATCCATGGATCTAGTTCATATTTCGACGATATAACATGATAAGGATATAATTCATTTAAAAATCCGTTCATAATAGAGTAGAAACCATCAATCATTATTTCATTGTTGTTTTTATGTGAGAATATAGACCATACAATGGATTTTGCAAAATTTTCAATTTGAATTTTACATTTATTTTTGTAGTTTCGAAATCTATATGCTTATGTTTCTATTCGTGTTGTGAATAGTCTTATAATAGTGTAAATTGCCTGATGGCTCGATATCCCAATCGCTGGGAAATATTTAAAATGTTTGATATCTGTTTTGTTAACAGTGTAAATTAAGTTTGATTGCGATGGTTTAAAATTTCCCGCTATGTGAGTTGGACAACGATCATTGATTAGATGCATATGATCATTAAGGATGTGTAATTTTAATAAAAATATTTTTATTAAATTGGTTTACGTTAAATTTGCCACATGAAGTCAAGTTTTGATAAAGTTAATTCTTTTATGCGGTCAAATAAGTGATCTATTTCAGATTAAGTGGAATCTCCATGCCTATATAAATTACAGAATACAAATTTTATTTGATTTAACGTCTTAAACTAAAAAATCAATTAGTGAATATTGCATCTCAATTCATAACATCTGAACAAGAGATCCCATATGCGGCTAACTTTTGGTGAAAATATGAGATTATGGAATTTTCATTTCGTTTGGTGTGGAGACTATGTTATTTTCACGTCGTACACACAGCCAAAAAGTATACTCAATTAAGACTCACCTTTTCTTATATGGAATGAGACAAAAAATTAGCCTAAATCTAGGCGTCGGTCTTAAATCTTAACATTTAGTCAGCTTATTAAGAATCGACTTGACTTAGGCAAAATTATTGCCATATCAACACATTTCAGAGGGGCGCAACGACCATACAAACGCGGTAGGGCGCGTAGTAGACTACGCTATGTATTTTCCATAGCGTAGTTTCGTTGTTACGTTGTCTTATTTCATACATGAAAAACTTAGTCTAAATTTATGATACTTTTTTGCTGTGTGTACGACGTGAAAATAACATAGTCTCCACACCAATTTTTCGTTTCGCTCCCGAGAAATGGAAAATATGTATGGGGTTTAGATTTATTTTATATCGTGTTATATTTAAATTTTCAGAATATTGTTTTTGTTGAGAAAATTCAGTTATAAACAATTTCAAGACATTGTGATAAGAATTGGGACCACCTCTTCTTTGTTTTATGTTTCTTCTTAATTATTTTTAATTTCTGTTCATTAAAAAGAGTATTTCTAATTTTCCTTTTGAGAGAGTTTACATTTTTTGATTTTTTTATTGGAGATGGAATATTATTGTATGAATCAATACCCCTATTATAGAGTGATAGAGTGCCCCATTTATTCTTTGATTTGATTTTGTGTATATTTTTGGCCTGTCTAGTCATGTGATCGTGAATATTATTTTTAAATTTTATTTCAATATCGCATTTTAGGTTATTATAAAATAAATTCCTTAGACATTTGTTTTGTAGGGTACTTATTTTTTTTATGTTTTCCCTGTTTTTACCACTCCAAACAGTGAGTTTTTGACCGAGGTCGAAAAGTTTGCAGGAGAGATAATCGTAAATCTTATCGGAATGACCTCAAATATTGTATGAATTATTTTGTTCAAAAACAAATATTATATTTGAAAGCTTCATAATGACACAATGTGAATTAAATTGAGTCCCCATACAACTTCTTAGTTATATTGAAATCCCCCCCATTTAATGACTAGACTCCAATTGAATAATCCGAAGACATTGTGTGAATGAGCTTACAAATTATAGGTTTCTAATCTCAATGAAGGTTTTTACGTCCATTTATTGAATTTTTTGAGTTAGCGTGTAAACAAATTTTTGAGTACGAAACGGACAACGGACAACAAAGCCATGGTTTTTACTGTGTTATGGATTCGAAAAATGTAGCAATAGTTTCGTCAAAGTGAAATTGATGTCAAATTCATTCATTGCATTGGATCCAAATTCACTCTGTTTCACATGTCCAATGTGCGATGCTGTATTTTTGGATGACGCTGCGAATTCAATGACAGATAGCATAAATGTCAACAAATTGAACAGCGTTCCCCAGTCAACACCAACGATAACGAACCCAGTCGGCAATTCTTAATTGAAGAAAGAATTGACCATGATTAAAGTAGCAGTAAATAAGGTACAATCAATGATTCAAACGCAAAATATGGACATCTTTGAAATTAAATCGCATACATCATCAATTAACACTGAAATAAAAGAGATTATATCGTCAAATATGCCCAATAATCCGTCGAAAACGCCAATTTCAAATTTGAATCTGCCACAGACACCGTCATTGGCTAATATAATTCGCCAACAACAAAATGAAAATCGCCGCCTTACTACTGCCAAACGTCGCCTCCAACCGTCCATTTCACCAGCCCCCCCAAAGTTAAATTTGCCACCACCCAAAATGGGTACCCGTTCCGCCGCAACTAGCTTGAAAGTTGCACCTGCACCACCACCAAGGCCAATTAAACCGAAATTTGACCGTGCAATTCATGTTTCACGCATCGAAAAGTCAGTAACTGTCGGCACAGTTACCGAATTTATTGCCGAAAATGCCAAACTCGAACCAAACGTTGACTTCAAATGCACGCTGCTCGTTAAAAAGGAACAGGATGTGAGTACTCTGTCATTCGTTTCTTTTAAAATTTACGTTATGGGTGACAAATTTGAACGTTTAATGGATGTTGATTTCTAGCCAAGTGGATCGATGATTCGTGAATTCGTCAAACAGGACCGTCCAAAATCGACTTTTGGTGATATTTTGAGCAAAGAGTCAGCCAATGATATGTCATCACAACCGAGCAAACAATCCAAACCGATAGAAAAAAACGAGACAACAACAACGATCAACCAACCCGAATCCATGGATACAGATCCTGCCCAACAACCCGCCACCACCAGCAATTAATAACGAAATTCACCCGACCAAATCCTTCCGTTAACCAGCCAACCACCATTTATCAAACCAACAAACCCCCAAATTACGTAAATGTGAACAATTTCCAAGTAAGTTCACCAAGCCTGATCGATATCTATTATCAAAATTCCCGTGGACTTCGAACAAAACAAATGGAATTCTTTGCCAATTCGTCATCGTTTGGTTACTCCATCATTGCCTTGACTGAGACATGGCTAAACTCGTCATTCTTTTCCTCCGAATACTTCGATAGCACGTATATCATGTATCGCACAGATCGTGAGAAAACTGGATCAGCCACTATTATGGGCGGCGGTACGCTTATAGCTGTACGTAACACCCTCACAGCTATTGCTATCACGCTTAATGATTCAAATGACACCGAGTACACTTGTGTAAAAGTGAGCATCAATTCTCGCTCAAGTTTGTTCATTTACGTAGCGTACATACCACCTTCATCACCAAGGGAATTGTATCTGAAGCATCTAAATGCCATCAAATCGATCCATCTTAACCCATCTGACAGCATTTTCGTATTAGGTGATTTCAACATTCCCCATGTAGATTGGGTTCTACCAAATGAGAACTTCGATGATGACATCAATGTCATGCTTCCAACTAACGTTTCACCGCCATTTGCTGCTGAATTTTTGAACGAAATTCTCAGCTTAGGATACAATCAGGTCAATGATATCGCCAATGACTTGGATAGATTGCTTGATTTGGCATTTACCACCGAGTTTTTAAATGTTGAAGTGGCAAATCCCAGACCGCGTTCAAAGATTGATTCCAGCCACCCACCGATCCTGTTCAATTACCAATGTCAACTTGATTTACGCAAATCAATGTCAACCGCTCATCGCCCAAATTTCAACCGTGCCGATTACATCGGAATGTGCAATTTCTTCAATCATTCAAGAATTGTCGATAAATTTATTGGGAAATCGTTGGACCAAAAAGTGCAAACTTTGCATGAAGTAATCAATGAGGGGATCTCATTATATACACCATTGTATACTTCTAAGCGCTACAAGAATCCATGGTGGAACAAAGAGCTTCAATCGTTGAAAAACAAAAGAAACAAATAATGGAAACGATCTATTGCCACAGGTGACAAAACGCAATACAACTTTATCTTTGCTCAATTTGATGCATTAAACTCTTCATCGTATCAACGTTATCGAAGAAATTTGGAGTCATCGCTCAAATCTAACCCATCATCGTTTTGGAAGTTCGTCAACTCTAAACGTAACAATGATTTATTGCCAAAATTACTGCACTATGAATCGCGTTCTTCAACACTTACGATCGAACAGGCTTCAATGTTTGCTGAATTTTTCAATAACAATTTTTCAGCACGCTCAACTACAACAACATTTTCAGCTCAGCAAACTATTATAAATTAAGACGAACACAAGTGCGGGGCCAGATGGTATCCACTCACTGGTGTTGAAAAATTGTGCATCCATATTGTTTGAGCCACTTTTGCTCATTTTCAACGAATCTCTCGAGACAGCAAATTTTCCTGATGTTTGGAAAAGATACTCCGTCACCCCGATCTTCAAAAGTGGTGCCAAATCAAATGTCTCAAACTACAGAGGCATAGCCAAATTGCCAACGATTGCAAAGTTTTTTGAGCACTGCGTCAATTTTCATCTGATCAACTACGTCTCACCAAGTATTTCACCACACCAACATGGCTTTATGAAAAACCGCTCAACAACAACGAATTTAATGGAGTTCCTTCATTACTCGTTTAATGGTCTAAATGCAGCTGGGCAAGTTGATGTCATCTATCTCGACTTCAGAAAGGCTTTTGACAAAGTTAATCATGACATTCTACTTCGAAAATTAACAGCATTTCCGATCCCAGCCAATATTGTCAAATGGCTTGAATCATACCTGTCGAATCGTCAACAATATGTCAAACTTGGAGATCATGAGTCCTCGGATTTTACAATTGATTCCGGAGTACCTCAAGGAAGTCAAATTGGCCCCACTTTGTTCCTGCTTTTCATCAATGATTTACCATCCTCGATCACAAATGAGTCGACCGGAATAAAAGTGAGAATACACCGGCTCTAGATCAGTACTGCGCCTAGATAATCAAAAACGCTGAAGTAAACCATGAATATTGTTGAGTGCCAGCAGCGGTCAATAATTTTCGCTAAAATTTCGCTAATTGCACCTAAAAAAAACATTGATAGCGAAAATTATGAACCGCTGCTGCCACTCAGCAATATTCATGGTTCACTTCAGCGTTTTTGATTATCTAGGCGCAGTACTGATCTAGAGCCGGTGTATTCTCACTTTTATTCCGGTCGACTCAAATGAGGTATTCATTTCAATGTTTTCCGATGACATTAGAATAGCCAAATCAATAAATAGCCAAAATGATTCAATGGAACTGCAATCGTCAGTAAATTGTCTTCGAAATTGGTGCGACTCAAACGACTTGCACCTAAACGTTAGCAAATGCTCGGTACTGTCACTCCATCGAGGTAGAGTAGTACCCCAACCAACCTACTTTTATGGCGACCACAAATTCTCAAATTCAAGTGAACAACGTGACCTGGGTGTCATAATTGACAGCAAGCTCAACTTTAGAGCTCACACTGACTTGATCATTTCAAAGTCAAATGCTGCCTTAGGCTTCGTCAAACGCTTTTGTCACGAAATAAATGACCAAACAACGCTCAAAGCAATCTACTCCGCGTTTGTTCAATCAAAACTCGACTACTGCAGCTCATTATGGCTAACGTGGGTGGTACCACACAATCAGATACGATTGAAAGAGTTCTACGACAATTCACAATGTATGCGCTCAGAGAATACCCGAATGTGAATAATAACTACCAAATCTCATCTTATGATGAGCGATTGAAGGAATTAAATATGATTAAACTTGCTCGTCGGAGAATAAATTATGCAATATTATTTTTGTACGATTTGTTAAATGATAAGATACATTGTCCATATGTCAGAAATTTGATCACAATTAACCAGAACACCCGCAATTTTAGAAATGCTGAACGGTTTAAGATTTCAGACAGCAATTTAAGTAGAATGCCAAATGTACCAATTACTATGATGTGTAAATATGCAAACCTAGTCAAGGATGTATTTAATAATTCTGCAAATCGCAATATTTTTGAGGAAAGGTTGTTCAAGCTGGATGATACCCTGTTCAACACGTAAGAGGTTAAAAAAAATATAGACGGCATTCAGCCAGTTTTTTTTTGGCGGTGAGAAATAAATAAATAAATAAATTATATATGTAATGATAATGAAACTTTGTATCATAATGAAAAAAAAATAAGTCATACAAAATTGCAATCCATACAATAATGATTGGAAAATGCGATTTTGCAACCGATGTCTGTAGTTTTTACAGATACTTTATTTCCTTGTATTCACGAGTTTTTGTAGTTTCAATGCTAAAATAATATTTCAAAGTGAAAATCAACAATGGCTCATAGTTCCATCTCGCTATTGGTTAGTTTGAACCATATACCAATACATTCGCAAACAAGGCATGGCTGATTCGTAGTATTAATCAATCCTAAATCTCATCGTAATGACTTAAAATTTGGTGTGACGCATTCTCAAAGTTACATGATGATACGATAAGAAATAAACATAAAATGTGAACCCTTAAACTGTCGTGAAATGTGCGGAAAAGTTATTTCTACGTATGTAAGACCATTTATTTAAGGTTCAAAATTCATAGTAAACTCATTTCGGGCGTTTTGAATTTGTTGAACCAATCGTAATACTTTCACGTACACAGAAAAGTAAAACCGATAGAGAGCGAGAGAAAGACTTTTTGGCATGAAGTTGAGTATTGTGAGTTGCGAAACAAATACCTCTTGTTATTGGAAAACGGTTGCCATAGATTTTGTTTGCTTTGTGGATTTTCGCTTGTAAGCAGAAATACTATAACTTTCTTGCTTGTTTGAACCGAATTATTTATTTGCGTGCTCCTCTGCGACTCATTGAATGAGAAAAGCGTAATAGCTATCGAGTGCTGGTTAGCTGTATTCATTGTGAGCACAATGAAAATTCCGAATTGAAAGCCGAGAAAAGATCAAGATATAGTGTGTTTTGGCTTTCGCTCTCACTTGAATCTTACTTAACAGGACAATACATTATATGTTGTGCATGTTACATGAATGGTTATGTATTATCATTTTGTCTTCTTCTGTTTTATTCCTTTCGCTCAAGTAAGTGTGCGTCTTTGGAAGATATGTATCAACATAGAGGTTAGATGAATTACAACAGAACAATGCCAATTAATAGGTATATATTATCATATCGCTTACGTTTTATTTTTAAATTTTATCATGTTTTTCTTCTAAAAACAGAATATTGAAGCACATAATTATTTGGATGGACAAGACCTATTCCCGGGGACAGTCCGATCAATATATGGAAAATCGAACAAAACCCACTTTCCAGATGAATCTATTAATAATAGGATGGGAATAAATATTCCTCATTACAATCTTTTTCACTGAATAAAATCGAATATGCAATAATTATTCCTGCAATAAATATAATAAGTATTAAGTTCTCTTAATATTATCTGATCTTATTCGTCCCGGCCATACATATGTATGTTGTCTTGCTGAATTAGTTCCTTTCTAAGAAGATAAAGCACAAATTGAAGAAGATCATGACGAACAAAACCTACCTCAGAAGATTCCTCAGAGTGAGAATGTCACCGAGGAAGAAGATAGTATTGATCAGTTACGAGAGATATACTTTTTATCCTGTTTTCAATATATCGCTACGGTTTACTTTGAATATCAACTTTTTCACTAATGTTTTTACCATGTTCTTATACGTTGATGATAATCATTGTTTTTTAAGTTATTTGCTCTGGATCACGATAATTTTAGGAAGTCGCGGTACAATTTTTATAATAGAATTTAAATATTTTCCCACCATGAGAAGTTTTTTCTCATTTTTTTTTTCTGTATTGACTCATATAGGAAACATAGACTGCAGATAATGATTCAATCCAGGGATTGTAATTATGAAGAGGAGGAATTTCGGGGAGGTGAATGAGAAGTAGGGAGTAATAGGGAGAAGCCTTCTCCACATTTGCCTCCTCGAAATTCCTCCTCCTCATAATTACAAATCCTGATTCAATCATAGCCTGTTTAGCGCTTTTTTAACCCGAATTCCAGCTCGATAGTGGGTGTATGTCTTTAAGCCCTTCGGAAGAATAACACCTCTCCTTTCGGGCCAAAATTTCGTATTTTTTGTACTGATGCAAATGTTTCACATATGAACGTGTGATATTCTTCGATTCATTTACTGGAATTTTAGTCTATGGGCACCGATGGAATGTGTGCACTACCCAATTCATGAATTACTTTCATCATTGTACATCATAAAAAGTATGATTTATTGTATTGTTGCTTTCGGCAGAAGACGGGCCTCCGGCAAACTGTTGCCTTATTGTTTACGTTCATCCGAGACTTTTAAATTGATTCACATCCAACGAAAAAAACAATCAGTTGCGAGACAGAGACAATATAGTCCATTTGGATAGCGTTGGATATTGCATTGAATGCCAGAAAAAACGCATTAAATTATGCTGAAAGAGTTTGACGTAAATCCATTTTCTGCACATAATCTATAATTTTTAGTTTTGAGGTTTTATTTCCGTATTTTTTGTGGGCTTGTGACGGAATAGTCGCAAGAGTTACAGTAACGGCAATGAACCATTTATTCCACGATTTTTTATGGAATTATATCCGAAATTTCGGAATTTTGGCTAAAAAAAAATATGAGATTTAATTCCGTAAAAAAAAGTGTTATTTCCAAATGGCTTATGACATACATCTCAATTGCGTCCATATACATCACAAAATCGTTATTTTATCAAACCTTTTTTCTCATAGAGGGATAGAAATGTGTGCCAAATCAGTAAGTCAAACCAGTGATATATCACTGTCATATATGACTCTTGTCGACAGTATATATTTACGAGATAGATTATAGATAACCAAATGTAGTATGTATAATATATTCTCGTTGCGCAAATAGCAAGCCATCCGAATCAACAACGTATCCACATCAAATCAGAGCGAACCATTGAAGATGGTATTCGCCTATGTTCTGATTATCGTCTGTATTTAAAATTCATTCCGTTGTTTATAAATGGCGAACATGCAAAAAGAACGAAAATTAGATGTGCAAACTTAGTCCACAAAATTATGGCGTCATTAAATGTGTTATAGCATTATTGTGTTAGCTTCATTTGCTGTTGCTGGTATGCTCCTTTTTGTTTGATAGCATTTGCATAATGGATGTGATATGAAGTGATGTGATACGATGCGATGCGAAAGTCCAAATAGGTGAGTGAATGACTGTGTACGTGTGTATATTTCAACATTGGCAGCATTCAACAAAGCACATTCTACATTGTATGCTGACAACATTTGTATGCTGTGTATTGGCCCAAACCCCGTTGATACGCATTAGAATAGATAGTCGTTACCACGATTTTTCTTTCGCTCGCTCGCACGTGCTACCTTCATCACCAAACATGCACACGTGCTACCTATCTTTCCTATCGCTTTTGTCTCAGTGGTTTGAATAGGATCCTTTTTAATGGATCCATGAATGGCACTAAAGGAGAGAAGAAAAGAAACTCGAACGCGCATGCTAATGAAAATAAAACTTCTTTTTGCAATCAAGAGTTTGTTGGGAGGGAAAGTCATGGATATACTTTGTTGATTATGTGAAATTCCATTTGTCGTTGGCTGCATTGTTCCAGATAATAGAAAAATATTTTACACATACACAGAATTACACATACTGACAAGGGAAGCGGTTTGCCAAGTTGCGATTCCGCGTACTGTGTGCACGATGCATCATAAAAAATGATATCGGAATCCATCACCTGTGGAGGATTTCATACGCTTCTGCACAACCATTACACACTTATCACCGCAACAATTATCTTCAACATTTCAAAAATAACGTTAACCAGAACCAGATTTGTTGGAAAAAAGTTTGGAAAATGATAAAACACAGGGATTGTTTTGAGTTGATTTAGTTGCTATTTTATTTTTATTAACAAAGTTTTTTTATTCAGTAAAAAATGTTCCACTTATATGTATGCGATCGACGATTATTTCTTATGATATATCCGTTTATTATAAAATAATATTTTAACAATTTTGTTTGCTTCCTATTGGGCTTTGCTCAGTGGACGCCGAAACAGGAGGATGTGAGGTTCTGTGAATGGATCAATTGTCCGATATGAAGATAATATAAATAATCTCATACGAAGAATATTTTTTTTACCTGGCGTGTGAATCATGTAGTGTACCCATCCACGGGATTGTTGGACACCGATTGATCGCCATTCTGTCTCGGTCATCAAATGTTTCGGGACCAAACGCTGTAATTCTTTCGGTAAGACAACATGGCTGCAAATAGAATGAAATGAAAATTAGCCAAATATCCCGAGAGTTCGGTTGGTCGATGGACGTTATTCAATGTCAAAGCTATAAGGTATAAAAGTAAGGTTAGGTTCATCCGATGCTAAATGGACAGAAGAATGAACCATCAAAAAGCTGTTCTACTATCGAATAAAACATTCAAATTAGATAAAATATCGTTGGCAGGTAGGCGCAACAACAAAATGTTCGTTAAAAATCGAATATCTATTTCTTGGTCCATCAATAATCAAATGGATGATATGGCCTTGAACTAAGCAATCGACAACTGTGATGTTATTTAGCCATGGACAAAACACACGAAAAAATAAGTATCCCGAAAAATAGTGCATTCACTTTTTGATACCGATTTTGCACGTATTTCTATGCGTAACACATAATGTCAACTATCAAGTGAATTATGCACCAATTTCGAATTGAAATTTTGGATTTTGAAAAAATTCCATAATTATTGATGACAATCAAAATTCACTTACCGGTATTCGTACTCATCATCGAAATATTTGTCGGAATAATAGATTTCTTTGCTCATTGTGTACTGTTTGGCGTGAAGTACAGAAATTTCGTTTAACACTTTTGATTTTCTTTCTTTTTACGTTTGTTCACTGGAACGCAGATGTTAATACAAAAGCCTGATGTTTGAAATAAACCGATTCAAACCGAACAGATTTGAATTGCGACGACTGGCAAAGGAGACGCGACTGCTTCCACCTCTTTCACACTCTTTGAATTGCATTGATAGCAGCACTGCTCTGTCCGAAACAGTTGTATTTGGCCGAAGTAATTTGTGACACATTGGTATTGCAATTATCGAACAAACCAACTGAACCGCAAATTTAACGAGTTACCCGATGCACAACTTTTCGAATGGGAATTTTCCATGTTAATGGAATACTATTTTAATTATGAAAGAAATCAAGTCATCAACTTAGAATAAAAGATTTAGCATTCAATTTTGTGAAAAAAACACTTTATTTTATGTTTAATCAAAAATTTCAACAAAATTACTCATCGATTGATGAATACTTTGAAAAAACTAACGAACACTCACCACACGTGCCGCTGAAAAGTCACCAAAATTAAAGTGACAGTCTTAGAAACTGAAGTTTTGATGTAACAAAACGTTTACACACTTCATTCGTTTTTCTATAGAAACGGAGAATAGACGTGTGTACATTGTTTTGATTTAGATTAACCGAATGATTAAGATTGACCGCGAAAATGGGAAAGAAGAACAAAAAGTAACATTTTCTATATATTACACGAAAATTTCACTTTCTATATGTACTATATCTAACTAATTATTTCTGAAATTCAGGTCACATAAGAAATCAAAAAGAAACTCTTCATCCTCATCGTCATCATCAGATGAGAGAGATAATAAATTAGACGATTGCAAAAAAATCGCATCGTCAATATCATATTCAAGAGACAGAACTCATCACTCACGCTCTAGGTCACCGCGATCCAGAGATAGAGACCGAGATAGAGCCCATTCCAAAGATCGTTCAAGGAATCGTTCCAGAAATCGATCGAAGAAGAGAAGTCGGCACGATAAAAAATCATCAAACAAAAGCCGTGATAAGAATTATGACAAAAAGAAATCGAGGTGGACTTCATCATCCGACAGTGATACCTCAGTGTCTAGTTCAAATTCACTTAAATTGTTACAAAAGTTAGAAACCAAGCGAATACAAGAAGCTTTGGAACGGAAGAAACAGAAAGAATTATTGAAACAAATGGAGACACCGGAAGAAAAACGAGCACGTCGCTTACGTGAAAAACAAGCAAAAGAGCTGAAACGAAGAGAAAGAATGGGCTGGGATAATGAATATCAGCATTATACAAATGAAGATAATCCGTTTGGTGACGCGAACTTAACGTCAACATTTGTGTGGAAGAAAAAATTGGAGCAAAAAGGCCTGGAAAATCTGCGCGACGAAGAAATCGAAATAATCAATCGTCAAAAGCAAATGGAAAATAAAGCCGAATTAGAGAAAGTGAAGAAGCGACGGCAAGAGCGTGAACTCGAAGCAGCTCAAAGAGAAGAAGAAATGGCCCAATTACAACGGTCGCGTGAAGCGGCTCAATTCGAAGAATGGGAACGACAAGAGGATCAATTCCATTTGGAACAAGCGCGATTGAGAAGTAAAATTCGAATTCAAGACGGCCGGGCAAAGCCGATCGATTTGCTTGCGCAATATGTGTCGACCCACAGCCTCGAAGAGACAATTGAAATGCAAATGCACGAGCCATATACATATTTAAACGGATTGAGTATTGAAGATTTAGAGGATTTGCTTGAAGATATTCGTGTTTACATGGAAATGGATAAAAGTGGTGAAAATACTGGCTATTGGGAGGATTTGACTATAATTGCGTGTGATGAGCTACAGAAACTGCGTAAGATGGAGCTCGGAAATGAATACCATGCAGCTTTAGTTAATCGTGAAGGTATAAATCAAAGTGTTGCACGAGATGTGACAACGATTTTTCAAGGTAAAACCGCACAGCAGCTTGATGAACTCAAACTAAAAATTGAAACAAAAATCAGCGGCAAAAGTGATGGTGTTGATATTGGTTATTGGGAAAGTTTGTTGTCACAGCTTAAAGCTCATATGGCCCGAGCACGTCTGCGAGATCGACACCAGGAAAATTTGCGTAAGAAATTGGAAATTCTGAAAGAAGAACAGGGAGAAATCGATACCAAATTGCAATTGGAAGGCGGAACAGCATCAACTTCAAATATTAAAAATGAAAATGAAGATGATCATGGTGAAATAAGTCAAGATGCGAACGATGATGATGAAGCCAATGATTTGCTCTCCAATTGCTTTGCACTGTACGAGCAAGGGAATTATTCACCGGAATACTTACGAGAGGAAGATGTTGACCCTAGTATTCGCATCATTGATGACGACCAACTTGAAGCAAACATTGAGAAAGTTCGAAATCGAGTTTTGAATCGTGGAGAAGGGGATGATGAAGATTTTGTATCAAAAGAAGAGATACGCTTGGCCAAACAATGCCGAGATTCATTGGGATTGAATGCCGATGAGGCTGAATTCTCCGTTGAAACCAAGCTGGATTCAGAAGTCTACCTGTGGAGCGATAAATATAGACCTCGCAAACCGCGATATTTTAACCGAGTGCACACCGGTTTCGAATGGAACAAATACAATCAAACTCACTACGATATGGATAATCCGCCGCCGAAAATCGTTCAAGGCTATAAGTTCAACATTTTCTATCCGGATTTGATCGACAAAAACTCGACACCACAATATTTCCTGGTATGCATACAGAATTCAATTGTTTTACATTTATTTTGATCCAAACAATCTCAGTTATTCAAAATTTTCTGATAAAACCAATGACTCAACATCCTTTTCAATTCAATTTTTAGACACCGTGTCCTGATAACAAAGACTTTGCTGTGTTACGCTTTCATTCTGGACCTCCGTACGAAGATTTAGCATTCAAAATAGTCAATCGTGAATGGGAATTCAGTTATAAACGCGGATTCCGATGTCAATTTCATAATAACATTTTCCAGCTATGGTTCCACTTTAAGAGATACCGATACCGACGATAAATATACTATCTTATCCCAAATTTATCGCTCGATTTGTCTGTTATTAATGTCACACATCCAAATCATTGGGGTATGTTAATTGCAAGGAAGCAGAACGTTCCAGCTGTCTACATACAACACCAGAACTATGATGTTACAGCTAGTATTGCTCCGTGCATTTGCCTGCAACAGTGAATCGTTTCGTTTTTCATCCTTGGTTAATTTTCAAAAACCGTGAATAAATTCTAAAAATAATCAATTAAAAGTACTTTAAGACCAGAATCAGATATGTTTTTCAATCTTTCAATCAAAATCGATGATGGATATAAGCTTATACGAACACGATTATATTCATAGACACATCGATAAGCAACAAATTCAGAGATTTGCCAAAATTAGCGTCCACAAACTCGCATCTCTATAGTTTCATTAACCCGTATTTTATCCCAAATATCTGTTATACGGTGTGTTCAATGAAGTGGCATAATTCGATCAATGGAACATTTCGTATTGACTGATTCGTAAACCAGATATGTAGAAAATGCCTTTCAAATTAATCACTTAATAACAAAATAAAATACCACAAAAATAATTCACTTAATAGCAAACGATTATCTGTTGAACGTATATTTATATTTAGATTTTGCTTAAGTTGAATGCGAAAGCACGCTGAATACGCCAATAATCACGTGTCAAAATTGATGAGACGCTTCATTTCACCGCAAAATAACAAAGGTTCTGATAAAGAGCTCATCTTCTCAGCGAGCGATGCAATCTAAGAGCCAATATTTTGCTTCTTTCATATCGAAACAAACAGCTGTTAACGGTTTTGTAATTATTTGTTTTGGGCTCAGTTTAGGCTACCAAACATTCGGAGTTTGGTACAAAAATGCCAACTTTTCATATGAAAAACATTTGGAAATCTAATATTTTTTCCGAATATTTTACCCATTATTTTCAAAACAAATTGTCACTAGGGTTAAAACAACGTATGTATGTGTTATTTCAAATGTACATACGTTCTTTTAAGTCTCACCAATAGATTTGGAACTCAACCATTTGGCCGTGCCTATGAAATTCGGGCATAAAACCACATGAGAAATGCCAAAGAGGTGTTTGTACGAAGCTTGGCAATATAAATCACGGAACAAAGTACGCAATTCGAAAAGAACGAACTTGTACCGACAATGTTGGCGATAACGGTTCGCCTTGATTGTTTTGAGAATGTTGATGTGATGAAAGTGCACAAATCAAGTGAACGAGTCGGTTGATGTTCAGTCGTTGTTAAGTCGCTGCAATATGCACTTAAAGTGAAATAGTTTTAGCCCTCATGTTGTCAGCTGTGCAAATTTCTTTATTATCCATTCGACTTAAAATTAGTGTCAATTTTTGTAAAATTCTTTATTATATTTTACATTTTTAAGCATATCGTTTTAAAAAGGAAAAAAATAAACACACATTTTTGTTATCAATTTCTTCATTCAAATAACATATGAGTGTATTTATAATACGTTACTTATGGAAATGTCGAAGAAAATGGGGAACGGTTCTGTAAAAGCGAGCAGAAATAATGACAACAATGTTTGTATAAATGAAAAGATAAAACAAATTAGTGTACGCGGGATTGCGCAGATTGAAGATATCAATGAAATAAAAGCGGGATTTAATCGTCATTTGCATTATACACTTATTAAGGATCGAAATGTTGCGACATCGCATGATTTTTACATGGCTTTAGCGCATTGCGTCAAGGATCACATCGTATCGCGTTGGATTCGCACACAGCAAATTGACTATCAACGCGACCCAAAGGTGAGCCAACGGCATTCCGAACAGTATGGATCTGTTGGCGACAGTCTCGAATGACCTACTATCATTATTTTCTATGTTTCCTTATGTTTCAAACACTTATAGCGCGTATATTATCTGTCGTTGGAATATAATATGGGACGTTTTTTGCAAAATACCATGATTAACATTGGTATTGAAGATGCATGCGATGAAGCCATGTATCAACTGGGCTTGGATATCGAAGAATTGGAATCGATGGAGCTTGAATTGCACTTGAGTAACGGAAGCATGGGACGTTTGTCGGCATGTTTCCTGGATTCGTTAGCTTCTTTGGGAATCCCCGCATATGGTTATGGCATTCGATTCAATGCGGGAGCATTCTCTCAGAGGATCATTGATGGTGTGCAACACGAAGACATTGACGATTGGCTACGTTTTGGCAATCCTTGGGAACGCGCACGGCCTGAATACCTTTTTCCCGTTCACTTTTATGGGAAAGTCACTAATTCGGCAATTGGACGCGAATGGGTTGATACAAAAGTTATTTACGCTGTTCCACATGATTATCCGGTGCCCGGCTATAAAAATAATGTCGTAAATACCCTTCGATTGTGGAGTGCTAAGAGTACAGAAGGATTTAAGTTAAAACTTTGTAAGTTTACATTCATATTGTCATTTATCAGAATTAGTTTTTAGTAGTAAGCACAAGCTCGGTTATAACCATTATTTGCCAAACAATAGAACCCTTATTTTGATTAATCTAATCGGTTGATTACTTTTTCATTATTATTGATTTCCAATGGACTGCTTTAGTCAACAACGGCGAATATATTCAAGCGATTTTCGATCGATGCCTTGCCGAGAACATTACGCGTGTTATGTATCCTACCGCTGCAAACACGCCCGAAAATCAGGAAATTCGTTTGAAACAAGAGTATTTTCTTTGTTCGGCTTCACTGCAGGATATAATTTGTCGTTACAAGAGCTCAAAAGTGTCACACACTGATACTGGCCGAACTGATTATAATTGTTTTGCTCAAAAGACTGTCGTTCAACTGAACAATACATATTCCGCATGGATGATTCCGGAGCTAATGCGCGTTTTGATTGATGTTGAGCATCTCAGTTGGACCTCGGCATGGAAAATTGTAAAAAGCACATGTGCATTCACAAGCCACAACATCCTATCCAGTACATTCGAAAAGTGGCCAATTGATTTGATTCAGAAGATTTTGCCACGTCACATGGAAATTTTGTACCAAATTAACTTTTTCCATTTGGAAAATTTGAAAGAAACATTTTGCGTGAACTTGGATACAGTGTATGGTCTTTCATGCATAAAGAAGGAATGCTTCGATATGGGCACTTTGGCAGTCTTAGGCTCGGCTGCAATAAATGGTGTTTCGAAATTTCATTCGAATTATCTCAAGAATGTGACTTTTTCAAAACTCTACGAATTCCAGCCAGAGAAATTCTTGAATATTACTAATGGCATTACACCACGGCGATGGTTATTCCTCTGCAACCCGGCCTTATCGAATGTCATTTCCGAAAAACTTGGCGATAAATGGCCCGTTCAGATCGATAAATTGGAAGCATTACGTAAACTTTGCAAAGATAATAACTTCATTCGTGCCGTGGCAAAAGCAAAGGAAGACAACAAAATCAAATTGGCGGAGATCATTCAAAAGAAATACGGCATAGAAATCGATCCAATTTCGATGTTTGATGTGCATGTATGCCGAGTACACGAATACAAACGCCAGTGGTTGAATATTTTACATATCGTTACCATTTACAATAGAATTAAATATAATAAGAGCAACATGGCAAAGCAGCGTCGTACCATTTTCATCGGTGGAAAAGCCGAACCAGGCGATTCAAATGGAAAGGCTATGATTAAACTCATCTCGTATATCGCACAAACGGTGAATTCTGATCCAATAGTCGCCAATAGAATCAAAGTCATTGTACTGGAAAATTATGGTGTCACAGTGGCCGAGGAGATTATTCCGTGCGCAGATTTGTCACAACATCTCACATTGCCTGGGTCAGAGGCATCGGGAACGAGTCATATGAAATTCATTCTAAACGGCGCTTTAATTGTTGCAACGTTGGACGGCGCTACATTGGAAATCGCCAATGAAATCGGCCACATGAATATGTTTATCTTTGGCATGAATTTCGACGAAAGAAAAAAATTGGAAGCCAAAGGCTACGATCCAATGGATGTATACAATAAAAATGATGATTTGAAACAATGTTTAGATCAAATACGGAACGGTTATTTCAGTCCACACAACATGGACGAATTTGAATGTTTGGTCGAAGGCTTACTAACCGAAGATAAGTACTTCATTTTGGCGGATTACGAAGATTACATTCGTACTCAAGAACAAGTCTCAACTACTTTTAAAGTGAGTTAAGCTTTTTTTCGATTTGATATTCGCAACATTTGCTGTTGGATATAGAGAAAAAACATTATTTTTTGAATTGCAGGACAAAAAGAAATGGAATGAAATGGTAATTCGTAATATTGCAATGAGCGGAAGATTTTCTATCGATCGTGCGGTTAGAGAATATGCGAAATTAATTTGGAATATTGAGCCAAATATGGAACCTTTGCCAGCACCGGGCGATTATGATAAGATATTGAATTCATAATTCAATTAACCAGCACATTCATAAGTTATTTGCTTGAATTAATCTTCATGTTTTTAAATATTTTATTATTGAGAACATTAATCAACTTAAATAAACTATTCGCTTTCAAAGCATCATTGGATTTTAGTTTGTCATTTCTTCATCAAATGTTTTGGCCATCCACTCGGGTTCGGCGGCGCGGATCTTTTCAATAACCCCATTCACTTGATAGCAAATCGACTGTATTTGTTTGTCCCATAACGGTAGGATTTCTCGCGCTGAGTAAAAGTAAAATAATAGTTAAAAAAATAAATAAAAAGGAATTTTAAGCAAATATTTCAAGTTTTTCCGAATACCGTTTGATGGCTCCAAAGTCGGATTACTTACTTTCAAAGTGAACGATTCCATCGATTTGATCAATATATCCGTTCATGCGTTCTTCGGTGAGCATCTGTGATGCGATGCGTTCAGCTTTTATTGGGTCGATTTCGAGCAAAGCACCCAACTCTTTGAATGTTATATTGTTGTACAGCTTGCTGGCCGACAGCAAATTGTGTTCGAACACGGCACGGTCCAGTATTGATGAGCCATCCAAAGTGCTTGCTTTTTGATGGACCTGTAATAAAGCCTCAAATTCTTGTAATTCCGAACGTCGGATTATTCGATCCAAGTACATCTTTTCTAATATTGCGTAAGCAGGCAGATGTTGGCAACGTTCATCTTTGAAGAGTGTCGCCAACATACGAGAGCGCTGTTGACCAGCTGATGCTAAGATTGTACAAATGAGAGCATTCTTCAAAGCGGTCATTCGTTCACCTTCATCAATAATCGTACGATATGAGAGTTCATTGTAACGTTGCGCAGCTTCGATAAACTTGCGACGATAGTCGAGCACTCGAGCATAGCAAACTTTGTACAGCACATGGAGCTCCGTCTTCTTCGTTTCCCCTTGCAACAATGATGCCCGATTAATGTATGCTTCCGCTTGAATTGGATCATCGTCTTCCAAATACAATCGAGCTATTTTCAAGTACGTTTCCAACTTATAATCAACTGTATATTGTCTGGAATTTGATAGAAAAATCCATTTGAAAAATATGTTTCAAGCTACTGCATTGAAGGAGATTTAATTATAAAAATGAATAGAAATGTGAAGAAAATTGATTGAAAAAATATTCTCAAACACTTACTTTTGGCCCGTTTCCAAGGGAATTCCAACCAAAACATTCGCCGCTTCCCGCCAATTCTCTTCGCGTTCGTAAATCTGTGATAAATGTTGACGAATATTTGCAACTTGCTCTTCGAATGAAATCACACGCGGTTGCACTTTATCTAAAGTAAAGTGTGAGATTGTTTTCGAAACATGATCGGGCAGCGACATCAAATGATTGCCTACATCAGTGAGCAATTGACGTGAAATCACCAAACTGACATGTTCATTCACAACTAAATAAAAGGTGAGACATTATAACTGTGAAATATTGAAAATATAATCGAAAAAGAAAAACTAACTAGCTTCAATGAAGAGCTTTAGCGTATCTATAAGTTCAGCTTCATTATTCGACAGGATGCTATCCAGGAGAACGCGATACCTGAATCACAAAAACACATAGTTGTCTGTTTTTATTTTCAATTTCAATCATCAAAAAATGTTCATAATTTACTTATCAGCGTGTTCTCTGTGCGTTCCACTAAAATTAGTCAGTGACACCAATTGTGTGCGTAATATACTGGCAGTGATAACCATCTTTTTAAACCAAAATTTCAATAAATTCTCATGAAATCAGAGCCAAAGTCACCAATAATGTTTGATTTGTGTGTTTTGATGGCGATTTTTAATTATTCAGCCCGGCTGTTTGGCTGTTGAAGTAACAATAAACGATGTTGACAATTCACACAACGAGCGATTGACTCTTCGCCTTGCGTGTTACCTGATGCGAAGACCACTTTTGATATTCACTTGAAACGCAAGCAAATCAACTGTATATATTCAGTCCGGAATTATATCATTTATGATTTGGTCCTGTGAGGTGAAATAATTGCGCTGTGTTTTGTTTTTGATTTTTGTGGTTTACTTTAGTTAGAAGTGAGTGATTAATTGACAAATCAAATTTCCTATTTTGACATTCATTGTTCCGAATGTAATTGTATGTATCAACTAACAGCATTTCATGCGAGTTTAAGTTACAACTAACAAAAAATCCCCTCCACGTTTTAGCCTTCCATTGTTATGGTTTATTTCTAAAAAAAGAGCATTTACACGGAATTAACAATGAGCATTTACACAGAAGATTATTTGAAAAATAAATTGACTGAAAAATTGAACGCAACATTCGTGGTAAGTTGAACAAAAAGTGGGACAAATGTACCAGAGATGCAAAGAAATTTATCAGATTTCGCCTGTCATTTTGAAGACAGTTGCTACGATTTGATCACATTGACGTATACACGTATTGAGAGCCGATGACGACTCATGTTTGAAACATGATTTTAACAATAAATTGCATCGTTGTTTAAGTTTTTGGTGTGTATGGAAAAATCAAATATTGTTTTGAATCGTAAAAAGATAAACTAAAGAAAATGTGGCAATCAACAAAACCTCAAGTATTTATGATTGCATGTGGCGCATTTGCGCTTCGTACAATCATATCACTACAATCTTATTCTGGCTATGACAAACCGCCAATGTATGGAGATTTTGAAGCCCAACGACATTGGCAAGAAGTTACAGTGAATTTGCCGATCACAGATTGGTACACTAATACCAGTGACAATGATTTGATGTACTGGGGTCTGGACTATCCACCCTTAACAGCATATCACAGTTGGCTAAATGGATATGTGGCGAAGAAATTAAATACTTCTTATGTTGAATTGCATACATCACGAGGAATCACTACGGATGATCATCAGAATTTTATGCGGAACACTGTTTTGGTAGCTGATCTACTTTTATACATTCCGGCCTTGATGATTGCTGCAAAGTCGATCGTATTTCAATGTCATCCAATTTTAAGCATTTTGAGTTTGGTCATCATGTTGTTTTATCCGGGTCAAATTATTATTGACAATGGACACTTCCAGTACAACAACATTTCGCTGGGTTTTGCCTCTATCGCTATCGCAGCTATTTTTTGCAATTCTGAACGACTAGCGGCTCTTTTGTTTGTCCTGGCGTTGAATTACAAACAAATGGAATTATACCATGCACTTCCATTCTTCATTTACTTATTTAGACATAGTTTTAAAAACTCATCGAAAGTGTCATTCGGCCAAAAATTCTTCGGTGGAGTCAAAAATGTGGCAATTCTTGCATTGATTGTAATATTTTCATTTGTGGCTATTTGGGCACCGTGGCTCAGGTCCATTGATCTCTTCAAACAACTTGTCCATCGTTTATTCCCCGTGGCCAGAGGCGTTTTCGAAGACAAAGTATCCAATGTGTGGTGCATTGTGAATGTTTTTTATAAATTAAAGTGAGTTTTTTCATGATTATTTGCCGCTTTTAAAATAGCTCTTGAATTTTTATGGCTTCAATTTATTGATTTGATTTTCTCCATAATTTTAGACTACATTTTTCAAATGAGCAAATGGCAATAGTCTGCCTAATATGTACATTAGTCGCACTTCTGCCGACCTGCATCCATTTATTGTTCAACGCTCGAAAAGATGTCTTCCTGCTCAGTCTAATAAACACATCACTTGCATTCTTTTTATTTTCATTCCAAGTAATTCTCATCTTTTTTTTCAATTTTTGGACGAATTTTATTTAAAAAGCTTTCATTGTTTCTCCTAATTTTTTAGGTTCATGAAAAATCAATTTTGCTAGTTACTCTGCCAGTTATGTTGAATTTTCGCTCCGAGCCATTAGGCACAATTTGGTTTCTCCACATCGCAACATTCAGCATGATGCCATTGCTTGCACTCGATCAGCTGGTGCTCCCCACCATCGCTCTCACCTTTATTTACCTGATGGTCATTAAAATAACCAT
Organism: Obolodiplosis robiniae; assembly: GCA_028476595.1. Lineage (NCBI taxonomy): Eukaryota > Metazoa > Arthropoda > Insecta > Diptera > Cecidomyiidae > Obolodiplosis > Obolodiplosis robiniae. Next base: position 27,521,521 of record CM052014.1, on the reverse strand, counting down.
TTTATGGGTGACAGACGAAAAAGGGTCAGCGCAAATATGGGACGTGCTATCGTTGAACAGCATTAGTGATAACAAATTGTTTATCTATCTCTTCTACTTGAGCACTTTTGTTGGTTGCTCATCACTACTAATTACACAAGCCGTCGTGCAACCGCCGGATTCATTGCCATTTCTCTTTCCGCTGCTTATCTCAGCATACAGTTGCGCACACTTTATCCTATTTTTCATATACTTCAATTTTCGACAAATATTCGGTGGGGAAACAACGAAAATTAACACTGACAAACGTGTTATTCGAAAAACGAATAGTGATAAGACTAATGCAACGAAAAGCAAGAAAAATTTGTAAGATTTTGGCGCTTTATGAATAAAGAAGCTACGAATAATTTTTGAAAAGTGTTTTTGTTGTTGTTGATTATAAATATAATTGACTAGTTAATCTGCTAAAATCCGTTAGAAATACTGGTGGTTAAATATGTTGTTTATGTTTATTCTATTCACAGAAAGTGGTCGATGAATCTGATGGTTGTGGTGGTAAATTCAACGTAATAATTGTCTCACGCGAATTTGAACAAAAGTCAATTCTTCAACGTCATCGCCTGGTTAATTCAACGCTTGCTGAGGAATTGAAGACCATTCACGCGTTCTCTCAGAAGACCTACACTCCAGTGAGTGATAAATCGACAAATCAAGTTTTTATTCAAACTAACATTCGATGCAGATATATCTAATTTGTTATATTTGTAATATCGTAGGAGCAGTGGGCGAAAGAGCAAGAGTCACAAGATAACTAAACCGACAGTTCATAAGACATAAAGAGTAATATACAATAACTGAACAAAGCCCATACTGATGAATTCGATAGTAGTCATTAACAATTAGGTATTCCACAATGTTTCAGATCTACCACACCGAACCAACATTCTCAATTTTATCAATTTAAAAACAATAAACTTTGCAATGGTACCCGTGCAATTCACTGTATCAGCTCCTGGAAAAGTTATTTTGAATGGTGAACATTCTGTAGTGTACAATAAGCCGGCTATTGCTGGAGTTGTTAGCCTTAGAACATACGTCACTATTCGAGTAAGTTCTCAAGCTTTCATTAATTGCTATTTTAAACAAACAATAAAGACAAACAATTTTTTTTTACATAGGAACAATCACATACAAGCGATAATAACGATAATGTGCGAGCAATCTTTGATTTGTTTCCCAACTTTTCTCCGGTCTACAAACTGAGCACTTTTAACGAATTTTTCAAGAAAGTTCAATCAAAATTCAACATCACTGATTTGATGAACAAATTGGATTCGAAACACGATGAATTTTTGTTGGTTGTGCAACAATTCGTTGAAGAAAATACTGCATGGCATGCAATGAATGATGAGCAAATGAAAATTCTTAAGAAATCAATGATAGGTTTGGTGTATTTATTTACCGCATTGGAAACCAGCTATGCAGCATCCCAAGGCATTGATCCAATTTTGAAGAATGGATTTATTATTGAACTCAAATCACAGATTCCTATTGGAGGAGGTCTGGGAAGCTCAGCCGCTTTTGGTGTTTCCGTTGCTGCCGCATTTTACATCTACACTCTAACTCATTCCGATCCGAACTTTGTACAAACATTTCTAAAAAATAAATCAGCAGATGAGATGCAGCTTTTAAGAAATACTGTGTCATCTTGGGCATTTATGTCAGAACGTATCATGCACGGAACACCCAGCGGATTGGACAATGCTGTTTGCACATTTGGAAATATCGTTCAGTTTACGAAAAGTCCAAATAGAATGATTGATATCACGCTGAAAGCACCACTTAATGTAATGCTTGTGAACACCGGGGTCAGCAGAGATACATCTGAGGTCGTATGCCGAGTTAAAACATTGAAGAACGAACATTGCCAAATCATCGATCCAATAATGGATGCAATGGGCGCTCTAGTCAATGATGTAGTTCAGGTAAGATACATTTATTTGGGTTCAAAAGCAAAATCAATTGATCAAGTCAAATTATTTTGAATATTATTGCTATACATTTTTGTAGATTCTCGAGAATGAAAAATTAGCATCGGATAAAGATTATTTCCGCCGTCTAGAACGTCTATTCAAAATCAATAACAATTTGCTTCGAGCTCTTGACACATCACATCCAGTTTTAGAGGAGATATTTTCTGTGAGTGAACGGTTGGGCTTTAGTTCAAAGCTAACCGGAGCTGGCGCTGGCGGGTAATGTCAAAGAAAAAGTCATGACGAACATTATTGTGAAGCAAAGCGTTGTTACGTAACTATCCACGATGCTCTTTACAGATTCGCTTTAATTCTTTTACCACCTGCATATGTCGATCAAGAAGCATTCCATGAGTTATCGAAGCAGCTCAGTAAATTCGAGACAAATGTTACTACGATCGGAGGGCCTGGTTTACAAATTTACGATGATACTCTCATTTGAATGAATACGTCATTTTTGTTGATGAAGTAACATTTGGTTGGTTCTGGGATTTTATTTGGAAAAAGACTATTTCATATAGCTTTTTCATTATTTTAAAAAATTTAGTCTTTTTGCCTCTTCATTTATTTATTTCATTTGTGTTGGTCTACGTTTTTTACATTTATGGGCTCTCTGTAAAACATTCAATAAACAGAAATTAATGGTGACAGAAAAAGTGTGGTTATCTTTTCATTATTTTATTTGTTGTAATTTTTAACGAATTTATTTCAATTGATTGCTACAAATGCCAATGTATTTTTTCACTTCCATCTCTTGTTTTCGTAGTCCCATTTCGATGAGATACCGTCGACATGACCGACACCAAGATCCAACATACGTTTCAATTGAGCCTTACGTGCTGGTTCGCTAACGCTCTCTGGCAATGGTGGCAAGACATAAAGTCTCATCCAAATTGCAAACCAAATCGACAGAGCGCATGCAATGAATCCACCAGCAACACACACTTTCCATTCTCCGGTTGGAGCTTCAAATTCAGCGAAAGTTTGACAAAATGAGTGGCGATACAGAGCCTTCTTTTCTTGCTTTGTCAATAATTTCCAATCACCCTTTTCCTTCTTGCGGAGTGCAGAAATTTCTGGAGTTTCTTCTCTCCAGCGGATGGCCGGCATTGGAAAGTCGCTTCGATCAGCGTATGCTGGCGTTCCATTCCAACCGAATCCGACGATATCACGGGTTCCGATTTTATCACCGTAGATGTGGTGCTCGGTAGGCATGCCGTCTGGGCCAATTTTTGGTGTGATCGATGCTACTGAACTTCCAGCACGGCTTCCAAGTGAAACGGTAACTCGTTTCATTGGTTGCGCAAAAAGACGGAATGCCATTTTTTCAAACACAAAATTTGATTTTCTTTCTTCACAAAAATTACGTACTATGTGTTTAAGGATGACTTACGAAACAATTCTGAGAAAAAATTAATGGAAAAGACATGACAAACGACTGCAGCGCCACAGTTGCTATTTCGCATGAAACGTCAATATCACAGCTCATAGTGCATATATGTCGATAGCGAACTTATTTACCAAGAGTTTTGAATTTTACGACATCGCTTGCGGCTTCTTTAAAAATTTCATTGTTCGCATAGATAAATATTGAAATGTCAGAGAGTAAATCATCACGAAGGCGTAAATATTCGACTAGCTCGAATAGCAGTATCGATAGTACTGAAAATGAACGTCGCAAAGATTTACAAGAGAGAGATGAATTCGCCAATCGTCTACGCAAAAAAGATGAAAGTCATACTCGAAAAGTTCTCGAAGTATGTATATATTTAATTGAAAAATAGAAGTGTTGTTTATTATTGTAAATATATTGTAGTTTGGAAGAATCAAATGAAGTGTGCAAATAAATTTTTATCCACTATAGGCCTCTGGCAAGAAGGGGTTTGAGGAGGCCGCAAAGCGGCTCAAAATGGAACTGGAAGACCGTGATAAAATTGTTCCAAATCTTCGAATGCAATCTCGACGAGAGTATTTGGCAAAGCGTAAAGAAGACAAAGTTGCTGAGCTGGAAGCGGACATTCTGGACGATGAATATCTCTTTAGCGAAGAGGTGTAAGTAGCTTCTGTCCAAACAAAATCATAGATGAAAATCGGATTAAATTTCATTTTTCTGTCTACAGGCTAACAGAACATGAGAAACAAGATCGTCAGCACAAGAAACAACTCTTGGAAATTGCTCGTCAACATGAAAAAGCTCGAGAGCTAGAACGTGTGCAGCGATATAAGATGCCGCAAGATATGAAAAAAGGCGAAAAAGGTAGTAAATTATGTATTCTTTCATATCTTAGAAAATCCACAAAGAAAACATTTCAGCTAGTAATTTTCATAAATTTTCAGAGGAATATTATGAAGTTGATGAACGTGAAAAACTACCCAATTCTGAGCAGAAAAAATGGGAAAGTGAACAATTAGCGTCTGCAATGTATAAATTCGGTGCGAAAGATGCGACTCAGCGGCAGCAAGAAGAGTATGAGCTTCTTTTGGAGGATCAAATCGAATTCATCCAAGCGATTACTATGGATGATTCGAAAAAGAAGGACATAGATGAGCCCAAAATTTCCGAACAGCAGAAAAAGCGAATGGACATTAAAGAAACAAAAGAATCATTGCCTGTATTTCCATTCAAAGATGACTTGATTGCGGCCATTCGAAGTCATCAAGTACTGATAATCGAAGGAGAGGTAAGTTTTCAGTTCCATTTGGTCCGCCCCAATCGATCTAAATGGATTTTTCTTTGATTATCTTCAGACTGGTAGTGGAAAAACCACACAAATCCCACAGTATTTATATGAAGCTGGATTTACTGAAGATGGCAAGAAAATTGGATGTACTCAGCCAAGAAGAGTGGCGGCGATGTCCGTGTCAGCACGTGTAGCTGTCGAAATGGGTGTGAAGCTGGGCAATGAAGTCGGTTACAGTATTCGTTTTGAGGATTGCACTTCTGAAAGAACGGTTCTAAAATACATGACTGATGGTACTTTGCATCGAGAATTTCTATCCGAACCAGATTTAGCATCTTACAGTGTTATGATCATCGATGAGGCGCACGAGCGTACACTTCATACAGATATTTTGTTTGGATTGGTCAAGGATATTGCTCGTTTTCGTCCAGATTTAAAATTGCTCATTTCTAGTGCTACTTTGGATGCCGAAAAATTTTCGCAATTTTTCGATGATGCTCCAATTTTTCGTATTCCTGGACGACGATTTCCGGTAAATTATATTTTATCTTCAATTTGAAATTCATTTTAGACAAATCAACAAATTCCCTTTATTTTTTATGAACAGGTTGACATTTACTACACAAAAGCACCTGAAGCTGATTACATCGACGCGTGCGTTGTTTCCATACTTCAAATTCATGCTACTCAACCGCTCGGTGACATTTTGGTATTTCTAACTGGTCAAGATGAAATCGAAACCTGCCAAGAAATGTTGCAAGACCGTGTAAAGCGTTTAGGGACCAAATTGCGTGAATTGATTATTTTGCCCGTCTATGCAAATTTGCCGAGTGATATGCAAGCCAAGATATTTGAACCAACACCGAAAAATGCGAGAAAAGTTGTAATCGCTACGAATATCGCTGAAACATCGTTGACCATCGACAACATTATCTACGTTATTGATCCGGGGTTTGCAAAGCAAAACAACTTTAACTCTCGAACTGGAATGGAATCATTGATGGTTGTGCCGATTAGTAAGGCATCGGCGAATCAGCGTGCAGGTCGAGCTGGTCGAGTAGCACCCGGGAAATGTTTCAGACTTTACACGGCATGGGCATACAAACAGGAATTGGAAGATAATACTGTCCCTGAAATCCAACGAATAAATCTTGGAAACGCCGTTCTAATGCTCAAAGCATTGGGAATTAATGACTTAATTCACTTTGACTTTTTAGATCCACCGCCAAATGAAACGCTTGTTCTTGCATTGGAACAATTATACGCTTTGGGCGCATTGAATCATCATGGTGAATTGACAAAAATTGGTCGGAGAATGGCTGAATTTCCAGTCGATCCACTGATGGCTAAAATGTTGATAGCAAGTGAAAAGTACAAATGTTCAGAAGATATTGTCACCATTGCAGCAATGCTTTCAGTTAATTCAGCTATTTTCTATCGCCCAAAAGATAAAATCATCCATGCCGATACGGCGCGGAAAAATTTCAACCATCCGCACGGCGATCATTTAAGTTTACTGAATGTGTTCAATCAATGGATCGAGACTGATTACAGCACACAGTGGTGCTACGAAAATTTCATTCAATATCGATCATTAAAAAGAGCAAGGGACGTACGTGATCAAATTGTCGGTTTGATGGACCGAGTCGAAATTGATATGGTCTCGTGTTTACCGGAAACCATTCCAATTCGGAAGGCTATAACAGCTGGTTATTTTTACCATATTGCCCGATTGTCGAAGGGAGGAAACTACAAAACAGCCAAACACAATCAAACCGTGATGATTCATCCGAATTCGTCGCTTTTTGAAGAGTTACCCAGGTGGATCCTGTATCATGAATTGGTCTTCACAACCAAAGAATACATGCGACAAGTTACGGAAATTGAAAGTAAATGGCTATTAGAAGTAGCACCACATTACTACAAAGCAAAAGAACTAGAAGACTCAACGAATAAAAAAATGCCTAAAACAATGGGACGCGCCACCAAAACCGAATAAAATTATGTAATGTAGTTGATAGGAAATTCAAAATCTATATGCATTAAAGATAATAAAATGTTGTAGAAAACCAATTGTTTTAAACAATTCAAACCTTTAATGCCAATATCCCTTTTCTCTCCAACATAGACTTTATTTGTTGAAGAGGCTTTCGACGTTTAATGGGCCCAAACAATTTGTATACATTCGGCCACCTGGCGGAGATTAGACATTTTGACACATATTCGCCATCTTTACCTTTTGCCATTCAAATAGAAAAAAAACAAGCGTCTGTGTTTCATTCGGCGTTGTGTGTGATATTGAAGTGAAAAATAAATCATTGGTGAATTGGTGAATATATTGTGAAAATAATGGCTCTATTAGGACCAAAAAAGGATGGTGGTCCCAATGTGGAGTTCTTCCAATCGCCAGAGATAATGCAAGGATTTGAACAAGTGCGTCAATGGCTTCAGAAAAATTGTAAAAAAGTAAGCAAATTAGGCGGGTGCCGCCATTCTTCTGTAAATGAAATCCACCGTACAATACACAGCAACTATTCAGTACCAGCCATATTGAAATACCAAACCAAATATTGAATTGAAATATAGTGTCCGATAAAATTTGGCGCGGATTTATCAATGAAAATTCTATATATTATGTAAATGGCTAATTTTGTTTTTTTCGTGCCTATTTTAGTATGTACAATCAGATCCACCGACAAAGGAGTCACTGTCACAATTACTGATTTCGTTCATACAATTTCAAGAAACGAGGTTCGGAAAAGGTGCGTCTGAGCCACCAACGACGCGTTTGCCAATGCGATGCTTCTTGGATTTCAAGCCTGGCGGCAGCTTGTGTCACATTTTTTCTAACATGTATCGCTACAAAGTGGATCAACGCTGGAGAAAATTTGAATTTAATCTGAACAAGACACCGCGCAAAGACAAAGATCCAAACATTCAAATGGCTATGGAAATCGAAACAACTTTGATTGAACAGGAGTGCTTGCGTTTGCCAGTGGCTTATATTCGGCCCGAAGTTGACGATGAGCTTCGCGAACAGATCACAGAAATATTGAAAAATCATCAGGGTGAAATCACCGAAGACGAAGAGGAGGCCACGCACATAATATTTCCCGAAATCGATCCATTGCCTGATGATTATGCACGACCATCGTTTAAGCGGGGCAAAAATATCATGATGCATTGGTACTATCTGCCCGAATCGTACGATTCTTGGGTATCAAACACATTCGATTTACCAGTACGTTAATTTCTTTTCCCATAAATCACTTTCGATTTTTATTAATTGAATTTCATTTTGATTTCAGGATGACATTCCCGAAAATGTAAATCCACCGCAAGATGTATGGCGTGTGTCCGCCACGTGGGTATTGCATTCACAGGAATACAACGAATGGATGAATGAAGAAGATTATGAGGTGGACGAGAGCGGAAAGAAGAAAGTGCACAGACATCGATTATCGGTTGAAGATTTGATGCAAGATGAAAAACGGACCGTAAAGACTGCGGGTAAAGCCAAGAGGAAGCGCTCACCATCTCCAGCTCCAAAAGGCGTTGGAAAACGCAAGTCTGGTCGTTCGCCAGCTGTTTTGCAGAAAAAAGCTCGTGGCAATGCTGACATTGAAGATGAAGAGGATTTGACGCGGGACATGGACGATCCACCGGCAGAGCCAAACGTAACCGAAGTTATTGCAAAACCATCGACAAACAGTCCAGCCATTCAATCAAACAGCAAGCAGCGCAGTAATGTTGATAGCGATATGTTACCGCTGAAAGGCAGTGTTGTGGCTGATTTGGATGAAGAGACAGAGAAGAGCGGTGGTTCAGGTACTCACAACAATGTTGGTGCATCGGTCGGTGGCGAAGACTCACAAACCGGAAAAACCAGTGAAAACAGTAACACACAAGAATTTCCAAGCAATCGTGATGATTTGGAGGACAATGTTACCGAACAGACGCATCACATCATTGTGCCATCGTATTCGGCTTGGTTTGACTACAATTCTATTCATGTCATCGAAAAGCGGGCAATGCCCGAGTTTTTCAATAGCAAAAATAAATCGAAAACGCCGGAAATATTCATGGCCTACAGAAATTTCATGATTGATACCTATCGCTTGAATCCGACGGAATACTTGACCAGCACGGCATGTCGCCGAAATTTGGCGGGTGATGTGTGTGCCATCATGAGAGTGCATGCATTTTTGGAACAATGGGGTTTGATTAATTATCAAATCGATGTTGATGCTCGTCCAACACCGATGGGACCACCACCAACATCTCATTTCCATGTTCTTAGTGACACTCCATCTGGCTTGCAACCATTGAATCCGCCAAAAACTACACAGCCATCTGCTGCTAAGACTCTGTTCGATCTGGATAAAATTAAGAAAGAAAAGGAAGGCGTGAATGTTGAGGTTCCAAACGCTGCCCCGGGTGCAGCCGCTGCAGTAATATCTAATGCGAATAATGTAATTACACCATCCGCTGCAATCACAGCCGCAGCCGCAGGAGCGGCCGCCGGCCAACCATTGATAAAATCAGAAAATTCTATTGAACCAGGTGCACATTTCGGTTTGAGGTTGGATCAATATGCTAAAAAACCGATCGCAATGCGAAACAAAAATGCCGCCAGCATGGCACGTGAATGGACCGAACAAGAGACTCTACTCTTACTCGAAGGTTTGGAAATCTATCGTGATGATTGGAATAAAATCTGCGAACACGTCGGCACACGTACTCAAGATGAATGCATTCTACATTTCTTGCGATTGCCAATCGAAGATCCATATCTCGAAGATGACTGTGGTTTCCTAGGTCCACTTGCCTATCAACCAATTCCATTCAGCAAATCGGGCAATCCAATTATGTCTACCGTCGCATTCTTGGCTTCGATTGTTGACCCACGCATTGCAGCTGCCGCTGCAAAAGCTGCTATGGAAGAATTTGCTTTGATTAAGGTAATTGCAACATAAATATTTCATTCATAACCAAATTGATTTTTTACCATGCTATGACAGGAGGAAGTTCCACCAAATGTTTACTATGCTCATTATAAGAACGTCGAAAAATCGATGGCTAATGGAAAATTCGATCCAACCGCCGGATTGGCCAGCAGTGGCATCGCTGGCACCGGCCCAGATAAGGAAGACGAAGACAACAAAAATACTGACGAAGAAATGAAAGATGTTTCCAAAAAAGATGGCGGTAAGCGAAGAATACTTTTTTCTTTTTGTGGTGCTTGAATTAAAATCTATGAATTTGCATGTTGTCGATTTATTTTGTAAATGGATTTATTATAAATTATGTTTATCCTTTCTTTTCATTTATGTTCGATTCGATTATACTTATAATTTCGTGCATCTTTATAAAACTGGTGTGATGTTGGTATGTGCATAGATAAAGAGAAAGAAGGTGAAAAAGAAATAGAAAATAAAGAGTCTGATAAGGAGAAAGAAAAAGAAGCGGAAAAAGAAAAAGAGCCAGAAAAATCGGCTAACGATGAGAATAAATCCAATGATTCTTCTTCTACTAACGTTCCAGCAGCTTCTCAAAATGAATCTAATAAAATTGATACATCGGATAAATCAAATGATGCCAAGCTCAACGAAACTGCCACGGAAAATGGAACCGCAGTGAATGGGAATGACAAGGATTCAGATGAGAATCGTAAATTATTCAATGAAGCCGATCTACAGAGAGCCGCTGCGGCTGCCCTAGCATCAGCCGCCGTCAAAGCAAAACACATGTCAGCACTGGAAGAGAGAAAGATCAAGAGTTTAGTCGCACTTCTTGTCGAGACTCAAATGAAAAAACTCGTAGGTTTTTCATAAAATTAAACTTTTATTAAATATTTTGGATCTTCAAAGTCTATTATTCTTTTACTATTCATTCGTGTTTCTTTATAGGAAATTAAATTGCGACACTTTGAAGAATTGGAAACAACAATGGAACGAGAGCGAGAAGGCCTCGAATATCAGCGCCAACAATTAATAACCGAACGACAGCAATTCCATTTAGAACAACTGAAAGCGGCTGAGTTCCGTGCAAGACAAAACGCACAGCATCGATTGCAACAGGAGCAACAGGGACAGTGGCAAACGCCACCTCCAAATCCAAATGCGAGCCAATCGTCATTGGCACAGGCACCACACCCCATGCATCCAAATGTAAACGGTTCAAATATTCCACCTACAAATATTGCACCAAATCCAACAGCTCCAGTTCCACAGCAACCAGTGAATCCAAGTACAGCGAATGCAGGTAATTGGTGCTCTTTTGCGTTGAGTAAATGCCATCAATAGAGTATTTTATTAAAATGTTTTTTGATTTTAACGTTTAGTCCCACCGTCAAATGTGACGCAACCCAGTGATGTATCTCCATCACAGCCACCACAGTCGGGTGCTGTTCCACCATCAGCGATACCACCACAAAATGCAGCGCCTCCCTCAACTGAGCAGCCAACAGCCACACCTGCAGTAGAAACGCCTCCGGCTGCTGCTCCTCCGGCACCTGCTGTCTGAATTTCTTCACCACAACATAGTGCTAAAACTCTCTTTGGCAGGAATTCAAAAGAATAAAATAATTTTATTTAAAAGAGTGCACAATATCCAGATGCGTTTTCGAATCAATCAGATAGATAATGCCTAGAATAATGCATAATATAAAATTACAAGTTCCATAGAATATCATCCAAACCAATTAATTATTTCATCGAATAGAAATTTGCTGATAGAAAACAAACGTGGAGCCACTTATTTGACTAATGAGAAAAAGAACAAAAATACAATTCGCCTGTATTTGCATGTATTTGCTCGCTATCATCTTGACGTACACATATAAACACACAATTCACAAACACACCCACACACACACACACACACACACAAACTATGTTTTGTCAATTCAAAAATATAAAAAACAAAATAAAATAAAATCTCAATCTCATTTCTATCGGTGAGAAAGAGAGGCAAGTATGTCTGACTCGCCTCTCCATCTCACTGAGGATCGAGTGGTAATTGTAATTATAATTATTAATTTTATTTCCGAAACAATTTGAAAATTTGTATTCTAATGAGAATTCGAAGCAGATTGTTTGTAATGAAGTATTTCACCCCAAGCAAATGGATTCATATTACAATAAAAGTCATGCGTAAAACCAAGATCAATAGCAAACTATCACTTTGTTTATTATTTGTCTCAAAAAAATGAAAAACAATCCATTAGAATTTAGTGAAAGTGATATTACAAGTCAACCAGACACTTTAGATAAATAAAATAACGAAAGTTGACAAGAGCCACACCACAATGACTCAATGCAGTTGCTATTCGTCGACATCGGCGTTGTAGTAGTCGTCGGCAGCTAAACAGAAAGGACCATTGACGTCATCAATTACACAAACTTGGGAAATTTCTAGCTTGCAGACGATTGTGTTCAATCTGGCTAGAACTGGAACAGCCTCCGGGTGACGATCAAGCAGTGCATCGACGGTCTCATTGAAGAGCGTTGTGTTATTTGGCACCTTACAAAAGAAAATATTTGTTTGACATTGGACAAACTATATTATTTTTTGACGTTCATAGCGTCTTATTTTATTGCCTTACCTTTGCCACAAAACCAGTAAAAAGAATCCGATGGCCTTCCTTTTCAATTTGTGACGTATCGTTGTTGAATGTTGATGTTTCATTTGTATACATTACACTTACTTCATTCTTCTTCATAATATTGGCATAAATTGGATTATTTTTTTGCAAATAGAAATAGATATTGCCACTTGAAGATTCGTTGAACTTGCTATCAGCTACCTGAATTGTATCGACGATTGGAAAACCTTTGATTGGCTTCTGAAGCGAGATATACGCTAACGTAGACTCATCTTAAAATATTATAGAATAAATGATGCAATAAGAAATAGAAATTCATTCTAAGTCTGAATATGATTCTGAAGATGTTCAAAAAAATTGTTAGGCTAAGTCTCATTAACACCACGATGAAGTGTTCATAGTCGGAACAATACCTGTCTAAACATGTCTGGATTTAAAATAATCTATAAAATGTTATCACTATTTGTTGAATATAGTCAAATCGATTAATTTGGGGCAAATATAGCCGATTATATTTCAACTATGTTGTTTATATTACAATTTTCAGGTTTATAAAGATAGTTTTTAGTGAATAAATGCAGTTCAAATCGATTGGAATCGACCATAATCTCAATCAAAATCTAGTTATTTTGTCCCAAAATAGCTGACTGGTTAATTAGTCAGAAAATTTTCATACGTATTTTCCATATATTTTGGGAGATTAAAAAAATACCTTAACGTTCCCATTATATTAATGCAACTAACCTGTAATTGTAGCACAAAAAATGATAGATTATATGACGCAGAAAGTACTCACTTGCCTTATGAACGATTTCCCGGGCAATTTTTGCATATTTATTCAAAAAGAAGGTTCCAAATACTGGCCACTGCTCATCCAAATAATCCGAAATGGGTCCGATCACTTTGCCAGGTATGACTTTTCCGCCATTAATCAATGCCGCCAATAAAATCGTAGCGCCCAGAGTTTTCCACATTTTTTCCAGCACAATTATGTCTCAACAACTTTTCTGGGCAAATTCACTTGTTAATCTGACTACACCGCTACTCTTCTCATTGTTTTTGTCTTATTTTTTGAGTAAAAAAAATAATAAGGTTGATTAGATAACCTCTGTGAGCAAGCATGTCTTCAATTTCCAGACGTTGCCACTCCAATACTATATTTCCACTCAGATTTTTTTCCGATTTAGAATATGTTTTCATCAACGAAAGTTATCATGTGTTATTCTCGGGGGCATGCAAATTGCCTAATCTTATCCGAAACCTCGCTCGTCCAAATAATTTTGACTTGAAAGACAATAAATTCAACTTTTTTATTCGCAGAAAATCAAATTCTCCATGAGATTTTAGGTCTAATTTAATAATAGCGTTCCCTAGCATTTGATTACTTTGTCTCTGCTTTTGCATTTTTGGTCAAACTTGAGTACGAGCGAGGACAAGCAATCACCTTGTAAAAGGAAATTGAAATCTAAACGTTTTTTTTTTTTTTTGAAAATGTTCTGCTCAAATGTATGCATGACATTTACATGCAAATGCAACATATAGCGGTAGCACTTTGACAGCTTAAATACAAGCCAGATTTTATTTATCAGTAACATGAAAAGTGTGTCAATATACGTCGTTGTTTATAAAACTGAAGGTGCATGTCAAATTTACCGATATTAATTTACCAATTTTTAATAGAAATCCGGCACAAAGTAAGTTAAATAGTTCGAAATTGTAAACTTTTTTGACATTGGCAAATGAAAAGAAAAATAAGAGACACAAGCGGATAACTATTAATTAATTTCAATTGAATGTTTGTACCAGTGTGCACCACCACAACAGAATGAAATGAATCGAGTGATATTTGTAACTACATATTATATTGTACAAAAGCACAGAATAATATCTACATCAATACCTCAGCATTCATTCAATTCATTTCAATAGTACAGTGCATTCCAAGCCACAAGTACGAATCCAAATAGAAAAATGACAGAAATATGAATCAAAACTATTTCTTCAGAGTTCAGAAAGACATAGACTAATTTGGCAATGACTCTGTTTTTTCCCCCAAACACGAAAATGATACTTCTATGGAACAGACAATCATTTAAGGTTAGGCAAGGCACAAATCACGATTCAACATATGCTGCACGTTTAAAAACTGATGTTCAAATGTTCCATCTTCGAAATGAAATGAAATGGCCTCTTTTCGTTCTCGATCAATCTAATGATTGTGTTCGGTTATTTATCTCAAAATTTGTGCCAATAATTTCTGTTTGAATCTGATGTACGAATGCGTATATCATCTGCAGTATATGCTTTAGAATACGTGTAAAATCAAGTAAATTTGAAAGGAAACGCAAATTAAGGTTCAAATTGGCTGTTTATTATTGGACGCATGACCAAACACACTTATTAAGTGACATCCCTAAGTAGGCAACGCCGCCAATATACTCAATCGGTACTAACAATGTCTGCCTATATCATCTTATATTGGTTTTTGTCCATGTTCATTAGCGGTTGATATATGTACTAAATACAACGTGGTGACATTACGGACCGGAATCCAGGTGTCACTTCAATACTGACTCAAGATCGAGGATAGAGCACTCGATATGACTTCAGATTCTGTACACTCATAAAATTGAATCGCTTAGAATAATAGTACATTTTTGAATAAACATACTCAAACGCGGGATAACTTGTTGAAATTTTATGAGAGACGTTTCCAGTCTTTGAGCGAATGTCTATTTAATGAACATCATCTCGTCTAATCATAGACTGAATTGCGTTGGTCTGAATGACAGTAGGCCTTCATATCTAAACAGCATATTGAAAATAAACACAAGCAATAAGGAATCAAGAAAAATATAAACGATTGGCCTATTGTTTTAAAATGCGTCTCGTTAGAACATTGCGCTTCATATAAACGTATATATTTAATTGTGTTATTATTTTAATTTAATGAAATGGGCGTAAAATTTCTAAGAGCACATTTAAAAACAACAATTCCTTGGAATGTGCATGAAATTTGTCTCATTCGATGATTGCATTTGTGGATTTGTGCTCAAAATGAATTCTTTTATTCTGAGCGATTCAGCTGTGTTTAAGATTAATGACAATATATATATAAGAGAACTTGCGCATGAATCTATAGATCTGCTCTGTAAATTAAATTTGGTTTTCTCTTTTGTAGTTGCAAATCATATCAACTTCATATATCTGACCAAAGTTCGTTCAATTAAAGATCCTTTGTATACTTCTTTTCAGCTGTAGGAATATATTCACTTGAATTGTGACTAACTGTAATTCTATTCCGTCAATTGGAGTCAAACATTTGAACAAGATACATTGAAGAAACTGGCGTAACCAACTGTTTCTCAAGAAATTATGGCATCGTATTGGCGAAGTTTGAAAAATCTTTTAGCTAATAATGGATTGATGAATTTCAAGATGTATTCAAGTACGATTTTAAACAGTTAAGTGATTACAAATGAAATAAACTGATATTTTAAAATTATATTTCGGTTTTTATTTAGAACCAGTGAAATCGACTTCAATCAGTTCACAAAGGATCCATTTGTCTGTTAAACAGGATTTTCCACAAGCTGAACCCTTGCCATTGCCAATCAACATTGATCCAACCGAGACGATGCGATTTTCACCGCAACGTGCCCGTGATATAGCTTCAACCACAATTGCTACAAACATTTGGAATCAACGTGTCATCGACATTACTATTGATTCATCCAATTATGATGTCAAATCGACTGCTGATCCACATGTCGATTCTTATGATTGCATGGGTGCCGTCAGCTTGAATTCATCAATGCAGAGCAACGTACCAAGTCCATTCGGTGGAATGCACAAGTTTACACATTTAAATATGCCCGGCGGTCAATGGTCGCAATCCAACAAATGGATGTCCCATGATTTGCACTCATCGCACTACATCAATTTGCGTCGTGAAATTCGCAAAAATATGACGGACAAGAATTCGAAAAGTAATACATTATCAGCCTATAATCAAGGTATGGTCGTACTTAAGTATAGTACACACTTGCATGGAAATACCTCATCAAATGATCCCCGGCTGAAATCATCATTCGTTAGTCTTTTTCCGAACAATCATTCCACATTCATATTTTGCCATTTGAACGCATTATCAAATCAGATCACTTATCGACAGTTTTCGGATAAAAAAGACGTTGCGAAAACTATGGACAATGGAAATGCCCAAACGGTTCCGAGTGCTACGTCACCAAAGCTGAAATTAAAAAATGCAATCAAAGATTATGGCTCAACGGTTCTTGTATTTCATATCGCAATTTCACTCGTTTCCTTGGGATTATTCTATCAGTTGGTCAGCAGGTAGGTTGTAATAAAAATTCATGAACGAATGCAAATTTCTACACCAAAAACAATACAATTGTCATATGAATATACGCATATACATCGTTCAGATAGCTAATAAAAGACTTGCTGTCATGAGAATTGAATCATCAACATATTAATTTATTTGGCAAATTAATGAAATTGAATGCAGCACGTGCAGCATATGTATTTGATTTCCAATTTTCATTTTATTAGTTTTTAAATTTAACCGCATGATTCTCCAGTTCGTGATTTTTTTGTAAATTTTCCCAGACCCAAGCTATTTTGTTTTATGGTGTTTTCATATTTTTTATTTTGAAATATTTAACTTTTATCTAAAATTTTACTTTCTACGTAGTGGACTAGATATGGTAGCAGTGTTGGAGTATTTGGGTTTGAATTCCTCAAGCTCAGCGATATCAAATAATATAGCATCCGGCGCAAGTACGTTTGTTGCTGCTTACGCTATCCATAAAGTCTTCGCCCCATTTCGTATCAGTATAACATTGGTTTCAGCACCATTCATCGTTCGATATTTGAGAAATAAGGGTATTTTAGCGAAAAAGTGATAAATCTCTGCCTTTTTTTCAATTTGTTTGATTCCCCTTAACTTAGGAATCGTCTAAAAAAATTAAACATTTATACTGTTTTTGGATATGGTTGAAATAAAACAATTATTGAACTGCATTTGATTGAAACTTATCATTTATTGAAATTACTAATCAATAAAAAAATTAATCAAAAGATACGGATTCTGTTCGAATTTTGAATAGATTTGATTTTGATTTTGATAATTGAACATGGTCTTATTCACTGTAAAGTGCTCACATTTAATTTTGTTGTGTTTCAATTTTTGTTGTCTTCTATTTATCATCAAAATATATGCTTTATCCGGGAAGTATTTCTTTTTAAAACTTAATCGCATAATAATGCTTAATGCTAGAGAAGAGTGTATCAGAAGAAAACGTTGGTGGCCAAAAATACATCTCAACATCGAAAAGAAAAAACATCATCTGAATTCATCATTAACAAAAACAGAATGTGGTTTTCATGTTTGCGCTCAAGTTTTCGTTGACAGTTGGAGTAAGTTAACGGCGGTGGCTGCATCTGGGAACAAAGCGTGGTAATTGATGAGCGGTACGTAAGCAGCCGTAATGACACGACCAGCAAACCATCGACCGTGCAAAGCATTCACAGCCAAAACTGCCGTTGCTATGCTTGGGCATTTCACATACACGTTGCCTTGCGATGCTTTGTCAACATAAACATGTAAAATACCTATCGGAGAAATAGTAAAAGTTCAAAATTGCACAACATTTTAACATAAAATATGAAAATACGTGAGAAATAAAAAATATATAAAAAATCTGAAGAAAAAATTCAAAACTAAAAAAATACCGCCGTGTTTGTGGCATTCTTCAATCACTTCGTCTCGAATTTCTATATCCCATGATGGATTGGTTTCGGTCAATGGATCGAACATATTTGAAAGTAAAAAGCATTGCGTTGCAATTGGAGGTGCAACTTGACTTTGGATTTGTGGTTGAACGGGAGCGGTGGCGAGCAAAGCATTTGCGGCTGCCTGAGGAACAGCCAGTCCAGCACCTTCTGCCAATTTAAACATCAGCTGAAGACGACCGGTCGCACCTAAATCAATGCCGGAACGATCCATTTCGTCAGTATCGAGAGATGCGGTCGTATTCACATCCAAACGTTCTGTCACATTTCCAACTTTCATTGGCCGTCCAGCTAATTCAAATCCATTCAATTGCTCTAACGCTTTTTTCGCATCATCTGCATTATGGAACTGAAAGTGAAATTGGTAAATTATTCTCTCACAAAGAAATCTCAATGCGAAATTTTTAATCTTCAAATTACCGTAATAAAACCATATCCTTTTGATCGACCCGTTTCCGAGTCCATAATCAACTGAATGCTGTCAATCTTGCCGAATGGCTCGAAAATACCGCGCAACATATCCTCTGTTATGTTGAAATGTAATGAACCTACGTATAATCGCATTGGACCGGAAGGATTCTTCGGTGGCTGTTGTGGTTGTACCTGGTTTGCAATGCGATTCTTTTCTGCTTGAGTGTGTTGCACCGAAATTGGAATTCCGAGTAATCGTTGACCATTCAATCCAAGTGCCTATTCAAAATTTAAAGCAGAATCAACATTTGGTTTGTTTGCGATCAATACTAAAGATAAATTCAATGGTACTTTCTCTGATGTTACTCACCAATGGCACTGATTCAGCGTTTTTGAATTCGATATAAGCGATTCCCTTGAATCTTTTTGTTTTGTTGCATGTAATCAAACGCACATCACGTACTTTGCCAACACTAGAGAAGAACTCTTCTAGATCACGAGCACGAATTCGTTGCGACAGTTGCATACAGAAAATTGTACGTGCATCCCGTTCCTCTAGATCAACATCCTCATCTGAAGAACGTGAGTCAGAGAATCGCCGACTTGCTGAATTTGGTGGCGTTCTTCCTCTTTTAAAACGTCGCTCTTGTGAGCGGGACCGACGTCTTTTGTGCACATCTCGGCTGCGTGAATGATCTCTGCAAACCGATTTTTACTTAAAATAATGGTCTACTTGGCCTAAAATATCTATTCCGATTACCTCTTACGGTCTCTGTCAGATCGATCTCTTTCAGTTCGATGTTTATCGGGCTTATCACGAGATCTTTCACGTTCTCTTGATCTGGAATTCAAAATTTAGTTTACAATTAACATCGAACGAATGGATTAATCCATTAATCGATTCAGTGATACTTACTTTGAACGGATTCTTTTTTCTTTTGACTTGCTACGCTTTTTATCTTTGCTGCGTGATTGACTGCGTTTGCGTTCTCTGGATCTATCAAATAAAATTCAGTGGTTAACAAGAATAAATTTGTTATAAATGATAACCGGAGAAATTAATATCGATATATAGATATTTCTTCAAAAATCCATTGACTTACTTTGAGCGTTTTCTCTCTTTCGATCGGCTTCTCCTCGAAGATTTTTTCCCTTTGTCTTTATCTTTTTCCCTATCGGAACGTTTTTTTTCTCGGTCCTTTTCTTTATCCTTCGAGCGAGACCGACTCCTGCTATTAATCAAACAATTTTAAAATCAACAATTAAAGAGCAATTCAAACAGGTCATACCTTGAGCGATGCTTCCCATTTTCCCGTTTCTTTCCGTTGTTTGAAGCGTGGATGGGCGACTTTTTATCAGTGTTGCTGGCATCCTCCTATATTGATCAATCAATGTATGTTTATTTTGAGTTTGTATTGAAACAAAACACACAGATAAAGTGTCGCAAACAATTGTTTCGATTTATAATTTATGGCGAAGAATGGGCAGAAGTGATGAAAATTGGATTGGTATTTCGATTTGATTTGTTATGCGGTCAGCGAAGTAGATTTGTTTATTTCATTTCAATTCAATATTTTGAGTGTGTGTGTGTGTGTGTGTGAGTTGCACACAAACCGTTTCAATATTTGATTTGATTTTGCGAGCGGCCAAACAACAATCAGCAGGAACAAAAAAAAAGTAAGAAAAAAAAGAAAAATTGTGATTAAATTAATTAGTGAGGTTCGAAATGGCTTTTGAATAGATGGTAAATATGGCTGAATTTGAAAAGTTCTGTTGTTTTTTTATAAGAGGAAAACAGAAATACAGTTGACATTTGATAAAATTTTGTGTTTCCATTTGGTTATGTACTACATTTAAAAGACATTTTGGCGTGAATCGCAACGAATTTTCTAATCGAAGATTCGTTGAGATGGTGATAAGCACGGTTTATCTTTTGGCTGCTTTTATGGCACATATTATTAAACTCTCGAATCTACAAGTTGGAGGCATCATAGATTTCAATATGACATTGAATGGAATAAATTGAAAAATTCAACAGAAAATAAAAAAATCAAATAAGATGTACATTAACTGCAAGTGGTCAAGGAAAAGCATACAAAAGCTTACAGATAGAAATGGAAAAGCACAGGTAGTTGATTATATTATGAATATTTTTTTCGCATCGATTGGAAGGTATACAATTTTTAAAGTAGTCATTTATTTCAAAATTGGCTCCAGAGAAATGCACTACATAGAATACAATTCTAGCTAACATATTGGAATTCATTTTGACACTTTTCACGTCCACTACGATGATCTGTTTGTCTGTTTGTACGCCACTTCATCACTTCAACCTGCAAGCTGTTGCCGAACTTACCGTTCACATGATTTGTGACGCATTTTGTGTGTGATATTTTCGAATAAGCGTTTTACGATTGTTAATTTTCAGTTTTCTTGTGTGTGTTTTTTTTCAGATTGTATATATTCGACACGACCGAATTCAAAGACAGTGGATCAACTATCGAACATGGCGTTCTGCAAAAAATAGATCCGATTTTATTAAAACACTCTTGACGACGAATATGATTGTCGATTTGCAACAACAAAATGGTTTTGGACGATTGACCAAAATTCGACCCGATTGTTAACTGGCAAGAAATTTGAATACGAACTTACCAAACGGCTATTTAATACGAATCAGACCTAATTTCTTTCATGTTTTATAACATTAAAATGATTGCGACATAGACAAAGAGATGTAGAAAAAAATAAAAAGTAAAACACATTTAACGAATATTATAGCGATTTGTTTTGCGATTAGTTGCTATGTTGTTGTACACACAAAGAGACGTGTATGCATTGAGTCCTATACTTACTCTTCTTGGAAATAGTTCATATCTCATGCGATGAAATGAATTTTCAGAACCGTGTGGCGTAATGTGACTTTCACTTTCTTTCGATGTGCTACGTGACCATGGACAATAATTAGGACTGTAATAGGTTCTTTCATTTGATCGACTATGATACGATGAGTTATACATTCGACTCGAACTCAAATAGCTTCCACTTCGGCTACTTCGATAAGAATATTTGGAATGTCTCTTGTAACCGCCGTCAGCATCGCTATCAGCTTCGTTATTCTGAGAATAATACGATTTACTACTACTGTCCGTATCCCTTGAGGACCTACTTCTATTACTAATAGATAACCTTCGACGCCGATATTTCAAGGATTCTGAAAAGTTTTCACTCAATTCTAAATAACTTGTAATTATGATCATATTTTTGTATCGAAACCTATTTTTGCACGAGGAAAACTTTAAAACGAGAAAAAATGCATGTCGCCTTTATGCCTATTTAGCAAGTTCGTCTCAAAATTTAATGACATTGCGAATGTGGTCCGACAAAATGAAACATTCGAGTCAACTATTATTGGGTCGTGTTCAAAACGTCTGAAAACAATTTTGTTTGTAGAATTGCAGTTCCCTGACAACTAAGTTGAGACTTTGATATTTCGGTATTTGATTTTCAGTAGTTGGTACCATTCTTTTTTGTTATTCGACAGTTTGTGATTTGCATTGAATTGCAACAATTCGAGCATTTGAAATTGGCATTTTGCTGATCCACACCTAAAAAAAAGAGAGAAATTCAAGTCGAAATCGAACTTGGCGCCGTTTCGAACGCGTTCATGTGTGTGCATCGGTTCATTTGTGAGTGTGTGTGTCGTTTAGAGAGAATACACAGGTACACATAACACCATGGGATGTTGAGAGACATCGACACCTATTTGGTAGATGAGCAGAACGTTATACATACTCGAATATTTGTATTTTTTTTTTGTTATATCTTTCATCAAAATCTTGTGTCAAAAGATTTGGTGAAAAGATGTGTTTTTTGGTATTTTGATTATGAAATTAAAAATCACCACAGCTGATTTCAATTAAATCAAGTACCAGAACAGAAATGCATTTTGTTTTGGTATTCGGATCACACTTTCCACAACAGTCTGTCGGAAGGAGGTTTTAGTTTAACATCGGTTCAAGAATATGGTTGAAGATGGTACCCTGAGGCGAGAAATTTCAGTTTGGTTTTTAATTGGTTTTTTGTTCAAAGCAATTCATTTTCAGTTAATATATACAAAAACAAAACATATTTATTAAACAAGTTGGACTTTTGCTTGCACTGAACTCTGATTATAAATTAAAATTTAATCACACTAAACTATAAGTATGAAAATAAACTAGGCTACTGCCTACTGAACTGAGAAACTTCTGATGGAAGAAGAAATAGAGACGAAGAAAAAGATAAAAGGACGAACGTTTTTTCGCAATAGAAGCGAATCGATTAAGAAATTATATTACGTTGATGTACTTTCTCCTCTGAAAGGTTTTAATTCACTTTTAGCTACGGTAAAATTGGTGCTCGTTGTTAGAAGTGAAAGTATCACAAAAATCCGAAGCATAGCGTTTGACATTGAGGATACTATACGGCGTCTTGAAAATGACTTCACAAAGTTCATTAAACTTGGAATTAATGGCCATGTCCATGGCAACACAATAGAATGATATTTTGAGGAGACGGAGAGTACCGAAAGTACGAAAAAGAATAAGGAGAATGTGTTTTTGCATGTCAATGTTTTGGCGACAGCATAAAGCAATTGGTTATGCTGGACCATTTGTTTTTTTCTCTCGTTTTTGTTTTCAATGATGAGCAGAGATGTTTTTTTTTTTGTTTTTGGTTTAAATAAAACTTTTTGGTTATGTTTCAAGTACCTCGGCTGTTATCGATCGATGCAGTTGCTGGTTTATCAACAATTCTCTATAAAAATGTAAAACGAGGATATTTGAGTGCAATTGTTACTTATAAAGAATTTCTGTTTTTTTTTAGCTTAACATTCTAAGTTTGTTTGTTTTTTTATAAATCATATACACTTATTCGCATACACAAATGGGGTGACAACAAATCTACGTTTTTCATTTCTATCTTGGAAAATGTGTGTGAGGCGAAAAAATATACAAAAAAAAACCCACATTAATACTTCAAAGTATGAAGTCAAGTGATTGGGAAGAACACCGTTCATAACAACGAAATTAAATATGCATATATATAAATATATATATATATATATATATAATATATAGCTATGTGTGGCGAAGTTTTGTATAGATTTTCGTACAGAAAATGTTTTCTGCATATATTATTTTGATGATGAACTTACATCCTATACACAATTATTTCTCCTGTTTTGTTTATTAAACAAACGTTGTTATGTTCATTAAAGAAATATTCACGTCAATTGCAGAATACAGATATCTGAAATGGTTGGTGGGAAATTTGTGCGTGATTTTGCTCGGTACTTACATTGTATGGTGCCTCGAGTAATGCCTCAATATCGAAATCTTCAGCCATTTCGATGTGGTTTTTTGTGTTTTACGGCCAAATTACGTCCGTGTGATGTCGATGTGTTTTCACTGCTGCCAATGTCTGAGTTGCTATCGTCGCCTGTCTCTCTATCGAAAAGTTGCAAAAAGGTGATTTCAACACAAAGATATAAACTCGTCTTTTTTCTTTGAAGCGCAATATGCACCGAATTCGCGATTTTCTACCTTTCGATGGGAATGCAATCGAGAAAACCCGGTAAAATTATGTAAAATACACAGATAAAACTCAATGCAAAAATTTTCAATTTTTTTTTTATATACGTATTCTCAAACCACACTATTTCTCCAAGCACAAACGAATGGAACACGTACCTTAATTCATCTGAACATTTCCTTTTATTGCAAATACGCGCTGGGAACGCATGTCAAATACACACAACGCAACGTTTTGCCACTTTAACCAATGGCGTTTCTTTTGTTTTATGACAAGATCACATAGATCCGGCGAAGCAAACAATTTCTTAATAATTTCTATGTAATTTGTATAAATTTTCTAAGAATAATATTATTGCAAATTCAACAAAAAAACATAAAAATCTAGAAAAATATGTATAAGCCGCTGTGTCAATCTGTCAGGCATTGCAGGGTTGTTCCTACAAAACTTCAGTACTACCGAATAAACGACGCACTCAACGCACAAACTAACAGCTGCGACATCCAAAATCTGTTTAACGCAATAACAACCATAATTCTAGCAACGTCAAATTTTATTAAATTGCTCGGGAATTGCATGAGACGCACGTAAAACATTTCATTTGTAGTAGAGATGGGAGATTGTTTTGATATTTTCTATATCGCATTATTTGTACATGCCAAAGAATAATTCGTGCAAGACTTTTCGTTATTTTCGTGCAAATTAATTGAAGCACAACCGTGCGACGAAACACTCACGAACAAATTACACAGCCAATCAATAATTTCAATGGAAATACCAGATTGAAACTGGATAAACAATACAGACAATTATTATGTTAGAATAGTATAGTATATAGTGGATTAAAGTGGCATTGAGATTAGATTTTACTGCATAAAAATGGACAAAACTACGGAAGACAATGAAATTGTTAAATTGTTGGATATTAAGGACATCGAATTCATCGAAACGACTGAACTATTTCAGTATAATGAGGATGATAGAAATTCGGAAAACACTCAATTGTTAGGTGATCCAAATGATGTAAACCATACAGAAGATTCAGATGCGGGGCAAAAAGGGAATGGAACTGTAATTGCTTGCACAGAACGACGATCTGACGAACCAACCGAATTAAGCTTCGAAAAAGGTGACAAAAAATTATAAAAAAAAAATCCAATAGATTGTTCACAAATTCGCGATGATGAGTCATTAAATTATGTTATTCGGTCAGCTTTCCGCTTAACTAACAATCGATTTCAGCAACAGTAACGTCGAATGTATGTTTCAATGCATTACACTTCATGTAACAACAATAAAATAAATTCGATGAAATTTTATTATCGCTTTTCTTTGAAATTTATTTGTTTAAACTTTTCTGCTTCGTGACAATCGTCAATTTTACCTCCATAAAATTAATTTTTTCTCGATATTTTCGTTCAATGATCGCCGTCCTCAAATTGTAAAGTTTTGCAACGCACATCTCGATTAAATGCATGTCTGATTTTGTTACAGTGCCGGAAAATGTGGAGGAAAAATTGAAAAGACAAAAAATCGAAGAAGCACTCGCTGATCCAGATACACCGTTGAGTGAATGGCAAGAGTTTGCCAAAAGTGAATACGGACTAGTTAGCGGTAAGAATGAGATTTCATGCAAATTTAATTAAATAATTTTGAATATAACTGGAAAACAATCCACTGTTTAATTTCTTAAACTCCCTGATAAAGGAAAGTTAGTTTCCGAAATGTACATCTGAGCAGAAAATAAAAATTTATTGTGTAGTATAATTTATAGAATCAGATTCGGTGTCAATTTATTGATTTATTTTGATTATCGAATCACCGTTTCCAATTTTTAATTGTATGTTCATTTGATATTTATTTGATTTTTTGTCTTGTTTTTTTCGGGTTAAGATGATTTGAGACGTCAAGTGTGGCCGCGATTGGTTGGAATTGATCCAAACTCTGTAGATCCCGCACCAAATCTCGAAGATTTAAAATCTCATCGGGAATATAATCAAGTGATTTTAGACGTAAATCGATCATTGAAACGATTTCCACCAGGTATTCCATACAAACAACGTATCGCACTTCAAGATCAACTTACCGTTTTGATTCTGCGTGTCATCATTAAACATCCACATCTTCGATACTATCAGGTAGGTCATCGAATAGTTCCATTTTGTTTCAAATAATTTTAAATCAAATATGCGAATCCATTTGCAGGGTTATCACGATGTAGCAATCACATTTCTGCTAGTTGTCGGCGAAGATGTAGCCTTCCATGTAATGGAAATCCTGTCAACAAATCATTTAGTCGAATGCATGCAAGAAACTATGGAACCAACACAACGTCGTCTCATGTATTTGTATCCCATAATTCGTCGTGAAAGTGCACAATTATGTGATTATTTGTTGAAGTATGTATTTTCTTGATACTTCCATTTATGAGATCCTATGAATTCTACCCCATTTCTATTTTGCTTATTCTTATCCATTTCATAATCTTGCGTTATCGAAATTTTAAATCGATAGATCGTCGGTTGGAACCCTATTTGCATTGCCTTGGTATTTGACCTGGTTCGGTCACAGTTTGAATTCGTATCGTAGCGTCGTGCGGTTGTACGACTATTTCCTAGCATCACCATTCCTAATGCCGTTATATGTTACGGTTACGATTGTTCTATATCGAGAGGATGACATTTTCAAAGAGGATTGTGATATGGCTAGTTTGCATTGTCTCCTGTCTCAGGTAAGATTTAACGCTTTTCGAAAAATTACAGATTTTCCCAATAAGGGTAAAGTGGCCATATTTGGACCTATAACTTTTTATGCACCAAATTCGGACCCAAGCCTTTATTTATATGTGCAATAAGGCTCATTTTAGCAGTTAGATCGTAATTAGAGACTAGGTGCAAATTAGGCCACTTTACCAGTATATGTCATTTCTACGGACTTCATTCAATGTTTTTTATTGAAAACATGACCTTCATTCAAAAATTCATCGAAATTCTTAGCTTCCAGAAGACTTGCCATTCGAGTACCTACTACAAAATGCAGCCCAATTATTTGAAAAACATCCACCAGATGAAATAGAATTAGAAGTACAGAAAATGGTCGAAGAAGAGTTAGTTTGCATCCACATTTGGCTATTCTATCTTCAATATATTGTCATTCAAACGTGTTCGAATATCCGTATTGATTCAAATCCATTTTTCGAAACAGAAAGCAGCAGCGCAAACGAGACCAAGAAGATATGGCGAAAAGGCGACAAAAGCTCCAAGAAGCACGAGAACGCAAAGAAGCTGCCAATGTTTCACTGATAAACCGTATCATACCGCATTATCTATGGAATAGACGAACCACATTGGCCACAACTGCATTCTCAATTGTTATTGGCATTTGCGCTTACTATTACAAAACTCAATTCATATCAGTGACAAGTGGTTTTAGCTGAAATTCGGTAAACTATATGGCCTTATTGTTTCATCAATATAGTCATATAATCGGTCGCTCACCAAATGCTGTGTGCTAGGAACCTTTACGTCTGCATGCAGTTCAATTTCTTATATAAAACTATGGTTTGTAACCGCCAAAAAATCAAAAAGTTTTCACGAAAATGTTTATGTTGTATTGTAACAAAAATTCCCAGCAGATTTTCTTACGAGCAAATATATTGTACAATATAAAGGATTTCTTTGTATCATCATTTTAAGCTCTTTTCTTCACGAGCTCACTTGATATTTCTTAAAAATTCCTCGAATATAGTATGTATGAATTGATTGTAAATACACTCATTTATTTATTCACATCATTATTAGATTAAGCAGACTTTTACCAACCTAGTTCTGAAGAAACTAATCATCATGTTGCCACAATAAAAATGTATTCAATATAAAAACGCAATCAGCTGTTTGGTTTAAATTGGATAGTTTTTGTTTTTCATCGTTTTGCCAGATATGTGAAAATAAAGTGACTGAATGTTTGGAATGTCAATCATATTTTTGTATATTTTGCATGCGTTAGCCATGGCTAACTGTGAGTAAGCAGTTAACTTTCTCGAGAATTTTAATTAATTTGATGACTAATGTTTCAGTATGAAATAAAAACCTTCTTTCCAAGGTAAATTCTCGTTCCTCAAGCGAAAAAAAAACCAAATTATTAATATCTAATTTTGTGCCGCAAAATAAATGGACGGCAGTTAGTAAACAAAAGAAAAAACACTCTGCGTGTTTCTGTTAATTAAAAGTGCGGTTCCGTGACGTTTCTTCATTCCAAAATTTTGTTCGTTCAGTTTTAAGTTTGTTTACTACTTGCATTGTTTGTTCATGTATTCTGCGGCACAAAATTCGATATCAATTATTTTGTATTTCGTATTCGCTTGCGGAACGAGAAAATACCTCAGAAAGGGGTTTTTGCTTCATATAAATTGTTTTGCTTGGTTAAATTTCAAATTGGATGGCAGTTACCTGTCCGCCGAAAGTACATCATTGGGAGGGGTGATAACATCGATATCGAGAAAGACAGTAATAGAGGCTGTAATAACTTCCTGAGAAATTCTTTGAGCGCTATCGGTAAAGTTTGTAGTGCAATTTTGGAAAAGAGAGCAAGAGCTATAGTCGGATCGCGGGTGTCAAGATCAAATTTCTTGCCAACAAATGGAGAAATTCCTTGAAAAGAATAGAGAACTACTTTTGTTTCGTAGATTTAGAGAAAGCTTATGACTGCATTCCCAGATATATGGTGTGGTCAGTCTTTGCCGAATATGGTGTGAATAGATAACCATCTTTTCAACGCAATTAAAAGTTTTTAGGCAGTAGAGCAGCAGTAAGAGTGGATGGAGATTTGAGTGAATGGTTTGAAGCACTTAATGGTCTGCGACAGGGCTGTACAATTTCACCTCTTCTATTCATTACACAATGTTTCAAATTTTTTTTTTTTTCATACTCCAATTTTCTATTGCTTATTTTGTGTTAGCATAAGGCCTCCCTGTTCCAAAAAGCCCAAGAGTTTGACAGATTCAAGCAGCGTTCCCGAGATATGGCCCAAAATGTGAAAAAAGTCAATTTTTGCTACTTTGCCTCGTGTTTCGGACCATATCTCAAAAACCGTATGTGAAAAATCAGTGTAAAATCTCTGAAAAAGTGCATTTGTGAGCTCGCAGCAGCAATTATTGTAGACTTACGATGGCGTGTAGGCACTTAAAATTTGCGCACGGTCGCCATCTTTCCAAAACCGGTCCATTTATATGGATATCTTATAGGGTTTTCGAGTTATGTCCCGAAATATGAGACAAAGCGGAATTTCATAGAATTCCTGAAAAATCTCAGTTTTTGCTCTGAAACTTTAACAATTGTCGTCCGATCGTAGACTTCTGGGGCTTTAAATTTTTGTTACGATGGCGTCAAAAAATAATAGTTCTGAAAATGGGATAATCTCAACTGGTTGTTGAGATCTGGGTCGATAAGTGGGTGAAAGTGGCCAAAAAAATCAGCGAAGGATGACCTTTTCGACCCCATAGCAGCCACAAATGTAGACTTACGATAGCGTGTAAGCACTTAAAATTTGCTCATCGCCACCTTTCCAAAACTGGGTTATATTTACCTGGGTATCTCATACGGTTTTTGAGATATGATCCGAAATATGAGGCAAAGTAGCAAAAATTGACTTTTTTCACAGTTTTGACCATATCTCGGGAACGCTGCTTGAATCTGTCAAACTCTTGGGCTTTTTGGAACAAGGAGGCCCTATGCTAACATAAAGCAATAATTGGAGCAAAAACTCTGCAGCATTGTGTTATTTATAGTAGGGTAGAGTAGCTTTGAAGGGCAATATTATCTCTGCACTTGCTTACGCAAATGACCTGGCACTGTTTGACAATTCTGAACTGGAGCCGCAAAATAGTATCAAAGACTAGGAAAAGGCTTGTACGAACTTCGGAATGACCATTAGCGGCACTAAAACTCAAGTTATGCATGTGAGCAAAACTCGAAAGCTAATTTGTTGGAACAAGCTTCCCAATATAAATATTTGGGTTGCATCTTTTCTGAAGATGGAAGTTAAATAAAGAGTTTGAACAGCGTAGGGTTAATGGAAATAAAGTAGTAGCGCAACTTAAATCACACGTTTTTAATAAACGTGAATTGAGTACAGAAACAAAGATGTTGGTTCACGGGTCAATCTTCAGACCAACTATTCAATATGGTAGCGAGAGCCGCGATCAGTGGAAAAACAGAATTTGAAATGAGAAGATTCGTTGGAATTTAAACGTCGATTCGGTAGAGGAGGGAGCAAGAAAATCCAACCTGAGATGGTTTGGTCGTGTTAAACGCATATGAGAAGAGCGACTATCGAAATGGATTCTGTTCACCGATGCTGATGGGGCGAGAGGCAGGGGTAGACCATGTAGACGATATTAAGATTCGGTCAAATGTGATTTGATATGAATGGTGTGATGAAACTTAAAACTTGGCTGTCGATCGCTGTTGTGGAGAGGTATTGCTGGGGGTTTATAAGGCAATTTGTTTCGTAAAACAGACCAGACGCTGAAAGGTAATAATGCTTGTTGTTGCTATTTTATTCCAACCGATTCAAAAGGATTTTATTGCAGATAGTATTCGAGATGATGTACAACAATTCTTCCAAGGACATATCCATTTTTGGACCGAACCAAAACTTTCAAACTATACTCTTTATCAGCATATGGCGAACAGGAAAAGACAATCTGAAGTCTATGAGTATATGTATTGTTAGATCCATAGTTCGGTAGAACAGAACACAAGCTTTCTTCATGTATATTTCAAATTGGAATTTTTCCAACGTTAGCATATATAGTATAGGAAAACTCAAATTTGACAATTTTACAATTCTCATGCGAAAAACATTTGTTTGGTTTTACCAAATTTCGATTCAGTTTTGACATATCTCTGCCAATACATAGATAACCTGAATCTTTCACTGTGTATATACAATTTGTGTATATTGGATTAATTTTGTAGTTCTTTCGGCTACTATCCTATCTGTCGGTATCATTAAATGGAGATATAAAAGAATGGACTGGAAAGTTCCTAGAAGAAAGTGCTTATTCGTGGAGAATTGTATAAATAACTAAATAGCACAAGCCGGAACGTCTATTTTTTTTTAAAAAAAAATTATTTGATAAAGGAACTTGTGGATCGATATGGCCATTGATGTTAAAAATAAACCAGATTTTGCATAGCGATCTAAATTGAATTCGGAGAAGAGTACAGCAACTTAATCTCGAATCTCTCTAACCGATCAAACACATGTAGAGCATCTCATCCAATTTGAAATGTATTTCATATTTTAAATTAGAATTTCATGCTGGAATGTGGGATGTATTGAGTGAAAGATTTAAAAAGAATATTTATTTGAAATGTAAAGAAGTGTAATTTTTCTTGATTAAGTAATAAAAAATTAAAATCATTACAATGAATCAACGGGATATTATACCTGGGACATTGTATATAAATCTCATTTGACCAAAAGTTTTTTCGATCCAAAACTAAACTCTTCAGTAAATACGAGCGATAAGGTGAATTTATTTCATTTCAAACTTCAACAAGATTTTATTTTGTATAAAGATAAAGTCTGAATGAATTAAGAAAAAACAACCATATTTGCCTTGCTAAGATTACTCACACATCAATTTGGGTTTTATGAAAGTAGACAGATTCACAACATATTTCTTTGTTTTTTAAAAATAAAATTAGATTTGGAATTGGTCATGTGCGTTAAGTTTGTCAACATCGCCATAGCTCTTTGGAAAACACGTTTTAATTCTTATCATTGTCTTTTTTGTCATTTTTACTAGAATGAAGAAAGAAAAGATGTTGAGGTTGTTAGTTTTAGAATTACAAACTAGGCCATCGAAGATATTAACACATAATTATGAATGAGAAATGTTAAATCATTAGTTCGCTGTATTAATACACAATATGTTTGCTCTGTTTAAGTTGTATTATTTTTATTATGAAAAAAAATTCCCTGACAAAGCATCTGATATAATATGAATAAATCAAACTTTGGATCTAAACAAATCTTATCAATTGAACTAACAATATTCTGTGTCTTTCATGGTACTTTTAGACGAAAGTAGCCAAAAGCATTGAGAAGACTTATTAATTTTTGTAATTGATTGCGGCAAAATTCACTGATCGATTTGACTTCAAACCAATTAGAAAGAAAAATTGAACAAACAATTTACAAATCGAACGAATAATGATATCACATGAGGAGTTCACATAGAAAATTGATGATTTTGAAAAAAAGAAATAATTCCTACTTTCTCGATGCAAGTGCCAATCCAAGTCCAACTAATCCACCCAATACAAGCGCCGCACCACCGGCCACCGCAACACCAGCCATTGTCTCTTTGTCCATCTTTTTCCTTATGTGCTCCTGCTCAAAACGACCAAAGTATACTTTTTATTACAATTGTAATTATGATAAGTGAATTCCGTGATGAACGCGAATCATCTCAAAATGTATACCTCTAATGTGACCGCTTGTTGATTGTTCGGCTCGATCTGTAAGAATGCTTTACAAAATTTCAAAGCTACCGAATATTGCTTTATTCTAGCGTTTCCAATGGCTAAATAATAAATGTAATCACGGTTGCCTTCTGAATGTTTCTGCGCTAAGTCTTCAAGCAAATAAATTCCCTGCAAATCAATTGTAAATTATTAATTCATGTTTTGGCAATGTGAGATTGATGGACAAACCTTCTTGATATCAGCTGGATATTCACTTCGCACCAAACAGTATGCATATTCGAATTGTGTTTGAACAGCCGCCTGACCGCCTTCCTCGAGCTCTCTTTTGTAATTCTTTTCGAATTTCTGAAATAAAAATCAGCTTTTAATTGTGAATATAAGACATTAAACATCTACATAAATGGCCAAAGAAAATTACTACATAAGGCCAACGCTATAGGCATAGAGAGCATTTGACGGTCAAAAAGAAATAAGTTTCAATTTAAATTGTTCCTTTGCTATGTTTTTGATGTACGATGCGCAATATTTCTTTTATAGAATTTCATGTTGTTTCGAAGTATTTGTATATGCACTTTTCTATAAAGAAGCTGAATAAATGGTCAGTACACTTGCTCCGGGATATGGACACACTTTGTTTATCAACACTGCATGAAAGATTACATAATAGTCAATTATATGCGTTATCAAGTGTATTTTAAGCCGATGATCAAAGTTCGGAAGCCTCATGAAATATAGAGATATCATCACAAAGTTAGACCAAACTGCGATACTTTCTAGATGCTCCAATCAAATCACTGCTTGAAATTGTTAAAATGTTCCACAAGTGTACAAAACCGATTTGACGACTCATTTCCTAGCTTATTTTCGATATACAAGCCTGTGTAAGCCTGTGTAATGTTGTCATGTAAAATAATCAATCTCCGTAAGATATTGCGTCATAAAAACACAAAAAATAATGCACTTAATTATTTTCGGTTGAACAATAGGCTTCCTTTGTTTCCATCGTTTCATGGTGTTCTGATTAAAACAATTCTTTGTCGCAACTGTTTTAATTGAATCGCCATTGCAATCGTAAGCAAATGTTGTTATATTGAGTTTTGACAATTGCGTTCATTTGCCACGAAATCAAAATATGCTTCCATAATATTCTTTTTGACTTGCAAAAATAATTTACACTGTTGCTTGATATTTGACACTGGCCCATTTTCACGTCATCATTTATTTAAGTTAAATAATTATAACAACATTTTTCCGATATCAATAACTAAAATTACCTGTAATTCTGCTTGTGATACAGTTTCATTTAGAAGTTCCTCCATTTCAATTCTATTCTTTTTATTTTTTCCTTGAATCAATTTTATTACTTGAATTTTCAAATTTATGGCATTAATATGAAAAAACTTAGTTGAAAATCAATGCAAAAACGAAAAATATGCTTATATTTCACTCCGATTTAATAAATACTTCGTCGAAAGACGTATGTTGCTGGATTTGATGTTGTTTTTAGGGGAAAATGGATGTCAGAGCGAAACGCAATTGAAAATGACATTTCTTGCAAATGCATTTGACAGGTTTTGTGGCGCGATTTCACTCTGATATTTGAAATACTTTGAGTGATTCTGACAAGACATATCAGAATGACATTTTAATATATTATGCGAACTTTTTTCTGGTAATGAAACGCCAGCCTTTTGAAGATAAAACTGGTGGTATAAGGTGTATGTTGTCGACGTATGCTTAGCCGCCGCTTCCACGGTTGTAGAAGCTCAATTCAAATGATCAGCCTTGATTTGTCATTCTTTTCATTCGCTTCTGCGTTGTTGCTCTAGTCATTGATCTAGCTCGGTGACGTCGGTTATTTGGCATCGGTGCTTGGCTACTCACACTACCGTTCGAATGTCTGTCATTATCATTATCATCGTTACTGTCATCAAGATGATGATGATTGCGTCAGAGGATTAATGTTGTCCGTTGGATGTGTCGGGCGACCACCAGTTCGATTCGCAGCACGCCGACTTGGAATATCGATTACTTTATTTACGCGTCGACGCTTCGATGCAGATGATGGACTAGTATCTGTAAAAAACAAAATCATCAATTTTAATGGATCAACAAAAATGCGCGAAATGAAAAAAAACAATTTACGTTAATGAATCGAGTGGAATTGCTTCCTTTCAAGCAGAATATTGCTTATTTTACGAGTGGCATTTGGTGAGTTCTGCGCCGCACTCATACGTTCAACGGTCTTTTGTTGCACAGGTTCGAGGATTAAGGGTGCATACTGTTTCATGCGAGAATGAAGCATGATATGGAAGCAATTATTCTGCGGTATTAAATCTATTTTTTAAGCTTAACAAAATTGTTATACAAAAGCGATTGCATAGTAGAACATAGCGTTTGCAAAAAAAAACTTTTAAAGTGTTTTTATAGTTGAATTTCGATGACATGTCTATCGTTAAGATGGAGAGGCTGTTTTATTTTAAATTCACATGCTTGCTTCTCCATTTCACTGATAGATTTGAAATTCTAGTGGCAACGAAATGTCCTTCATAAGAATTACTTTGTAAGTTTACACTTCGTGAAATTGCATGTGGCTAAAACGTATACGTCCTCTACCGCCACCTCTCAGCCCATCAGCTTCGGCGAACAGAATCCGTTTCGGTAATCGCTCATCTCCCATTAATTTGACATGACCAAACCATCTCAATCTGAATTTTCTTACTTCCTCCCCTTCCGAATCGACGTTTAAATCCCCCCAAATCGTTTCATTTCTAATTCTGTTCTTTTCACTGATCGCGGCTCTCGCTACCATATAGAATAGTTGGTCTGAAGATTGACCCGTGAATCAACATCTTTGTTTCTGATGTACTAAATTCACGTTTATCAAAAACGTGTGATCTAAGTTGTGCTTCTACTTTAATCCCATTTATCCTACGCTGTTCTCACATCTTTATTAAACTAGCCACTTGCCATCTTTCGAAAAGATACAATCCAAATATTTGAATTGGGAAACTTGTTTCTTTTCAAATGGCAACAATAATTTCTGTTATTAAAATGATGTTGAATTCCAGAGCTTACTTGAATTTGAGACATTTGAATATGATCCGGTTTTGTTGTCGGCACTCTGACCTAACTTTCGTCTTAGTTTCTGTTTTTCGTGCATTTACATTTTAATGATTCCCTGTTTGTCCTGAGCGCAGAATTTTGTGTTTCGAGCATATTTGTAGTTATGGGACCTCATCAAATCCAATAATTCATTCCTGTTTAGTCTCTTTAAATTATTTTCATGCTGTTTGCAGTACCTGCAAATGTCTCTGGACTGCGACCAAAATCTACAAAGAACAAAATGAAGTGAATCGCTTGGTTAAAATTTCAATTGAAAGTTACATTTGTTCCATTGTTATCTTAAAACATTCTCATAATATATCAATTCTATACGATTCATTAACATTTTCATGTTTTACTATTTTGATTGATGATTTTTGGGCAGCAAACAGGTACTGTGAGTTGAGTATTGATCTTTCAACGGTTTTGGCGGCAACAACAGTCAACAATAACGAACATAATACGAGGGAAAGATTGAAATATTAATGGATGCGTTTAATCAGTGCGATAAAAGTGCGTTCGAAGATTTTGTTTATTGATTTATTCGAAGATGTTTATTTTCGAAATAAAAACAATAATGAAAGTCGAAACATTTGAATATAATAATTTTCGCAATTTTGATAAATTAAATTGTCGTTAATTTGGTAAAAGTTATAGAAAACAAATCTGCCTTGGTGATTCGAACAATACTGTTAGCTGGAGTGACAATAAATATCCATGTGAGAGTGATTCCGTGCAATTTAACATTACAACATAATTTCGATAGGAATAGTCGAATCCAAACTATAAAACGATATTGAATTTTATGAATGCACGAATTATTTACACATTTGTTTATTGCGTTGACATCATCTTCGATAGAGGGGGAGTTCTCCTTTTATTAATTCCAATAGCGTTGAATATCTTTGTGGTAAGCGTGAGACGGGTCATGATTGAACTTTTCCTTCATATGCAACTCAGTATTGCATATGCCATTCAATGAAAACGACGAAAATATTTAGTTTGAGGCTTGCAGAGTCGATAGTTTTCACTTCAATTTGAAGGATGAGGTGTTGTTGCATATAATCCAAAGTATATTTGAATTGATCGCTTGAATCAATTTTTTATAAATGCAGATCACATTAATTTTCCGTTAAAAAGCTCATGTTATCATTGAATTGTGTATTATTTAACTGAATCCTTGACAATTCTTATGTGGAAATTTTTGTGCTCACATCAACAACCATAATACAATACAATTACATATTCAATTCATTCCTCTTAAGACTCTGATTAAAATTGAAGTAAATTTGAAAATTTTCAATGACAAAATGAGAAAGTGTAACGAAGTTCAATAGATAGGCAAGATATTTAATACGAACGATTGTTAAGATAAAGTGAGACGCTTGTGAAGATTTGGAACCATAAAGCTGCATTCCCAGTGTTAGGCAACTGAAATTTTAAGATGAACAAAATACTTATTGCATTTGCAATATTAGTAAGCTGTGAGTTTATGTTTTATTGAAGACTATTTCATATTTTTTTTTTTTTTAATACATTTTTCCGAATGTTTTTTTGGATGTAATTCAACCAACGCTTTCGAATCAAAATGTACTGAAACTACTACTAAAGCTTGAATAGGCAGCAATAAGATTTATACAATTTGGTCATTTCGAAGTGCATCAACCACGGTGTGCGTAAAAGTATTGCGATCGGTCCAAAAAATTCAGAAAATTCTGAGTTTTTAATACGATTTGGTCCTATTCATTCCCCTGAGAGATTTTTTCCGTGCGTGGTACGTTCTACGTTGTCCGTTGCACGCAAAAATTTATTAACACGATAATTCAAAAAGTTTAAATCAAAATCAATCTTACATGAACACGCAAATAGGTCTTCATTGGGAATAGAAACTTATTAATTTTTAGCTCATTCGAATAATTTCTTTGGGTAGTTCAATTGGGATCTGGTCATAAAATGGAGGAGTTTTCAATATATTGTAATTACGAAAAGTGTGTATGGGATCTATATTTAGTTCCCATTATATCATTCCGATTGGATTTAGGACTTCCTCCCCTACAAATTTTTCAATTTTCACGGTCAAAATGATAATAATATTTTGTACAGGAGATAGTCATAATTTGTATCCAAATGACTTGAACATTAGTACAAGCTATTTTTTTATAAAAAAAAGAGACTGAAAGTTTCTTAATCATCTGATGTGAATTAAAGCTGGCTCCATATGAATTGATTTCAGATCATAGATTTATGAAACTTTCAAATTCATATTTTTTATGCAAAAAATGAGTCATACAAAATTTCAAATCGTAAACATAAGATTTCTTGCTACCTCGACTGGATCCTGAATAAAATTAATAAATAAACATTAATAAGTTTTGTATGCAGTTATGTATTGCTGAACCTGACGTTTCCAATGGCTGTGTTGTAATGCTTCCAATAAAACGTTCGATAAAAGGGGGTCGAAACGAAAAATTTGTATTGGGAATATTTTTATTTCACGTCGTTTCGTTATGAAAATCCTTTGCATAAAATTACATACATTTATATGGAAGCTGCTCTTATTGGAAGCTGATCTATTATTTCAATAGATCGAAATAGTGTTATGTTCAACGTAAATTTCAAATGAATTTGAATCTTATTGCTCTGTATTTAAGTTCATTTTAGAAACGAATTACATCATTTTCACCAAAAATCTTCAAATCCATTCTCACTCTCTCTCTCTCTCTCTATCTCTCTCTCTCACTCTCTCTCTCTCTCTCTCTCTCTCTCTCGATACGAGAACTATGAGAACACGTTTACAAGTTTGTTCTGAGAGGAGAACACTGTATTTCACTACAAGAATCTATATTTTCAGGAGTTTTTGTGATATTTTTCATTACTAAATTATGTATTTCAAAGTGAACATCAAAACTTAAAAGCTAATCTTAAATCTTATTGTAATGACTTGAAATTTTATGTGACTTTTTCTCAAAGTAACACGATGATACGATACAATAAGAAATAAACTTAGCCTGTAAACCCATAGATTTTCGGAAAATGGGCGGAAAAGTTAGTTTTACGTATGTAAGACCATTTATTTTGTGTTGCACGGCTTTGCGTCTCTCATCGAATTTCAAAACTGTTGAAGATTCGTGTTATGCAAAAGCCAAGAAATGTACGAAACTGCAGCGGGCAATCGTACCAATGTAAATGAAATATGTGAATGTCATTTAACTATCGCATGTTTTGGAATTCATGATAGATTCTTCAGCGAAATCAGATGGAGATCCGCTAATTAATTCCAATTAGTTTTTTGATTAAAACTTACGTTAAACAATAATTTGAAAAGTCTATTAACATAAAAAATCATTCCATCCATTTATCTGTGTTATCAAAAATGATTCATGCTCAATCATCTAACAGAGTGAATAATATTCAGATCATCGAATTGGCCTTTATTAATCTCCACACTATTGAGTGGAGTTTAAATCTTTTTTAAAGATAACGACTGCTGTTGAAAAATTAATTCATGAAACCAGTTGACATTGACACAGAAAAGCCAGTGATTAATTCGATTGGTTCATGTTTTTTACTTCTTTTGGATGTTTTTTCTCAACGTCTTTTACAATACGTATAAAATGTAGGACTACTTTTTTCTTCAATTTTACTTTTAGATTGCAACGGACTTATCGTACCATCAGAGTTACAATCTATTTTGGGGGCTTTTTATGGCGGAGGTTTTCCACCGATAAAAAAAGGAACTGATTCACGAATAGGGTTTGGATATCGGCTAGGCGAACATGCCGATTTTCAAGTTATGATCGAGTTGGGTCCACAAATATTCACCAAACCATTGAGTATGAAAAGAAATTCGATTCTGTTGTCATACGCATTTAAAACTGAACGGTATTTGATTGGTCGCATCATTTTTTACAGAAAAACTAAAAAGTTTTGACGATGAAGACTCAGGCACAAGAAAACGTATGGCTCATCAAATCTATTCCAACAAAAGAACAAATGTATGAAAATCGTTGTGAAATTT
Source organism: Obolodiplosis robiniae (assembly GCA_028476595.1). Lineage (NCBI taxonomy): Eukaryota > Metazoa > Arthropoda > Insecta > Diptera > Cecidomyiidae > Obolodiplosis > Obolodiplosis robiniae. Next base: position 27,481,802 of record CM052014.1, on the reverse strand, counting down.
TATAATATACAGGGTGGGCCATCTAACGTTTGCATTTTTACAAAATTGTTTATTTAGAGAATGACAGCTCAAATGTCAAAATGTCTCAAATGTCAAAATGCAAATTTTATATGGCCGCTATATTAAATTTCAAATTACTTTATTAGTTTTTCAATCTTTATGAAGATTTATTGTAATATTTGAAAATAATATCTTAATTAGTATTAATAAGCTTCAAGTAACCATAATAAATAGCAATATTAATATGAATTTATGAGCTACAAACTTCTTCTAACAAGTCTTTGTACTCTTTTATTTGAATATTTATAGATTTCATATTTATCAGAAATTTATGAGATTTTGTATTAGCATGTTTTTAGATTCTGTTTTCGACGAAATAACGATATTAAATGATCTGACACAACCGTGGACAAGTTTCGGGCAGCATTTTTATAGCCAAAAAGTGAGATTTTTCCGAAGTTCCCGAAAAAGTAAAATTATCTGTGAAAGGCTAAAATTATTAAAATTTCGATTTTATTAGTCCCTTTCTCATATTAACTTATGTGACAAAAAGTTGACTTTTGTAAAAAAAAAATTGCAAACTTCAGAAAAATCTATGGTAACTTGCTCGTATTTGACGAAAAAATGCTGTCCAAAACTTGTTCTGGGTTGGATTAGGTTATTTACATCGGTTTTCCATCGGAAACAGAATCAAATAGAATTCTTATAAATATTCAATAAATCTCTGATAAAAAACTACTAACTTTCTAATAAAAAAGTACTTTGTACCTTTTAATAATTAGTTGCAGTTCATGTTTACTTTCTTATTAGCTACTAGGTGAAGCAATTAATTTTAATCCTTTTTTGGGTAAATTAGCGTATTTATTGTGAAAAAATGATTACAAATCTATTCTTCAAAATATTGGCCATGACTAGCTACAACTTTTAGCTTTTTTTCAGACCCGAGATGAATTCCCCGATACTAGGGAGGCTGATATCTCCTTTCTAAGGGAAGGGTAGTTTTTTCATGAATTGTGAATATTTTTCCATACAAATATTCGATCAATCTAAGTGGGTATAATTCTGAAAGCCTCGTACCTAGGGATAGTGGGAAGGAAACCAGCTCCCACATCGGTCTTTCAATTTTTATTTCAGGAGAGCTTACAATTTTGGAGCGGAAATGTTGGTGCAACATTTTCCCATGAAAATCAGACGATACGTTAAAAATATACTTTATTGGCATGTCAAGCCTTGAGCGCATCTGAATAATAAATACAATATTTGGGTTCTCAACCGCCCTGAAAATCCCCTAAAAGTAGGAAATTTCCGAGATTTTTGACATCAGGTGTATCATAGCCATAGGGCTTCAATCCAATTTGACATAAATGGTGTAGAGCCCTGTGCAGTACACTTATACATCTGAAAGAAACCGCACAGGAGCTGTATGTGCGCTATCACACTTTTTTCATCCAAGTCAGAGTTGATCGAAAGCTAAGGGTTGCCTCTAGCGCCTACAAAAGAATCACGAACAAAAACGGTCATTATCCCATTGTTTTCCCTTAACAAAAACAGCCCCCGAAAATTGCGTTTATTTGGAACAAAAGTCGACATATTCGATGACCGAAAATATATGCTGTTAAGACTTCAACGAAATGACAAATAATGAAATATAAAACCTTTTGATGACGCTTTGGTATGAAAATAGTTTCAGTATCCCGATGCGAAAAAGTACTACTAACGCCATCTCGAATAAAAGGTTTAAAACTTATTGCTTCACCTAGTAATAAAAGCTAATAGCCAATTAAATATTTACTTATGAATATGATTCTTATTCTCATCAATTCTTTTAATGTCTTTTGAATGCATTTATAGCCAATGGTTGTGAGTGGGAACGATCTCTCACATGACAGAAAAAATCGATTGAAACCAGAAACTACACAGAAAACGCGAAAGCCTGAAATTGTTCAGGTTGAAGATGAATCACCAAAATTAGGCGACAAATTCAATGTGAAAAATCAATATCCCCTTCCAGCATTGCCAATAATACCTGAAACATTCTTGTCAAAACTTCAACCGCCGAAAACCGATTGCAGCACGAAAAATGAAGAGTTAATTAATCCAAAACCAAACGGGACCATACAAAGCAAAATATAAATTAATAAGACGCCACTTATACGAAGTATAATTAGTTTGAACTGAGCTGTTTGAAATCACGAATGTTTGAAAAACATATTAAACGATAAAAATATGACACAAAACTGAAATTTAAGTTTCAAAAATATGAAACCATTATATACTACCGATATCACTAGTTATATCTATCTACAGGGTTTACCAATAAGATGTTTGTTTTTCAATAGAGACATATTCGGATATTTTGACAGTTCTGACATTTAGTTTTTTGACATATGTACAGCAGAAGCTTTGCCATTTGTGAAAATGTCTTCAATTTCAATAGAAAATCGTATTAAAATCAACGAAGAAGTTCCAAATTTGTCGATTCCACGGCGTTTTCAACATTTGGGTCTATCCACAATGACCACATGGCGAATTTTGCGTAAGGATTTGGCTCTAAAGCCTTATAAGGTTCAGTTGGTGCAAGAATTGAAGCCAGCCATTGAAAATTTTGACGAAATAATCGATGTCTGTAAGCGTGCTCGTGGTGGACATTTAAAGGATATTATTTTTCATTCGTAAATGGCAGACCTTCTACTTTACACATCAATAAAAGTCCACAGCATTTTCATACAAAATGTGTGTTTCATTTAAGATTCAAAAACAAATATCTTATTGGTAAACCCTGTATATATATTATATATAAGCCTTCTGCATGATATCAGTAAAAATAAATTTTAAAATTCATTCCACGGTAAATTAACACACTTCAAGAAATAGAATCTAGTTGGATCAAGTTTTCAATGATGTTAGATCCAGTGCTTCAGCAACGGTTAATTTCAAATTCAATCTTCTGAACATTTTTTCCTTGCTCCAAATCTGAAAGAATTTCATTCAATTGCGATGGCAAAAATCATCGTTCTAGTGTACAAGTTTCAAAATGGAATTTTGATGTTGTCAATTGAATTTTGGTCTATGGTTTTGTGTAATATATATGTATTGTTACAATGATTGACAAAATTGGAAGATTTAATATATTGGATGCGTTTAATGATAGACAAAGCTACGTAGAAATTATTGAGATTTCTTGGTGAAAGTGAATCGATTCTTTTGTATGCTTTTGGTTCGTGGTAAGCAAAAACAAGGTCACGTATATGTTTCTGTTTCTGTTTCTTCTTCGGTTTAGTTGAGTATTTATCGTCGGTCGATAGGCATGACCGGATCGAACCTCACTTTCAACACAAAAATATCACAGCCGATTCTTTTCATTTTAATTAAAGTGCTCTCAAGTATTGATATGAAATTGGGGAAAAAGAATTCAACAAACCCAGATTTAGATAATTTGTGGCAAGGATGCAAGCAAAAATTGAAATTAAGTGAAATATTTACACAATTCAAAAAGGCCGCATCACAATAAGTTTTACACTTGAATACAAAACGTGTGAATGTGCCATCGAAACTCAAATGATGAAAATGTTTTTCATAGGATTACTTTTGCTAGCAAACTGTAAGTACGATTCTCGATTGAAAAACACCAGTAAATTTGGTGAATGTTTAATAATCCTCCATTTTATATGCAACAATTTTATGTATTTGCTTCAATATTTCGAATATATATTGTATATTGATGATATTTTTGATGAACAAACATGCAATTGCTTGTGATGAGGAATACATGCATTTAGAGCAAAAAGAATATTATATGAAGAGTTGAGAGTGAAAGTGACCAAAGTGATCTCACCTCCTGCTCTTGTTCATAAACATTTCGATCAGAGAGAAAAGGAGGTGAGATTACTTATGACACTTTTACTCTCAACCCTTCATATAGTATATTTGGTGGTATTCAGCATAATTTATTTATTATATCCAAAACTACTTTCCATATCGAACGAATGAAATTGAACTTCCCCGATTATTATTTTCAATTTGTACAAAATTTGTTAGTTCTTTGATAATCTCCTTTCATTCAGATAGCAATGGTTTTGCTGTGCTAGAGAAATTACAATCAGCGTTACCTTTAATATATGGAAATCTCCCACCCGTGACCAAAGGAACAGACTCTCGATTAGGCCTTGGATATCGTTTTGGCGACTTTGCTGATCTTCAATTGGTACTCGAGTTAGGACCGCAAAAATTCACCAAACCTTTGAGTATGTAATTCAAATACGGAAATTCCCAGATTGGTAAAATTTAGTATATTATTTCAAAAGTCAAAATGAAACGGTATATGTTCCATTCAATCTCAGAAAAAATAAAAGACTTCGATGACAGTGACGATGATGACGACGATAGATCAGGCACTAGCAACGATATGGTTGATCGAATTGATTATTATCCAGAAATAGAAGTAAAAGTAAGCACCATTCCTTTGATTGCTATCATTATTACATTTTGTCAGTTTTTATAAATATTATTTTCACCTTTTCATCTTCTATAATAATATGTTTTTTGTAATTAAGCCCCAAATTGAATCACAACATGTGCATCATGAAAGTTGCTACTTACTTCAATGGGCACATCATATGAAGATGAAAACTATACAGAAGACGCGCAAACCACAGATTGCGTCTGCTGAAAATGATATAATAAAATCACTGTCCGATCCAAAAAATCAATATCCCAGCCAAAATGTGAAGATACCTAATTCTTCCTTGCAACAACGTCAACACCTGATGTATATAAAGCAAACTCAATCGCAGCCAGTTGGGTCATTACCAGCATCACGGATGGAAGCCCTTCTTTCGGCAGCGCAATTTAAAGGTGCCAAAATTAAGGAACAACAAAGAACAACATTTTCTCAATTATTAAATAATATCCAAGAAACGATTTTTCGCACGAACGACTAGGTATGTAACCAAGATTTAAAATCCACATATTTTTAGAATTCGTCTGAATTCTCAGGCTGTTATTTCCAATTATTGAACGGGAAACAATAAATACTAATGCTCATAAATACTTATTTTTTTCAGGTGATATTAAAAATATTCCAAAAACAAATAAAAAGTATAAAGTAACATAGATATAAATTCATGCATTAGCACACGTGATTCAACCATTGTGATCTTGTGTAGATTTTGTACATTTACAATTTTCATAGAGGGAAGCAAGAATACTCGTAAAATTTTCTGTATAGTCAAATATAGATTGCAATATTCAATTTAATCGCCAAATCAATAAAATTGGATCATGATTAATTGGCAATTTACGAATGAATAGTTTTTTCATAAAATACTTTCAAGTGCTAGCATAAATATTTTTTTATAAATATATCGTGAACAATTCAAATGACTGATTTAAATTATTGGATACGTTCAATGATTGCGCTTAAAGTGCGTTCTTATTTGATAAAATTTCATTGAAATTTGAAAAGTTTTTTAAGTTGAAATTGGAAAATAGCTATAATGAAAACTTTAATATTTATTGTGATCCAAATTAAATTCTGTGCTTTATTCGTTTTTGTTTAGTTTTTCTTAACAATTTTATCTCTGAAATATTTTCGACCTATGAATGAGTAAGTGGGTCTAAAAACCTACCAGCGGGATGATAATCAAACGAACCTAAGAGACCAATTCAGTGCAGCATATCTCAACAGCGTTTGGTGAGGAAAAAATCGAAATCCAACCGTAACAAAATGAAAACATATTATGAACGAATGCACGTATATTGCGGCACACACACGCACACATGCATCACTCTGCATATACACATGCTTTTCTCTGCAAAGAGAGAGTTTTTTCTGTTTTTTCGTTTGTTCGGTGTGTTTATGGTAAGCGAAAACAGGGTCATGATTCAATTTCTGATTCATTTTCTGTTTAGTCGAACATTTATCGTTGATCGATGGGCATGACCACACCGACGTTTCGTTTTCACTTCACAGCTGTTAGTTGTCGTATCAATTTAGTAATCTGATTTATCATAACTGAAATGATAATTCAATAAAATAAATGCTCATCATCATGATTGGGTCATAAATAATTAAATGAATTGAATTCTACTCCAGAAAAAGCTTTTGTGAACTCGACAAATTACCATATTGACAGCCTGATTATTGTGTATTAAAAGGATCTCAAAAAATGATAGATTGAAGACACACCAGTAGTTAAGCGACATTGGACGATCAAAAATATTAAGCATTCGTGCAGAATCTCGTAGTGGAACCGTACACAATGTTCAGTGTTCGATATTGTGTATTCATGTGCGAAGAATTATGAAGATACATCAAAGCAAGCCGCACTGCCCGTTTTTGTAGCGTGAGCGATCAGACTTTGAGTTATCTTATAACTTGCTTGCAGCACACCGTCGCGACGGTTATGTTTTTTGTGTATATTTGAGAGCTAATCGCATTGGCAGCTGAATAAATAATAGTGTAACACATTCAAAAATAAGCGAAATATACGTGAAGTGATTTTACTTTCATTCAAAATATAGAGTGAGAGATAGAAAGATAAACAAATGGTCATTTATTTACAGCCGGTTGGCAATACGTATTTGGAATATTTCGTGCCGCATAATCGTGTTAACTTAATATTTGAATAACTCGTTAATTAAAAATTCAATATTCGACGAATTTAATGTCAGTTGAAGGAAAAAAACCTGAAAAAAATTCATCCCAGCAAATAATGTAAAAAGTATTTGCTGAGATAAAGTGAAATATTTAATTAATCCAGAAAACGCCCTTCAATTAGTGTATAGCGGTGAATGCGTAAAACAGTTCATTTGTATATGTGTGAATTTTATAAAAAAGAATAGAATATGAAAATATTATTCATTGGATTAACTTTGCTCGTAAGCTGTAAGTATGTGACAAAGAAGCAATCAACCTTTTGAATCGCCTTAATTTTTCACAAGCACCTAACTCTGGATGTTTGATTCAAGGTTGTGTAATTTATAAAAAAAATAAGTTAGATATTTTCCGAAATCAACTAGTGCTCTGACTAATTTTCATATCAAGCTCACTTGATCTCTTTGTTCCAAGATGAAAACTATTAATTCAGACAGCACTTTGAGCCACGAGATAAATACAAATTAATTTGAACCTAATGAATCACATCAAATCGCGAATATGGCCATTTATGTTAATTCATAAATTTCGACAGCAATCCGACCATTTATGAACGAGCACAGACAACATTTGCGTTACGCAAACATCAAACTGTGTGTATTAGAGGCAATCATTAGTTTCATTCAGCAGCTTGGTGATTCGACGGGATATTTACACTTTGTTATCGCATATTCGTCAACGAATTTGCAGCATATTTTTAACGTACCATCCCACAAATTCCAATTACGTTTTTTGCGATTCATGACCTATCAAGACATGTTGCACCTGAAGGTCTTATTCCAATTCAAAAAATGTGAATTTCTACAAGAAGACATGCGTTTATTTGCCTGTCGAAACGAATATCACATAGTTATTCAACAATTTCATGTATTTAATAAAGAGAAGAGTCTCAGATTTCACCAAACTTTTCCTTGTCGCCGTGCCGTTCAACACCATATTACACCAAACTGAACGGCAAATATATCTCTTGCTTTTGCCGACCAGTGCAAAAAAATACGAGAAATGTATTTTGAAAGTTGAATCGCTTAGAAACTTGCCAATGCAAAAACATACATGCTACAGAATATATATTGAATGAGAGTCACATGCTATTGATCGACTGTCGAGTCTTAGAAATGTCAATGCTTTGTGCATCTTTCGGTGCATTTACAATTGACGATGAAGAAATAAGACGTTGAGAAGCAATTTGTCGATTTCAATCAAAGTTTTGTTCAAGTTTCGAACCAAACCTCGACTTAAATGGTTTTACGTAAACGAAAATTATACGGCTGTCATAAACTCATAAATGTCTTGGCCGGGAAAAACGAATTTACTCATGTCGATTACGGATGTTGCGGCACATTGGTTTTATATAATGGTTTTTTCGTATTAACATGAGTGAGTGCCGTGTGGTTTATGTGCACCATAAATATACATGGTTTTCAATCGACTTCATTCATCTTTAAAGACCATTATTCCAACATGGATAAACATCTTCACGTTTCTAAAGTATCGAAGTGCTCGTAAAACAAACAGCAAATTAAATGAACCTTACCATTGCACAACCATTTTTTAAATTGACAATTTTAAAATTAAGTTAATTAAATGTCTAGTTTCACTTTAAATATTCCGAGCATTTTTTTTTTTTTTTTAAATTACTGACAGCTTTGCTGAGATTTCCTTCCGTTCACTTGAAATTAACTCTGATTCGATGTGCATAGGTCATTTCAAACTGATTCCAATTCTGCAATCGACTTCATCTTTTCTGTTGACAATCATTTTTCGGTCACGTGCAATATTTTGGTTAGAAATTTACGCTTTGCTGAGAAAATATTGCTGTTCACATTTTTGATTATAGAAAATGACAGCTTAATAATACGTTGTGTATGTGAAACATTTATGGCTTGTGCACAATTTAAAATGAAATCGATTAATATGAAATCAGTATACGCACAGTCAAAGTTCACAAACGATCTTTGGAATCGAACAAAGAAATGTAGTTTTTGACAGATACAAACCACATTCGCAATAGCTACGTTTGGCTTTTGATATATAAGCAAATGTTTCATAATTTCGTATTTAATTCAGCCTCATTAATAATGTTGGAATTGCCAACAAGAATTGTGCTCTTTGAGCTGAGATGAATGTGCATATAATGGAGTCAAAGATCGTCGAAATACCAAAGTCATTCTGCAAATCATCAAGTGAGTGAATGAAAGATCCAATAAATTCAATCCAAAAAGAAATAAAGCACTCCTTAAATGAGATCTTTACATAAAACCTGTTGACATTGACACAGAATAGCCAATGGCTTGTGGTGTGATTGATTCGGGTTTATTTGACTCAATAGAGTAGTTCACTGTATGCATTGACTTGATTACGCTGGCATGGGTTTTTGTATTTCAGATTGATTCTTTGCACCTCGTTCAGTATATTTCTTATATCTATGGAGTTAAGGCCAGACTAAAATGATGCGAGGTGCCTGTCGATAGAATGAGAATTATATTTCTTTCGGAACTTTTGCTTTCCTCGTATTATTCTTCATTTTTATTATTTTATAACGTTATCGAATATTATAAATGAACATAAACAATGGAGCTACTGAATGAAATATGCTGAAGTTCAAATGAACAATGGCACCGCAAATATGCAATTTATGATTATTTTGATAAAATCCCAATAGAGTTCATTAATGAAACCACTAGAAAAAATTATTTTCTGATTGATAACGCATGATCCCATGAGACAGACTGAAATTTCAACATTTAATTATTACCAAATTGAAATTTCAATGTTGCAGTTTTGAATATAAAACGTGAATTACTATTGCTGGAATTCTTATTTAACTCTGATCTTGAACAAAGTCAAAGATTTGGTGAGGCAATTTGTGTATGAGGCAGCAAATAAAATAATGTAAGAAGAATTGAATGACCTTGACTTTCATGTTTCGGACTTCAATTGTGTTTATGACTTTTGTTAATTAGCTAATTATTCCAGCTTCTTTGTGATACAAGATGACTCAACAATTTCATTGAAAATTACTCACACAAAATCAAATTAACGCTATTCGTTATTCCTTTTGGTGGATTACCAAATTCCACAGCAGCTTCAAATGCCCAAATATGCACATTTTGAGGAATCCATACAAAAATTTCACAAATTATTCGGAATCCCAATAAAGGAAAATATTGTATGGAAAACTTGCAACGTTTTGACGGACATATATGCAAGTACGATAATACTTGAAATTAGAAAATAAAAATGTGCCTTGATCGTTTTTCTTCAGGATCAACGTTTGAACATAAATTCCATAAAAAAAAGCGAATTAAGCATCCCGAACACACATTTTTTGACTGAGTTTGACTGAGTCGACTACTTTGGGAAGTTTTTGATTGGCCGTAGTCAAATACGTCCCAAAATCATCAATTCACTAAAAGTTATTATTTTTCACATAAATATGAAATACTATCACGGTTAGCCAGTTATAGTTGACTTAAGTCAATTTTGAGTTATATTCAGTCAGACTCTTTTTTTTACACGGGTTTCTATAAACGCTTTTTTGAATATTCTGAATAAACTCTGATAAAATCCTTTCAGTTTGCAATGGTCTCATCGTGCCACAGGAATTACCGTCAGTGCTATCTCTAGTTTATTCGGTGATTCCGCCGATTAAAAAAGGGACCGATTCTAGGGTCGGTTTCGGCTTTCGTTTGGGTGAACATGCTGACTTTCAAGTTATGTTCGAGTTGGGACCGCAGAAATTTACCAAACCACTGCGTACGTAAATGAATGAATGCGGGAATTTCGCATGGGACGGAAAAATGACGATAAATTTAATCACGATTCTTGAAATTATAGGAAAAATAAAAGACTACGATTATGACGATAGTTCGGGCACCAACAAACGTATGGCTGACCAAGTTGATTATAGCAAAGAAGTAAAAGTAAGTTGCATTCATGCCTTGTAATGGAGTGACAGCTTTGATTTGTACTTTTAGCCATCACGGAAAACAAACAGTGGAAACAGCTACTTAAATAACTGGGCAAATGAAATGAAGGTGAAAACTACACAACAGACGCGCAAACCACAAATTGCGTCGGGTGAAAATAATTCATTGAAATCGCTATTCAGCGCGAAAGATCAATATCCGATTCCATCATCGCCCATAATGCCTGAATCATCATTGCGACAACTTCAACAGCTGATGTATTCGAACCAAGGTGAATCGCAAAACGAACTGTCTTCACAGCCGCCAGGAACACTGCCGTCGACTAGGATGATTGAACACATTTTGGTTAACCGAGAGGAGGGCGCAAAAATGAATAAAAAAAACGAGATCAATAAAGATTTGAGCGATGTTTCTCTCGAAGATTAAATTTTAACCAAATGATTATAGAAACAAGGCAGCTTTCAAATTGAAAGTATTTCGTTCTACACATGGAAAGTTTCTGATTATTAATAATTTGGATAATTCACGTTATATTTCACAACTAAGACAACTTTTTAGATGTTGAGTGTAATATCATTTGCAAAAGCAACTGCATTCAATGCATTCAACTTCATTCACGTGCGATTCGATTTTGTGTAAATTTGTGCATATTAATTAATAACTATTTCTCAAGAAAAACATGAATTTTTTAAGATATAGAAGAAATTGTGAAAAAATGAACATAGCCAATCTGCTAGATCGAAGCTTTAATTACACTAAATTTCTGAAATACGTGTATGAACGAAACATTATTTTATAGTAAATAATTAAAAAAAAATCATTTATTTCATAATCATAATAAATTTATATATTTTATTTATACACTTACAACACATTTAGCAAATGTAATTAAAATGAAATTTCTTCTTCTGGATAATTTTTATCCCTTCATAATTTCATTCAATGGAAAAATACAACCGCCAATTTTCTAATTTTTTAGAACGAGAACTATCAGATTTTATACTTTGAAATAAGCTTTTTATTGTTGGTCATCCAATTTCCTATGTCATATCAAATGTGTATTCATCCCGTGCAATTCAGCCCATATTTTTCATCAACTTCCGCTTCTTTTGCCTAAAATTCTTCTCACTTTTACAAAGAAATAACTGCTGAGCTATCATAACTCCAACAATTATTATAATTTTTGTACTAAAGCTTTAATAATATAACGAGATGTGCTTTTTAAATTGATTTCTAATATATTGGAAAAAGTGAACGTCGAATTGGAAATCATTCTGGAAGAATAAGTCTTTCGTAATTGTTATTTACAAAATATGACACAATATTTCTTGTGAGAAACCATTCCATTTCTTTTCAAGGAGTTTGCAATGAACAATAGAATTTAATTTTTTCGATTTGTATTAACACTGAACCTAAATTATGCCGATTAGGCGATATTGAGTGTTTTCAATGCAGTTTCACAACATCAATCGCAAAATAATCGCTATATGGGCATTTGTTTGACATAGCAAATAAACAAGCACCTAACCTAAACAAAATATTGTGTTCTCTTGTTGTTCTTTTCCTATCTACGATCCTATTCTATTGAAATCTATCTCAAAAAATTTGATTTATTGGCACCTACGAAAAATGAGCGAGGATTTTGATGCTCTTAAATAATTCGTCGATCAGAAGGAATCACAGGTGGTTTATTTTTAATACAATTGAGTGTCTAGGAATAAAAGTTAAAATACAAAATCATTCGAGCAGGAGTGTCACATGAGCGTTGCTGTTTCAGAAGCGCATCAAGAGAATGTGATTTTGTCACAGCAACGTTAATACATAATAGCAAACCTGCTCCAAAGATTCTGTATATTCACATCTATTCCCAGGCACTCAATTATCACAGAACACTTTTGCAGAAAAGTGAAATATCTAATGAAGAAAGACGTGAATTGTTTTAAAATTCCATGCATTATCTCCATGTTGGGGCCTTAATTTAAATGGGAGTAACAAAAAGAAGATTGATGAATAATGAAGGGTGTACTTGAAATCTGAACTATTGCACAAATTTTCGTCGTATTTTGTTCGTTTTCAAAATCCAATGGTCAGCGCTGGCCGTCGAATTATTCTTTAGAATTTATTTTGCCTATGATTGCAGACATTGTCTAATTCCCAATTATTTCACATAGAAATATATATAAATATATGTATTTATATATAACACATTGGAATGTTTGTTACAGAAGTTAATTACATCAATCTTCATTTTGAAACGATTCACGATGTTTTTTTGAACGATGAGCAAAATTTTCCGCATTATGAGTGTGTTGAAAAACGATGCAATAGTGGAGATGCAATCTTTTGTCGTGTATGCTCTTCCTCCGAAGAATCCTCCCTGTTTGATTATAATTCGAAGTTTAAAAATATCCTCGATTAACATTTAATGCCAAGTAAAGCACACATGACACACGAGAAGATACCCGGTGGCTACGAACACACTTCCCACCATAATTGGAAATCCAAGTCTGTGGAAAATTCAGATAAAAGACATTTGATTACAATGAATTCGCACATTCGTGATTCGACAACCAGATGCATACTTGAAATACTCCATAAAAGTAAATCGATATCCATGTTGCTCAGCAACACCAGCACAAACCACATTCGCTGATGCTCCAATTAATGTTCCATTGCCTAGAAAAGACAATCGTTCGATTATAAATACAGAAGTTCGTTACTACATTTTAATTCGAAGCAATACGTGTGTCAAAAGACTATGATTGGTGCGAATGTTAAAAGATAAATTCAATTCGACGCAGTGATTCCTTGACTATCAATAATGATGAGCATCGTATATAATTATATATTGAGAGTACAAATTGAAAACCGCGCATTTTTTTCAAAATTTCGATCTTTATTATGGGAAAATGGTTACAATTTGTTTATTCAAAGTATTGTCCATCGCTATCCACAACTTTTTCCCATCTTTCTGGCAAATTACGGATTCCGCGTCGAAAGAAATCTGTGCTTTTTTCGGCTATCCATGAATCGACCCATTTTTTGCATTCCTCGTAAGAATGGAAATGCTGTTCAGCCAGGCCATGTGTCATTGATCGGAAGAGGTGGTAATCGGAAGGGGCAATGTCTGGGCTATACGGCGGGTGGGGTAGGACTTCCCATCGAAGCGTTTCCAAGTAGGTTTTAACGACCTGAGCAACATGTGGCCGAGCGTTGTCATGTTGCAAAATAACTTTATCGTGTCTTGCGACCGTTTCCGACCGTTTTTCCTTCAGTGCTCGGCTCAAACGCATCAATTGAGTTCGGTACAATGCTCCTGTGATGGTTTCGTTTGGTTTCAACAACTCATAATAGATCACGCCGAGCTGATCCCACCAAATACACAGCATTAGCTTCGAGCCATGAATGTTCGGCTTTGGCGTCGATGTTGATGCGTGGCCGGGGTAACCATACGATTTTTTTCGCTTCGGATTATCGTAATGAATCCACTTTTCATCACCAGTCACAATACGATGCAAAAAACCCTTCCGTTTTTGCCTTTGAAGCAGCTGTTCACAAGTGAAAAAACGGCGTTCGATGTCTCTCGGCTTCAATTCGTATGGCACCCAATTTCCTTGCTTTTGAACCATTCCCATGGCTTTTAAACGATAGGAGATGGATTGTTGTGTCACTCCCAATGATTTTGCAAGTTTTTCTTGCGTTTGACACGAGTCTTCATCGAGTAATGCTTCCAACTCCTCGTCTTCAAACTTTTTCACTTGGCCTGGACGCTCTTTGTCTTCCACATCAAAATCACCACTTTTGAACCGCGCAAACCACTCCTGGCACGTTCTAATCGACGGAGCATATTCTGGATATGCTTCGCATAACAAACGATGACTCTCGGAAGCATTTTTCTTCAGATTAAACCAATAAAGTAAAACTTCCCGCAAATGCTGTTTTGTAGGCACGTAGCTCGACATTTTCAACGCAATAATAAACTTGTGTATTCAACTGAATGATAAGTTTGACAGATCGTTTTCAATGTATTTTTTTATCCTCTTTAAGATACAATAGCTGTCAAAGTCAAAATAATGACATCTATGATAGATATGAAGTTAGTAACGAATGCGCGGTTTTCAATTTGTACTCCTAATATTTTTATAAAAGCCCAACCAAGTTTGACATTCGAATATGATACGCACGACGATCCATTAGTTTGAAAACCTGAAAATTCGACTACTTCTACAAAATGAAACTTACCTCCTAGACAAGCTCCCTGCAAAATGAAAAAGATTTAAAACAACATGTCAGATGATGTATTCATACTCAAATATGTTTCTATTCAAATATAGAACATTCTAATGTGAGAGATTCAGAGAGAATCGATGTCACGCCATATAAGCTGAATCTGAATCCCTTACTACAGAATGCAATATATATGTCCTCATTGGAGTTTTTGTCTTACAAATGCCAAAGCCCAAATCAATGGCTGCAAAGGTAGGTTCAGTGCCCTTTTTTCCGCCAACGAAATCGAGATTTTAATCATCATCGTTGTGAGTGGGATGTTGTCAACAAACGCTGATGCGATTGCGGACACCCACAATATTATAAGAATAGCAACAGCCAGGCGAGATTCTTCATTCACTGTCAAAATAATATTTTCAGTTTGCGATCCAATCCAATCGATGAGACCGAGTTCGGACAACGATTCCATCAATATGAAAAGCGCAGCGAAAAACAAAAGCGTTGACCATTCAACACGAGCTAAAATCGATTCCATATCATCTCGATCAGCGAGAATCAACAATAGAACGGCTCCAAGGAGTGCGGTCCAGCCGAGCGATAGCCGTTGAATATCCGGCATCGAGTGCAGGAAGAAGAAACTGATCACAAATATCAATGTCACGGCTGATTTAATCAATAGTGCTTTGTTGCGAATTGGATACTGCAAGAGAAAAAAAGTTTTAATGAATTTTCAACACCAAATGTATAAAATAATATTTATATTAAATGCAATGGACCTTGTTCTGTAAATCTTCTAGTGTTTGCTTGTAGCTTTCGACTGGCACTGAGCCACATGACAGTTTTTTCTTGAGCTGACGTTGAAGTCGAGTGACTTTTTTCAGAAGTGTTTCCCGCACCAAGTCCTCATCTTTTGAATAAGATGAAAGGGATGCTGCTGCCCGTTGCCACACTGCAATCTCATGTTTCAATTCTTGAACGTCTTGTGATTCGATGAATCGCAAATCATTTATGTTACGGAATTTCAAACGAAGCTGCAAATATGTTTGGAACATGACTAAAATGATGCCGAATGACATATGTAAAGTAAACGTCAAGAAATTCACGCCCTGTAAGATGCAAATGATTTAAAAAAACATGTCAGATGAATAAAATATGTTTCAATTGTAAGTATTTGTCCTACACTTTTGATGACGTATGGATTCGAAGCGACGATGACATTTGGAGGATCACCGACTGGTGTTACTGCACCACCTGAGGAAAAACATAAGATCTTAGATCTAAAATAATTCTCTGGAAGATGGAATAATTTTGAATCCATTGCTGGTTCATTTTCAAATAGAACCTAAGGCTCCAGTTTACCAATATTTGAGTAAATAACCATCGCCATTAGAATTGGGACCGGGTTTAATTGCATCACTTCACACAGCCTAATTGTTACGGGCGTCATTAGTAGCACTGTCGTTACCTACGGAATATACGGAAAATATTACATAATTTCATGAAATCTATTATAGTTTAATAACATTTCACATAAACAAATATTCAAAAGATATGAATGTGAATAAGTCACAGGAAATTGTGTTCTTACATTATCCAAAAAAGATGACATAAATGCCGTAAATAGACAAAGACAGTTAATCAGCGGCCATATCTTGCCATTTGTGATCTGATGATAATAAGAAATTCACACATTAATATATTGATAAACTCAAACTTTACTTAACTAATAGTTGTATACTATGACAGAATAAAGTTGCTAATTGATCATTCGTGGTAGAATGTTTGTACCTTGAATGCGTAGACTGCTAGATAGTCAAAAATACCAGTTTCTGACAAAATAGCCACCAAAATCATCATTCCGAAGAGCAAAAGTAGAGTTTCAATATCGATCCAAGACATTATTTCTGGCATTGTGGGACGTTCATTCATTAAAGCTAAAATGGCAATAGACGTCGTCGAGGCAAGCATAGCGGCAAACGTTCGATGGACAATGTCCCAGACAATCATCACATACAATCCGACGAGTCTAAAAATGGAGATAAACAAGTATTATACGCTTTTGATGGTGTCGTGAACATTTACATTCAAATCGAAACATACACAATTGCTGCATAAATGACCCCAACCGATTTATCGATGGGAGTTGAATCGTACACCAAATCAATGGGAAAGCTTACTGGAAGATTTGTACTGAATCGGAGCCGTAGAATCGTTTCGTTATGAGCGATTGTTTCGAACATCTCCTGTTTTAATTTAAATGTATGGGATCTTTTTACTTCCTTCGCCGTATCGATGTCAGTGACGTTTTCAACGATCGGAATTCGAAATACGGTATTGTCATTTTCAATGCAAGTAATGGTGGAATTGGTGCTATCATCATATGCTTGTATGTTAAATAGCTGCACGCTTATACAAAGGTAATTGGTTGTATTGCTGTTTTCGTCCACAAAAGCACCATAAACTATGGCCTTTATACGCGGCTCTATTGGCGCTTCATTAAGAATGTAATCTACAAACGAAAACAAGAAAACAATACATTAACTAGTGATGATATACTTTATGAACAAATGCTGTAACCTACATTTACTTTGGTTGATTGGAATGGATAACTGACGATGAGTGACCTCTTTTTCATCCTTTGACATTAAAATGCCCGTAAATAAAATCCAAATAGCTACTAGCAATGCAATTTTAATACTATTCAATATTTTGTGCGACTGAAATTGAGATATAAATAATCAAATTAAAGAACTCTTGCCGACGTGAATACTCGTACTGCAAGTGAATTCACAACACAAAATCTATGATGTAAAATTTTGTGACACGAACAATGATTTTGTATTGATTTAATAACAGAAACGTAGAACATGATCTAGGAATGAAGAGTAAGAAAGATAACAGTTCTAAAATGCAACAATGCCATTCTAACTTTGATTTTACTCCCACCTGGACGGCGGACTCCTTATCTGGTCATCTGGAAACCAGTTATACACAGATGATCGCAGTAGCGTTTTACGCATACAATATTTTTGAAGTTTATGATTTGAAAATCAATATGCCAACAATTATTTTTTAACAATGTTTTCTTCTGAAATCATCAAATATCAAGAATCCTCTTCAAATTCGTTACCATCAATCCTGATATTAATCAACTTCCATCCTCAATACTCCTCACTTTCAATTGAAAACAAAAAGTATTGAGATTGGAAGTTGATAAATATTAGAATGAATGTTAATAAATATGAAGATGAATCATGATATTTATTTACTTTCCATCTTTAAACTTGTATCAACTACGCATTAATAATAATACTTGATACTTGTTTTCAGATTGAACTTGATATGTTATAATAATTGAAACTTGAAAATTTATAAAACGCATAGCACAAGGGCAAACATGATAAACGTTTCATAAAACCACTTACAGTTTTTGGTTCAGCTTCTTCCGTCTCATGGGCCGTTTCACCAGCAAGATGAAAATCTGGTAGCACCGTGTTGTTCTCACTACGGAAATCAAGACAAAAAGACACGTAAAATACATAATTGATTAATTGCAGCAAATATCGGATAAATATACAGTTTTTCAGCAATTCCAAATAATTCACTCTTTCATAACATTAATTTTTTTGTAATTTTTTTTCCGATGGCGATGTTTGGGAATCAGATTCAAGTATGTTGAAGCACATAAAAGCCGGTTAAGGGGCCAGCTCCAAAAATAGCAATCGGAATCGTATGCATTTGAGCCGATTGAATGATGAAAAATCATACCAATAACTTGCACTGAACAATATTATTGGGAGCACAAATTAAAACTAATTTGGTGCGAAAATAACAGTTGTATTATGACAAATTGATACAATATATTTTATTCAAAGTATTGTCCATCGGAATCTACAATATTTTCCCATCTTGTTGGCAGCATTGTTATGCCACGTTTGAAAAACGATGCGTCTTTAGAGGCAATCCAAGAATCGATCCATATTTTAGCTTCTTCGTAAGAACGGAAGTGCTGGTCAGCCAGGCCATGAGTCATTGATCGGAACAAGTGGTAATCGGAAGGGGCCAGGTCTGGAGCATACGGCGGGTGGGGTGAGACCTCCCATTTCAATGTTTGCAAGTACTCTTTGACCGATCTTGCAACATGTTGTCGAGCATTGTCATGTTGCAAAATCACTTCAGCGTGCCTCTGCTCATATTCTGGCCGTTTTGCCTTCAGTGCATCGCTCAAACGGGAATTTACTAGATTTTTTGACGCTCTTTAACATAGAATAGCTGTCACTGTCAAAATATATGACGGGTCAATTTTCGTTCAGTAACGTTGCCGCCTCCTATCTCATGCTACACATCTTCTACTTTGTTTTTGTTCGACATTTTCTTTTGAGAGCTTTTGAGACTCTCTAAACTGACATTTGAAAGGATATTTTGAATATTCAATTAAACTCATAGAACTTGTATTTTCTTTTCTCCATTGTCGCCAAATCAATGAAATTTTTTTCATTCTGTCGATTTAATTTACACGTATTTACTAGCAAACAAATAAAATATAAAATGGTAATTTCTTACTCATATTGAGGCTGTCCTTTAATTTTGTTGTCGAGTTCGTTTGTCAAACGAATTGTAATGAATTCACTGTTCACTGGGTGTGATTTATCAATATCTTCTTCCAATATATCTTCATTAGGCAATGGATCCTGATCATCATCTGCTAAATGACCACCTGTAGCAAAAACAAACAAATATTATTATGATTCACTACGCATTTCAGAAATGTTCACATGAATTGTGGCGCTCAAACGAATAGAATTGACTCTCAATAAAAACACTTGGAATTTATGAATATTTTATGTTAGAGCAATTAATATTCATCTGTTTCCCTGGAACCGGTCGTGTGGATGACGTAAGCTATGCTGCTTAAGCAGCCACGGACAATTTCTTGGTGGAGATAATAGCGGTGATTTTTTTCATTCCTGTTGCTAATGACAGATACATTTCTATGGAAAGCAGCAAATTTTGTACTGAGCGGCGACTTAACAGCACCAATTCTAGCCATCGAAATGCTCCGTATATTTCATCATTTCAGTTGTCCTATTTACCTCACGAAAGCATAGTTGGCGAGACAATTGACAGAGACTTAATTAAAATAGTTCGTTACAAACTCGTTTACTGAAAGCTTAGTTAAATGGAAAAATGACACATCTAACCGAAATGTAGGTGCAAATTCACTTTTGCCATGTCAACTGATAGAAAACCGTATAGTTGTGCTGTTGAAAATGAATCGCATTCATTCATTAATCATTATTCATTGTAATGAGCGAAGTCGACAGTTGTGATATTAGTTATTTCAAATAGCCAGCTTGAGCTTCGTTGGTGTACAAAATTGCAGCAGACAAATTGGATTTACGCACACTTGAAGAAAATTGATTGAATATTTAATAATTGCTAGTAATAAGATGCCATTTTGCTATACGAATGAGTTGAGTAATAAGTATAGTTAATAGCATCTTATTATTAGTCAGACTATCGTAGTGCGATGTAGCCGCCCAATTTTTTTCTGTTTTAGGTGGAGGTGCTCAGTAAATATTCATAGCAGACTAAATAAATACTAAGCGCCTCCACTCAACGATTTAAAGAAAATTGGGCGTCTCCATCCATTCAGAAAATCTGAGTAATAAGATGCTAGTAACTAAATATAACTACTAGTCATCTTTTTGAAACAAGAATTTTTTTTTCGTTCGTTTCAGATGATTTTATTATCTAGTAGCCAAATAATCCCTGAAAATCATTTTGTATTGAGTTTTGTTTTATAAGTAGTTCATAAGGTACAAAGCAGAGCTGAAGAAAATCCGCAAATAGAAAACGCAAAAGTATAGTACAAGATGATTTTTGGAGAATTTCTAGCTATAAGGTGATTTAAGTGTTATTACACAATAAGATTCTGATAACTATACTGATAATGCCTGAGGTAGTAAATTTGAACTCTATTCATTGGAAACTTAAAATATCCACACATAAACAATGAAAAGAGTAAGTCTACTCTGAACTTCATAGTTATGGGAACTGGGCCTTCGCCAGCTAGTGTGAATATATCAGTGCAACGATAGATATTAGCAGTTGCAGGGCATCGGCATGTTATTTTCTTCTCATTCTGATACAGTGTCAAATATACAAATGTAAGAGTATTTGGCGCGGTTACTCCGAAATAAGAGTAAATGAATAATAATACGTAATAGTCTGATGAGTGAACGTTCCATTCACTGTAACATAGAGAATTACAATACTCTATATATTTTTTCACTTTTGCGTTCACCGTTAAAACATCGCACGCAATATTCAGGGGTTCCTCTGTTCGGTTCGCGACAAATTTCTTTGCCAAATCGTACATGAACCAGTATTTCGGAACAGCTTTCCCACACACATCTCTCAATCGTTTTAATCGCTTTATATAATTATATGTGTGATTTTGCGCTACAGCTGAATCAAAGCGCGTAGCAAAAATTAGCATGCTATTGCATTAGTTTCGACGTGATTTGATTCGATACAAGTGACATATGACTGCACAAGGATAATTCCAAATGTCGATTTTTTTATAAAATATTATTGTCATATGGTCTTTATTTCACTCACACCACATTAAAAACGATGTTTTTCTTCAAAATGAACCGAATTCTTTCTTTATTTTGAATAAAGTAGATTGGTTAACATATTAGGCACTTGGATTCGATCCAATAGTATAAGAAAGACGATGTCGTTATTGCGATGTGTTAAATCAGATTTTTTTCTTTTAATTTCACAAATAGTAAGGTTCTGGTTTTAGAGGATTAGGAATTTATGCATTTAATTTTCAACACAAGTTTGATCACTTTATCGCTGCAACTCAAAAACAGTACATTACTTTTAACGACGATAGTAATTGTTTTTGTTTATTATTGAATCATAAACCGTTCCCGACTGAATGATTGCAAAATAGTGACATACATATCTGGGTTTGTTTGAAATGGGAAACACATTTTAGTTACATTTATATTAAAAAAAATGTGACGATAATGTAGGCGGGGTTTATTGACCGAATTCATAAACACCAGCGATTGATTAGGAGCATCAAAAATCAAATAATCTGATTTCGAAATGATTTTAATACGAACAATAGAACATTAACCTTATCGGTGCGGGGCAGTGAAGAAATGTCTAGAGAATATATGTATACAGACACAAAATGACAAAAAAATTAAAATCTATTCGATAAATCGAAGTTTTTTCCCATTGCGAACATGTGTGTCGGGATTGTCAAATATCACAATTCATTACAATTTGTAATGATCATTAGCATTTTATAATTGAATCAAGTATTTTGACATTGCTACTGTAATTGGTAGTTTCATTTAAAAGGTTCTAAAACTATTTCGTAATTGTAAATATGTTATGAAAAATTCAATATCAAATATTAGAATTAGATTGCATTAAAAATCAAAGTATTTAGAATTTTTGAATACAATTACCATTATTTTTTTAATGCATTTGAATTTTGTTCGATTACATGCAGCGGACCATCATCTTGACGGATAATCGAAAAGACGGATAATCGAGAATTTCATAAAATAAGCTAAAACCAATATTTTCAATTTATTGTCACTTTATTAAGAAAAGTAGGGTAATGAAGTGAAGATATAGACATTACAGTATTGATATCAGATGTGAACTACGAATTAGCAGAAAAACCGATTACATATATTTGTTTGGTCATTAGTTTGGCTGAAATATGTAAACAAAACAGCGTTCTATTTAAAGAATCGCACGCGAAACAAAGCAAACACAACGCGACATAATTTACTGTTAGTGTGCATCGATTTCGATCATGAATATCAAAATATCATTAATATCGATTTCGATTGCAAAAATCAACTTAGCATAATATGTAATCATTTTCGGCATTCTGTTTATATATAATTATGTAAACAGTCTTTGTTTTTGTTTTGCGCGTGATTCTTGAAACACAAAAATTGGCCTCTACTTGGCAACGAATGTGGAGAGACATATAGCGACACATAGCGACAAACAGACTTTGATTATGAATATCGGTGATTTTTTTTCACGGCAAAGGTGTGACGTTTAACAGAACTGACGGTTAATCGAGTGACGGATAATCGAGACTCCACTGCATGCTATATATATGATGGAAAATATATTTGGTCAATTACTGGACTCAACGTTTATTTCAGAACTGATATGTGCAAACAATTCACTGTATCATCCAAAAATCATTTTTAATTCTTACGAACATAAATCAAGAAAGTTCGCTTCGCTTTGCGCGCGAACGTTCTTGGAGTATTTGTTTATTTTGCATTCAGTATTAGCTTATTGGTTAGCAATAATCAAAATAGCTCTTTAAACCAAGCAAAAAATATTCTACAAATCACTATACTATCCCCCTCCTAAACAGAGTGAATCTTGGCCCAATTGCTATCACTCGATATTATGACCTTTACCTCACAATCAATTAATTATCTCGTAAATTGTGAAAACTACGGAAACGATGAATTAAACGATTCACCAGCGAATCGTAGGCAGCGTGTCTTCGTAGGCAGGTTCATGAATTCAATACGAATAGGAATTTCCGCATAATTTGAGAGATCAATAGACGCACAGGCGGAAATATTGGTCAATTTTTTTATATTTCAATTGAATCGAGGTCGTCATCTATTTTCAACATCTCTTATCTGCAATCCATCGACACAAACACATTATTTGATTTTGTACTTGTTTTCACTTATTTAAATAGCAAATTTCTTGAGATAACGTGATAAGGAGGCACTGATAAACGCATTGGGAAGTAGCGGTAAAGAGCAATCAAAACACATTCACATTCGAATATATTTAAGATATTTGTAGTAACTTCTGACTGAAACAACATCACTTGAATTTCAACAAATGATATTTCACATTTTTTTTGATTTTCCGTTCTAACTCACAAGTGTAATTAGTGAGTCTGCAAATTGCGTGTTATCTCCCATAACACTTGATCAATTTAATTTAATTCAACGGTGATTGAAATACTTTGTGTCTCAGGTCTCGATTCTTGCGCAAGTTTTATTTTCTCAGTCTCTCAGTCAGACTCAGTCATTTACTTACCGTGAATGCGTTCGTGTTCCTGTTGAAAACTGCGGAGCGATGGATCTTGTCGAATTTCATCGGGGAGTGCCGCCCAAATTTCAACGGCGCCTTGTGTCACTTCGCTGATTGGAAGAATCGAATAAGTGGATGCATTACTTAGTAAGCCGGAATTATGTTTTTTATTACTATTATTGTAGTCATTATTATTGCTATTAATCAATTTGTTATTCTTTTTATCTTTACGCGACGACCCGACTATCGGCTGTTTCACTGCTCCTAGCAATGGTTTGGAAAATTCTTGCAAATTTTCATCGTTTTTGGAGGCCATTGTGTTCGACCAGAATTGTTTAGATTTTGTTAATTTTTTGTCCAGCACAGTAACAACGTCGATCACAAAATATCATTCACTGACTACCATTCCCACCAAACAACTGAAAAAGACAACTCTACGCAAAACATATTGAAGTCTTGAACAGAGATTCAAAGAGCGAGTGCCCCACTACTCATTCGCAATTTGCTCAACACATAAATATATCGTTTATATACAGCAACACAAAAAAATGAAAAAAACTTAACTCGAAGCAACAAATAAAATCGAAAAATACTAATGAGTGTGCCAATGTCTACGGCAAAAGCACCAGCACAGATACAAGCAGCAAAAATAAGATTCAATCGATCGGCGGTGCGCACGGGGAAAACGAATGTGGGAAATGAAGAAGTGTAAAGCCGATCGAAATCTAGATGTGATCGACTCGAGAGCTCGAACACTCAAACGGCAAGAAATAAACTTACACATTAATCCATCCGCTAGACTGTGTGTGTGTGCTACGGAACTGAATTCGATCGCACTTCTTATCAGCGATCGCATTTTATTTTGCTCGATTCAGAACGAGCTGCACTCCTTCATGCACACAAAGTTTTCTATTCGTTTTTCTATCGTTGTAGTGGTTCGTCAATGAGTGTTTGCGCTATTGCATTTGAGTAAAAGATAAAAGTTTAATTGAAGTAAAATGTTATCCATCTGTTTTAATGGCCAAATGTGAATGAGCTAGGCCAATAAAATGACAATAGTTGTCTCTAGCACAAGACATCACTCTTACACACATTTAAAATGAAAACATTACCTTCCTCAAGTGCAAACCTGAACGAACAATTACATATAATTACCTCAATCAAAAGCAAATGACTGACACAAAGACTACCAATGCTCCAAAGAAGATGCACGAAAGAGAAGCAACGGTCAACAAATTATGACCATATGAGCCACTTATGACTAAAAATATTTTTCATTTGGCATGTTTTCGATGATTGCGCAGAAGAACAATTTCCCATATTCGATATCGAATAATATTATTTCTCACAATTGATTGGTTAGCAGAGAGAACAGGGAAGCAAAACATTTCTTTCAGTTGCTTACTAACGAAGAAATTGGATTAATGAACTAACAATTTTTACTGAAAGTGATTTTTCAATTTTGTTTGAAATGACAATAGTCAATAATTGGTTGGAAAAGCCCATATCATTCGATTTATAACATCAACTCAAACGAAATTTGCACTCGGTTCGTCTTCGGTCACTACTATTAGCAGCACTTTTTCTAAAATAGATGCAATTGAAATACACAAATAAAATAATAAAGCGAGCCAAAGCTCAGTCACAACAAATCAAAAATAACAACATTCACCATTTCCTTGCGATCATTGAGTAAAGCGACAATGTTTGTACTCTATGTTTGCATAACATTCAATTCATTTGTTTACACGTTTCAAAGGCACATCGATTTGCAAAATTCAGCCATTCATATGCAAATGGAACATATTGACGTGATGTTCATCATAAACTGTCATACAATTCTAGATAGAGCGAATATAGTAATGTGGGAGATTCGAAATATTTGAAACAAGAGACAAAAATTTTATATTTATATTTTGTCCGACGATGATAATTGACTTATTTTTATCTATAAAAGCGCCCAGGGACATTAAAATACGGTATGGGCACACATTTCAGACGTTGTCTGTTGAGCTATTTCAGTGCCAACACACGCCGAGCAAAGCAATAAAGTGTTCGTCTATTTATTCTACGTTTGTTTCATCTGTGTTGTCAATTATCCAATATATGTAAATATTCACCTAAAATGTAATAGAAAAAACATGAATTTCCATATATCTATGAATCATATCGGTTTAAAAAGTCATTAATTTCACATTTGCATAAGTATCAGTTTTGTGAAAACATTGATAAACTTCAGTAGATGATTTTGAAACCACAAACAAAAAGTTTAGATTTTCTCAGTAATCGGCCGATAATTGCACATTTCAAGCGTTACTGTTTCACAAGTATGGATATTATTGCAGTGACATTCAAAAATGAACACGCAACACAAAATGACGGCGATGTATAACGCTGGTAAACGCTGTGATTGATGCGGCTTAGAGAGCAAGTGCAAGAAGGCCCTAGAAGAATCACATACACGTATTTCACACCTTAGACGAATTTTCCTTTTACTAATTACTAACTTTAATTTAACTTTTACTAAAATTTCACAAATTTCATCAATTTTTTTTATTGGAATTTTTTTGTGTTGCCTCAGTAAAAATCCGATGATTAAAAGGCAGATTTTGTTTTCGGTCTACATGTTTCGAGCCATGCCCATCTTCAGGACTTTCATAAAAATAACTTCATACGATTTATCGCTAAAAGTGTATGAATATTCCGCGTATAAATTATTTGCCAAAAAAAAAATTTTAATCTAACGGATGGTAAGAAATACATCAAGGTTTGTCTGTACTTAGGCTGTTCACGAACACGAACTGTTCGTGTTCGTTTGTGTTCGTTCGCAAAAAGTCGAACAAGAACGCACATGAACACAATTTCTTCAGGCGAGAACAAATCTGTTCGTGGAACTGATGTTTGTGAACGTTTGCGAACGTTTGTGCAAGATTTAAGTATTTACGTTCGATTTTTCTAGTTGAGACATGAATATCACCAATAAAATTGGCTCCACTTTCATTCAAATGACGAAAAAACAAATTTGCATACTGAAATGGATTGATCGAATGTAATTTGGAATGAAACATCAAAACACTGCATAGCTAATGAATTATTCAATTGAAAACGCCCACTGGTTCACAGAAATTTCTATGCTAGCATAGATGGACAATGATGTGGTGCACAATGGTCATGCATAAGGAAGACACACGCGTATTCGCATAAAACAACTGCTGGGACGACTGCTAGATCAAGTCTTCCGTATGCATGAGCATCGGCACCACATCGTTGTCCATCTATGATGGCATAGAATATCTAGAGAGCTGCAGTCATATTTAATATAATTTTCGGCATTTTTTGTCAATTTTATTGTTTCCCCGACTATTCCATTTGACTGGAAAATGTACTCCGAACTGTTCGTGTTCGTTTGTGTTCGTTCGTGTCCGTTTGTTTCATTACGAACAAACGCACACACGAACACGAACACAACATTCACCATTTTTTCCGTTCGTGAACGTTCACGAACTGTTCGTAAACAGCCTTAGTCTGAACCTTTGATAGATAATTTATTTTCTGTGCATTGTTCCTTCCCATAATGTTTTTTTGTTGTTAGGAATTTGCAAATTCTTTGCTCTCGATTTCGTAGCAGCAATTTTTCGGACGGTCTTTTCTTGTAATTCATTGTATTTCTTTGT
This sequence comes from Obolodiplosis robiniae, assembly GCA_028476595.1. NCBI lineage: Eukaryota > Metazoa > Arthropoda > Insecta > Diptera > Cecidomyiidae > Obolodiplosis > Obolodiplosis robiniae. The sequence continues at coordinate 27,454,197 of CM052014.1, read as the reverse complement.
TGCTTTCAGTAATCATCGCCAAAAAATCAGTTGAAATATCAGTGCGCCAATATGTCTTGACTATTAGAACTTATGTCAAAATGCTGTTAAAATTGGTGTTAAAAGTGTATTCTGTGTCTATTTTAGTAGAGCGAATTTTCGATTTCAAGAATATGATCTTCAAATGCACATGCGACATGCTCAATGACAATTATAATTCTTGATTGACATATTCGATTTTATTTATGACTTTTCGTATAAAAATAAATCATTCAAGCCGAGTATAGAATTTGTAATTGAACTTTATCTCAGGCTTCATCACCAAATGGCATTCACATGGTATGCAAATGAGACTGAATCTGAAACGTTTCATCTATTGCATTCAATTGATTTAAATTAAAATATTGGCGATTGAACTAAAGTAAATATCTCAATGCAGATCACGATTGCGTGAAAATTAAAACCACGTGATTTGACTATCTCTTGAATTGCTTCAGCTTTGCCATTTATTTTAAAGTTATTTCTTTAGCTGAGGACTTAAACTGTGTTTTCTCGATTTCTGTAATTCACACTACATTTGGCCAATTTATGCGAAATAGCTCTACAACATTTGATTATTGTTTGGCTTTCTGCGAATTGGTCACTTTCTATCAATTCATGCGTTTTTAATTTAAGAAGCTCAGATTTAAAATAAGAGAAAAAAATAATTCCGCAGCCACATTCATTGGCAGCCGAAATTAATGACCTCTCTTCGATAATAACAATGTTTCCGACAATCAATTTTCTCTTATAATTAAACTTAAGCAAATTGAAATTGATTCAATCAACTCACACGCTAGAAATTATTCATTCAATGCATTCAATTTACACCTGTAGATTGATTATTGATCAAACAGAAAATAAATGAACCTCACGTTTCCATCGGGACAATTACTTAACAAGGATTAAGACATTGTACGTTTGAGTTGAACAACTGAATGACGCCGCTGTTTTTGGCCATAAAAAATCTATTATATTCGTTAAGATTTCTCAATAGAAAAGGTCGTGCAAAAGTCACCACCTTTACGTGCGAGCTCAATTATTAAAAGAACAATATAAATCCAATCAACTCTTCTTATGATAAAGAACATTATATTAGCTCCTCTACTCTCATCGCTCAATTGAAGGAAGGTTGTTATATATGCCGGGCTGAGAGTAAAAAACGGTTAAAAACATCTTACGTCATGCTCACGCTTACGAGAATTTTCCTTGGTGTGAGCAGGAGATAAAATGTTTTTAACCGTTTTTAATCTCAGCCCTACATATGTCTCTTTGGACATCAAGGCTGTTTTTTCATCGGTTTCACATGACGCGTTCCTAAATATGTGTGAATCTTACGGTGACTCCCTACTGCATTTTTTTTTTCTTTTTTTTTTGGAAAATTCCTCGGTGGAATATTCAGGAAAAATATTGGAATTCCAAATGTTTTTCATATGAAAAGGTGTCGTTCCAAAAATGTTTGGTACACATTCCGATGTATCAAGCAAACATCCAAATGTTTGACAGTTCAAGCTGTTGAACATTCGGAATTTCGATGCAAAAACGCCACCTTTTTATATGAAAATCGTATAGAGTTCCAACCTTTTTTGCGAATTTTGTACCAAAATATTTTCCAAACAAATTGTCAGTAAGAATGCTTTAATATTACTAATATTACGCGGAACTAATTTCGGCATACCTTTCGAAACTTTTCAATTTATTTTAACGATACTCTTAATTTGTTCGCAGATGATTTTCAAACACATCTTGAAATCGATATTGATCAAATTAAGCACGAAATAGTCAAGGTTAATTTGGATTCAACTCAAATTAATGATTCCACCACGAGTCGTGACATATATAAATAATATTTACAAAAAGTGTCGCTGTAGATCCAAAACGGCTTTGATTCTGAAATTAATTAATAATCTTTGTGTGATATTTGATGAAAATATGACATTCGGGGAGCATACCGATTGGAAGGTGCAAACGGAGTATGGATTACTCAAAAGAATTCGATATACACGCAACATGATACCAAATTATGCTAAACGTGACTTCGCAACTGCGCTTATCGATCCCATCTTAATGATTGGCGATGTGATCACATACGGTTGGGAGCATACGGCTCAATCAATCAAGAAAATCGTATTCTAGTAGGTGAAATCGACATAATTCGTAACATCTATTGCTTGAGACGAAATGATCATATCAGTGAGCATTGTGAGCGGATGAATGGGCTTACCCCTGAATCTGGAGTAAAGAAGCATTCAGCTACTTCATTTTACATGCAACTTAAAGCACATTCTCTTTCCTAATTGAAAGTTATTTTCGTTTATAGCGGGGGCTCGACACATGAGACGTTCAGAATGAGCATGACTCAAACCGGTATGAATGAAGAAGTCTGGTACGCCTGAAACTTGAGAAAAATAATATTCAAATTTCATTTCATTGCGATTTGTTCTATTTTTAGTTTTGAGAATCACAAATTACATGCTTGAGACATATATGGCGAATGTGTTTATGGGAATAGCATGTAAATTTTTCGCATGGATTTATTATTTATTTATTTATTACGAAACCTACATTTATAGCCAATACCTGTTGGGTTTTTCTGATGGTCTGATAAAAAATAAATGGCCTTACATACGTAAAACTAACTTTTCCGCACAATTCCCAAGCGTTTACGGGTTCACGGGTTATGTTTATTTCTTATCGAATCTTCATAACTATGAGAATAAGTCACACTAAAATTCAAGTCATTTCGATGAGATATAGGATTAATTAAGACTAAGAATCAGCCGTGCCATGTTTGCGAATGTATTGGTATTTGCAGGGAGCCAAACCAAACCGAACCGAATATTTGGTTTGATTGTGTGAACAAACCGAATCGTTTGGAACGTTCCGAGAAATGGTTTGTATGGAATACAGAAACATTTGTTCTTACGTCTATTAGTATACATCACTCGGAAATGAACTACACAGTTTCGCTATTTCGCACAACTTCTTATACAAACCATTCTCGGAACGTTCCACTTGATACGGTTTGCTCTGATGAACACTGAGCAAAGCAGTGAAACCGTTTCAAAATCGGTTTGTATGAAAAACGTCAAACCGATTTTAGTCCCTGGGTATTTGATTCAAACTCACAGTAAGACGGGATCTATTAGTTATTGTTTATGTTCACTTAGATATAAATATATATAGTTTTTAGTATTGAAAACCCCACGAAAACTCGTGAAAATATAGATTCTTGTAGTGAAATAAAAAACAGCACAACTTTTGTTTCTCAAATCCATAAAAACGTTTTCTCAGAGTATCGAGAGAGAGCGAGAGAATTTTTAGATTTTGCGAGAAAATTGTGCTATTTATTTCTAAGACGAACCTTATTATATGAAGCATTAAGATTCTAATTCATTTGACGTTAACATTGAACCTTGAGCTTCACACTGTTTCGTTCTGAGAAGGTGGAATTTATACGATATTGGGACTTTGACTAGCATGTCTAACTTAAACATTAAATTGAGCTCAAGCGGACCGTGCTTATATGAAAATTGAGAGCTATTCGAGAGTATTCCAATTGACCGCGCCATCTTATTTTACATAGGTGAACTCAATTTAGATCCATTGTAATACGAACAAAATTTTTATTGACACAAATAATAAAAACAAATGAGTCATTGAAACGATTGAAATATCACATCAATACTACTGCCCAATAGATGGCGCTGAAGAATAGATATCATCAAAATGACTCAAATAGTACGGTGCCGTTGATTGAGCTACCCGAAGACATGATCTGATTGAGCTGAAAATTAATATCTTTCTATTCCAAATGAATTTCAATATGTGTGTTAATTTTCGTTCAATTGTAGTCCAATTTTTTTGAGTTATCGTGTTACCAAATTGTTGCGTACAACGTACCACACACGGACAAAAAATTTCTGGGATAGTTGCAATGAGAAAACTCATTCCGGATGTTTGGGACCGAACGCTATACTTTTGCGCACACAGTGGTGTGTGCGGTAAAGTAAAAATCAAAATGTATATAATATATTTGGTTCAAGAACACATTAGGCCAAAAAACGAGCAGCTTGGATATACCTATTCCACAGGATTCAGTTCTGGACGATTTTGTTGAAAAATTTATTCTTAGCTGGTGGATTTCTGGTCCAATTTGTTCTAGAACCAAATATAGTGTGAGGATTTTAGCATTTTTTTAAATTTTTTAATCAGAACATCAGAAATAGCCGAAAAATCGATGGTACAGTGTGTCATGTCATTTCCAATAAGCCCATTCGATGAGTTGTTTATTTATTTATATATTTATTACTTCAAAGCAAGTTCAGAACATGCTGGTCAGAGACCCAATACGGCATAAATTCCGCCCATGGTGCGTCTTTTGCAAAGAGAGTACAGTCAGGGGAGGGATAGTGTTAAAGTGAAGCTTTAATACAATAATTGGATACGGAAAACCATGGCAAAACCGGCCTGGCTCTGGGGAAAATACAATAATAATTTTTGCAATTAAATTACGTTAACATCAATGAATAAGCAAATGAAAATGAAAAAATAGTATACTAGTACTAAATTATAGCTAATTAATTGATAAGAAATCTCATGACATCAATCCGAAAATTGCGACATGAGTAAATTTAAGATGTATTGGCGTCGTAGCACTCTTCTTTAACCATTCGCACCGCAAATTAACACACTTTATCACATACAAAGTTACCGAAAGTTATTTTTCCTTTATACAGGGTGGGCCATCTAACGTGTGCAACCCTATATTAACAAATGCATGCAAACAATATCGACTTTAACATAACAAATAGCATCGGAACATACAACCCTGTCATGAAAACCAATTCATACAAAATAAATGCTCCACTTTATCATAACTGAATGTGCTTTAATCGCCTTAACTTGATCTCTTTTCATAGCAGGCACTTTGGATGAAATACATACTCTCCCTTTAATAATCCAAAAAGATTAAAATATACACTTTTCTTACACTTCATTTTTTGTCTTGTAGTAAATAAATACATACTCAGCGAAATTTTCCAACGGGTAATGCTGGGAAAAAATAACAGAAACAGAAGGAAACTATCATCTGATTTGATTTCAAATAAACATATACAAAGCAATTTTTCCATGTATAGCTATTTCGATATATCAGCTAGGTAAAATAATATAGAAGCGCAAATAATACTTGTAAGATGCTAATTTGAATAGAAAAATTGAATCATGATCTGGCACTGAGCCCTATTTTGAAATCTTCCTTCGAAACGAGAGTTTGGAAAAATACGATTATTTTCGTTCCACATCCATATATGGCCATATTAACCTTTGAGTCTGGGAATATAATATCATTCTCCTATTCAAACAAGGTAGAATAAGAATTTCAGCGTCGTAATCTAGTCAAAAAATATTTCCAAAAAAGTCAAATTGGTTTGTTCGTTTACCTGTCGTGTGAATGTACACGAAAAATGTAATCTAATTTATTCTTTCTATCAATTCCGAGAACATAGTATTTTAACCATTAAAAAAATGAGCAACATGTTAATTGCCTAGTACGACCACGCAGGCTTCATATTGTGAATGACACGAAAAAGACGTTAATTAGCTTATACATTTCTTACACAATCAATTATTTAGCAGACGACTTGCGAAACGGTGTTATTCATTGTCATTATAGTAAAACTCACTCCATTATTGTATTCAAAAATGTGGATTTTGTCTCATGTGTTTTGAATGGTTTTCTCGTGTTCGAAGTCAGTCATTTTGCCGTTGAACTGATACTAATTGTAGGGCTGAGAGTAAAAACGGTTAAAAACATTTTATCTCCTGCTCACACCAAGGAAAATTCTCGTAAGCGTGAGCAGGACGTAAGATGTTTTTAACCGTTTTTACTCTCAGCCCGACAATTGTCAAGACTATTTCCATTTTAAACCGCTGCATGAGAGGTCGTTTTATCATTTTCTCTATCAACCCGAATAAATAATGTAAACATCGATGTCAAACAGAATTTTCAAATGGAATTTTTGAGGCGATGATCCGGATATTGCTGGATCGGTTCAGTCAAGACAACAATTTACCGGATGAATTTAAATGATCGCACGTGAAATCAGGAGATATTTCAATTATGACTATGATTATTATCATTATGATTTTAAACGTCATTTGCCTTGCTGTGGATGATTCAAAAATCCAAACACGGTATGTCAATAATATATCGTTGGAATTAAAATCGCAAAACCTGATCTATATGAATCGCGTGCCTTGTGATTTTAATTCGTCCATGAAAATAAATATGCGTTTGAACTTAGAAATCAGTTATGCAAATATAGGGTGTTTTTTTTGTGTTGTTTTTGAAATAAAATACGTTAAAATCATACGAAAAGTCGCATATTTGAATTGAATCGATAGATAAGTTCATGGCAACTATTTTTTCAAGATAAATTCACGCATATGTTGACTGCGGCTCTGTCTAATGTAGCTCAGTCGAGGAGTCCTTTTTTGCACTAATTTTATGAGCATTTTAGGCCGTATATCGCCAATTATGTGTGAATGTTTGCTTCCAAATCGCCAAGGTAGTTGGTTTGTGTTCGTGTAGACGAGTGACTTCACGAAAGCCCAAAGAAAATTATCTAAAAACGTCAAATCACACGATCTTGGTGGCCAATTCACGGGTGCATTTCGCGAAATAGTTTTTTGAGCGAATTTCCGCTTCAGTAAATCGATTGTGACGGTTGCTGTGTGGCATATAGCGCTGTCTTGTTGGAACCAATGATGCAAACGCAGGAATACGCGCTAAAACAACGACATCTATATTTGCTCGGTGTACTATTGTGCTTTCAAGTTTGAATTTGGAAAACATAAAAACTGATCAAACGATCCATCCTTCAAAACTGTCATATTCCACAAACACAAACGATTTTATCTATATATACACGAAATATTTTTTGAATGAAACTACTTAAATTTTTTTATAAAATTTAGATTTGTGTTTGAGCATTATAAAAAATAAAGCAAATGAAATATCGAATTATATCGAATGGAATAATAATGTGGTTTACAGAGCGACACACGTTTTCTTCAGTTTTCCCTGAATAAAAAAAGCCTTTTGTTAGAATGAAACAAATTTTATTACGTTTCTTATAAAAATCAAGAATAAAATTCGAAAATATTCGATGTTTGATTTTTCACGTGTTTTATGCAAACTTAATGCTAGAATTCCAGCGCCAAAAATATAGGCTTCTTTATTCTACTCCAAACGAAGCGTTACATTCATGTGCAAACAAAAGTATAGAAAATAAATGAAATTTTGACGAGGTTTACAGATTTGGTTATTTCGTTTCGATGGTTTATGATTTGTAGCAACATCGAATGATTTGAAGAAGACATATTACATAAAAACATCAGCCTGAGTGTTTTATAAGTTATTTTCATAAAAATATTGGCCATATTTTCATGAAAATAATCAAAATTTGACAGTGTGAAAAAAGTGGATAGAGTCAGTGGAGCCGTCAGACGGCTGCCATTCTTTTACGGCACACAAATTTCATCGCTCGTATTTTGATCACAATCACAACATTATTGAAACAATTTTCATGTTTGATTAACACAAACACACAAACAACGCTTAAAAACATATTTATACAGACGTAACCATTGAGCCAGAAATGATCCTCATCACTAGGACTCGGATTATCCTCGGATAGTCATGCACGTGCATATTGCATGCATATTCGGCATATTTCAGACTATTTCAGATTTTCGATCATGAATCGGTTTAAAATACATTTTTGTGCATATTTCACATATATTTTCGTATGATCGAAATCAAAAAAAAAAATGTGAGCACTCGACTTTCTTGAAAAAGCGAACATCTTCCTTCAATTTGTTACTTCTCTTTCATTCTTATATTGTATACATATTAACGAAGAGATATTACGCCATGGAGACAGTGCCATCGTTATGTGAACAATGCGCAGCAGGGACTGTATGCGTATACTTGCTCAAGGGATTCATTTTATTCAAAAAAAATTGTTGCAGTGTTACACTTACATAAAAGCAGAGCATACTATTTGCTTGCTTGCAAAGCGATTGCTCTCGCGCGGCTTGCAATTCAAAAAAGCGGGTTTTTTGTATTAAAATACATCAGAGTGAAAGAGAAATTGATGTTCAGTGTCAATTACATGTTATCCATGGATTTCTCTTTCACTGAGATGAATTTTTAATACAAAAAGCCGCTTTTTGTTAGTGCAAGCCGCTCTTTCAAAGCAGCTCGTGAGAGCAAGCGCTTTGCAAGCAAGCAAATAGTATGCTCTGCAAAAAAGAGTATGTTTATTTACTTTTCTTTGTTGCCGAAAGGACTTGTATTTTCCTCATTTATACAAATAAAATATGAACTGATTGATTTTTGTGGGTGACAATGTGAGGTTATGGCTAAGGGGAAATGATTATTTGCGTACTTGATTCCATTTGAAAGTGTTTGCAAGCATTTTTATAGCGTTTCACAATGGCATTATTCTTGTTCTCGTGTTGCTCCGTCTCATTCGTCAATAAAAGTGGCAAATACGCATATAGCACTTAGGCCAAGCGGACCGTGCTTGTATGGGATTGGAGAGCTATTCGAGAGTATGCCAATTGACCGCTCCATCTTATTTTACATCGGTGAACTCAATTTAGATCCATTGTAATACGAACAAAATTTTTATTGACACAAATAATAAAAACAAATGAGTCATTGAAACGATTGAAATATCACATCAATACTACTGCCTAATAGATGGCGCTGGAGAATAGATATGATTAAAATGTCTCAAATAGCACGGTCCCCTTGGTTTAGGCATTTGCAGGCATTTGAACGTACGTGCACGCATTTCCACCCATTTGCAGTCATTTCATTCAGTTATAACCCCCTGTGGAGCGCAAGTAGGAGAGTATTCTCAATTTGAATAATAGGCCATAGATTTTGACCAATTTGACATTGTATTCGTATGGATTTCAAAGCTTGCATTTGAAACATATTTATTCACTTTTCAGCTGGAATTCAAAGTGATCGTGTTATTTAAAAGTAAACGACGCAAAAAATGTCAAAAGAGACGCAAGGCAAGTTCAATTTACGAATGACGAAGCAACTCCCAAAAGTTTTCCGCGAAAATCAATCGAAATTGCGCTGTTTGAACAAAGAAGATCCAAGTGTAGTGCAATTTATGTCTCGAAATTATCTGTCTATTTTGTACGACAAATGATCGAAAAACTCCATTCAAAGGAAGCTGGAAAACAAATATTAATTTCCTCAGATGTAACAACCTCATTGAACAAAGAATAGTGACAAATTTCGTTGTTGGCATATTGGACGAAGAAAGTGAGAGCGGAAAATCTTATTTAATGAACGTCATGGAATTGGAAAAAGCCAGCACGATTGCAAAATTTTTCACAGATTCTCTATTTTTCCTATTGTTTTTATGACCAAAAGTTTTATGTTTGTGTCGAAAACGCTGACATATCTGTGTTTAATTATGTTCTTTAGGTATTAAAGGAATTTAATACGAAGATAATTTGCTTGTTGCTACTGATGCGTACATGCTCTCTGTTATAAATACGCAACGATTGCTGTTTCAAAAATTTTTGAATGTTTTACGTTTTGTATCGTTTGGCGGAATTTATTCGTGTACTGTTCTCCGAAATATACGCTTTGATTTCAAGTGTAAAGGCTGTTTTTGTAAAAGTAAGTGTGTCGCACTCTCATACGATTATAAAAATTGTTTAAATTGATCCTGTTTCACAGTCACTGCCTCGCCGAGAAGATTTTACATAAATTCCTCACGAAATCGAATTTGTGTTGTGATTGAATATTGATCTCATGATCTGTCTTGCAACAATATTTTCGTGACGTCCTAAATCCACAAGTTGTTCGTACTTTATGTAGTATTTGTTTGCAACATACAAATCAATTCATATATTTTACGGCACGAAATTTGATATCAACAATTTTGTGTTAATGTGAATGCGGGACGAGTGTTTACCTGGAAAATGGGTTGTTTATTTGATATGAAATAATGGGAATCTACTCAAGAATATGAAATTGAAATAAATGATCTTAAATACGTAAAACTAACTTTTCCACACATTTGAGCACATGCGTCTTAAGTTACCTATTAGACTCACGAAAGATTTAGCAATGACAGTATCAATATGTTTATATAATAGCATCGGATCGATAGGTCATATGAACATGAAAATCAATTTTGTTTTAATTTTTTCATCAAAGTTCTTTGCAACACTGAGGCTTTGCTTGGCTTTGATTGTTTTGAATAGATCTATACAGGATCTATATACAGGGTTTTCCCATAAGAGGTTTCATTTGGAATAGCCCGCTATTTGGGTAGCTGTCACTTTTGAAGTAACGGCATAGTTGTTACTTGTCAAATGTCAAAACCACCACCAAATTGCAGATGAGTTTAATGCCTTACCAACTGAGTTGAAAAGCCAACCATCCCTAGGTCTGTTCAAAGTTAAATTAAAAAAACATATTCTTTCTACCAATGTACTGACACAAATGTTTGGAGCTTAACTTATTTCAAAACTATAGTCATCTTTATATTTTATTAGCTAATTTAGACTTTACCAGAAATCAAAATGTATTAAACAAGATCGTTGGTTCCTCGTAAATTGTATATTTATTGGAACTGTTACGGAGCAATGAAACCATCTATATATTGTATAACTAAACACCGATTAATAAAAAAGTTGAAGTTGAAGTTGAAAAAGATGACAGCTGCCCAAATAGCGGGCTATTCAAAATGAAACCTCTTATTGCAAAACGCTTTATTTACTAACTGGCCGCTCATTTAGGACGATTTTGAGGAAATTTAAGTACGATGACGTTATTTTTTGTGCAATGGTTGCTTTGGTGTGTTTGTTGGCCATTGATTCAAACAATTTCCAATTGTTGGCATTTTAACAATTCCACGGTAATTTTTGACTTAGTATTTTGATCCTGTCCTAAATAATGGTATAATATGTGATATTTTTTTTATTTTATCGGAAAAAAGGGATTCACTCAATGACATATTAAAAATCAATTGCAATGGAAGATCAGGTGAATCTGCACAATTTTTTAGAATTATTGGACGAAATTTATCCGGGCTCGACTCGAGACTCTCGACCCTTTTTTTTATCAATTTGTGATAGTGAATCACGTACTTCTTAACCACAGGGTTGCTGCAAAAGTGATTTATCATTAGTACGACATCTACGTATTCGAAGAGTGCTACAATTCAGATCAGTTGGAGTTTGTGCAGTTTCAGTTAGCGACATCTGAACATAGCACAAAAAATCTATTTTGCAGCAACGGTGTCTTCACTTGACTTATTCAATTGTAAAATTTATTTTTTTCATATTTGAATCGTAATCACTAAACTAGTGTTGGCTGTCGAACACATGTTCGGCCAAACGAACGTCGGTTCGTTCGTTAAAATAGTTCATTTTGTTCGTTCGTTCGACAACATTTTCTAATTCTATTTTGTTCGTTCGTTCGTTCGACAAAAATAAATATATTTGTTCGCTTGTTCGACAAATGTTCGTTCGTTCGTTCGTTCGCAATGTGTTCGCCTAATATTTTCGTACTTAATGAGAAAATTTATTTATTTGCAAGGAAATCTCACGAGCAAATTTAAATTTACTTACTTGATGCTGCCAATAATTCCTTGAATGAGTTTAAATGTGTGTATTTTTATTTGTGTGTAAATTCTTTCAAGTATTTATAAATTTACAAAAATTTCATAAGGCTGTTTCTCGCCAAAACTAAGTTGCACACAGTTTCAGGTAGAAAATTTGCACGTCGTGCTGTTATTATGTTTCCAGTTTCACTGAATTTTCGCTCTGAAGAAGCCGACGATGGAGTTATCGGGATTTTCGATTTAAGCAAACGGAATAGCTTTGGAAATGTGTGGCGATTGAGATACCACCAACCATATAAGTCAAATGCATACACATCTAACTTGGGTATATTCATTTGCAAATATTTGTCTAATTCTTAGGCGAACACATTGCGAACGAACGAACGAACGAACATTTGTCGAACAAGCGAACGAAAAAAATATAGTAAGAAAATGTTGTCGAACGAACGAACGAACGCTCGCAGCCAACACTACACTAAACAAGTAATCTATCAAATTAAGGAAAATCCTGTGGCTCTTTTACGGCAAAACCTGTAGTAATTCAGGTTTCTACAGTGCCTTCATCTGGGTCCGAATCCCATGTAGAAACAATAACAAACTTTACAACTAGCTTGGCAGCTGTTAAATTGACAGGGTGTTTTTTAAGAAGGATACTATTTCAAATCACTCTATCTCCTTATAGTCAGCTGACATCGTGGCAGCGTTATTTTTATTCGGTTGGGCAAATTATTATCATGGATAGATTTACACTGCAACGGCGTCACCAGATTATTGTGGTATTCATCGAAAATCGACGTTCAATTGTGCAAACTCAAAAATTAAAACGTCAAGTTTTTGGTGAACATAAACTGTCTGCGTAGGCTATTCGTCGTATTGTTCATGAGTTTGATACTCAATACACTCTGTTTGATATTATGCCACTTCGCAGACAGAGGAGAGTTTGTACAAAAGAAATTATCGCTTCCGTTGATGATAGTGTTGGAGAAGATCCGAATTTATCGATTCGCCGTCGTGCGCAGCAAGTTGATCTCATTCTTGCTAAGTATATTGACAAATGTGTGCGTTGGTATAATTTTTGCGTTCATTCATACCAACGCAATTTTTTGTCAATATACTGAGCAAGATTGACAGGCACCTACAAAAACAGATCATATCGCAGATTTCAATGCTGTACATTGAGCTCGTTGAGCAGTGATATCGTTTTGATTGACATTTGTTGTTTTTGTCTCAAAAATTTCCATTTATTTTTCAAATGTAAATTTTTTTAAATCTTTCAATTTTTCAAGATATTTGATCATTTTGATTGAAATTTATATTTTTATACTATTGTATATTTTTTTCGACACACATCAATTTTTTCGCGAATGTCAATTTGATTTTTATCATTGACATATGATAGAAAAAACTGACACTTTTGAATTTTTATGTAAATTTTCATTGATGTATATCAAATTTCAATTAAATTTGTCAATTTTTATCGACATTTATCATTTTCGACGCAGTCCTCTTATTCATGAGAAAATCATTTCTATTCCTGGGGGAATAATTCTAGAATCGGTGGTCAATTATTTCTGGTAAACTCTGCGTCACTAGAATGTTCCAACTATTTTTCTCTGTGTTATCGGTCTATAGACTGATACAACATACAACAGTCGGCATGCCACACACGGACAACAAATTACTCTGTGAATGGTTGCAATCGGTTTTTCAAAGTCCAAAACTTATACAATAGAAAACTCATTCTCGAAAGATTAAAAAAAAAAAAATAATCATCGCAATTTCTTACCTCACGTTGGGATACGACTCGAGACTTCTGTTGAAGTGATGCCGACGCAGCAGATATTTACTGGCAATTTTCACTTTCATTATTGTCTGATTGTTCAGCCGATCAAAAAGAATTGCATGGATTTCAATAGCGGCTTTGCATGCACAATGAAACTATGTCTTTTGTGTCTAACTGATTCTTTTTCAATGTGCTCCTGTATATAGTTCTTTTCATTTGCGAATCACAGCAAATATCTTATCATAACGGAATGATTTATAATTTTGAAGAATAGTGTTTATGTCATAGTTCACCCTTATTTCCTTTGCTCCAGCTGCAACGAGGATCACAATAGCCTTTTTAGAGTAACCCTGTTCATTTTCGCCGTATATAAATTATAGTACTGGTGCCGTCAACCATTTTCATTTACAAGCATAAAATTTTCAATCTTTCCCATAAATCGGTCTCAACCAGAGAGTTTGTGCTCATCTCAAAAATTATTTAATTTCTACTTTAACTTAACTGGTATAATTTCAAAATATATTATACAATGTGCACGATTTTTGCGCATCCAATTGTTGTAATTAGTATTTTTTTAAAGCATTTTCCGTCTCTTAGTCAGTCGCACAAGTATTAATTGACACAAGTATTACTAGTGTTAAATAGCTTATAATAATGGTTGATTCACCTGTGAATGAGGTCTCCAAATAAGCCAAATACTTGTATTCAGTCGTATCTGAACGTACAAAATAATTGCAAATAACTTTAAATAAATAGTTTAGTTTTCCAAATCTAAGTTAATTGCAGTGAAATGTTCAAAAATGTTTTTGCAGATACATTTAGCTGGTTTATGTGCGTTGAAAATTAACAAAGGATTTTACCAATACGTTAGGTCAACAAAAGAGGTCATTGTAAAAGATTACTTCGCTTTTCTACTAACGTCAAATAGCAAACGATTTCATTAAGGTACACAGACAAAAAAAAAATGGTAACTTGAATGTGTAAAAGGTAAATTTTATAATAATTTTATCATTTACCGCATGATTTTCACCATTTGACATTTATGCGGCATATTTTTCAAAAGATATACATTAATGAATTAAAGTTACCATAGCACACATTAAATTTACCAATTTCCGCTTCACTCTCAAAACGTTACTCATTTCCAAAATATGACGCATAAATGTCAAATGGTAAAAATTATACGGTAAATGGTAAAATTAATATTAAATTTACCTTTTACGCATTAAAGTTACCAATTTTTTTTGTCTGTGTATCGAATGCAAATACCGATCATATAGCAACCTAATTCAAGTTCAAGTAATTATTCTTTTGTGTTTCGACCTTTTTTTCCCAATCATAATGTCTTTTTTTCAACAGAAAAACAAGAATATTCAATGAATAATTTCACTCTACTTTTACTTCCCACAGCTTAAAACACTAACTTCATTATATGTTATTCAGTTGCACATGATCCTCTTTGTATCTATTTTTATGTTAAACGAGGGTCTTCAGCAGCTTATTTCACCACTTTTTTCGCAACTAATTTCCACTTCAAAAGTAATCAAGCAATTTTTTTCTAAGCATGACTAATCTGCAATAACGTCAGCACTCAATTTGATCAAAAAGCTCCTCTTCAGTACCGCAATAATTGTAAATCACGTTGAAATCGATCCGAAAAGAACATAATCCAAAATCAATAATTTTGTTGCAGTGTAATTGCGTCAATTTGTAGCAAATGTCCAGTTTGTTGGCAAGTGCAATTTTAATGCAACTGCGATTTTATAATCAAATTAACTGGAGTAATAGCGTAGCAGTAAACTATTTAATCTCGTAATTAACTTAAAATGAATCATAATGAATCTTCTAAACTATTTCGTGTGTTTTTTAATCATTTTTCAACAATTGTGAATTGGTTTGACCGTGAAAATAAAAGCTTCTCTTGCACATATAAACGAATCGGAAACAGTACATAGAGGGTTCGATTTCACCAAATTGAAATAAAATGATTTACTATTAAAAATACCAAATGTTTACTACTAATAACTAACATCATTTTTGACCGAACATTTGAAGTTGAAAAAAAAAACTGTTCGTATAATAAATTGCGCACACCCTCTTGAATATGTATATCTTCAGGATTTTGTTTTTAATTTGGAATACCATATATATGTTTAGATATATGTCTGATAATATGAACCAGTCCATTAATTGTCATAGTTTGTACCAAATGATAAGAAGCAGTATGTTTGGCAATAATTAATGGGGATTATGTGTGGTTAGTAAAAAAAACACTGCTGGTCAATTCATGAATTTATATTATTCTTTGTAAAGTAGTTTTTTTATTTTTTTTGTTTGTTCATAAGTTCTGGATATGACTGGAAATAGCGATATGACTTTCAGTGCGTTGGATGCATAGCACCGTTGAGTAAGCAGTCGCTGCTGCCTCCAATTGGAACAAGCTCTTGGCACTTAAATTGAATTTGAAATGGGGCAGATGTAAAAACATTTTTTTAATCACACATCTGGTTCAGATGGCAAATATAATTGAATACACCATTGAATATTCAAAATCTGACGCCAGTTGAAAAAATTGCACATTTTTAACGAAATATTTGAAAAACAAACAAACATTCATAAAACACAAATAGAGAGTAACAATCTTCTTAGCACTGGTGAGAATATTCCTTGTCTGAATTTGGAGTTTTTCGAATATATTTCTTATATATTATTAAATTCGTATATCGTTCCTGTGTTTTGGAACTCTTTTGATTTAAAGGCTTCATATTCTATTTAATTTAATTGGAAGAAATCAATTTAATTTATTAGTAAATATTTATTTGTAACTGAAACGAAATGTTCGGTGTATTACTTATTGCAAGGAAATTATCACATACTATAATATCAGGCTTTTGCCGAATGCAAAATTTATTATTAATTCAATATGATTAGAAAAATGCACAATTTCATAAAATTTATGGAATTACGAAATATAATATACGTGGCCCGTTTAGGAATTGTCACTCATTATTTTAGTGATGCAAATTGACCGTTGCTCTGTCGTTGGTAATAATATCGATTCAACAGCGAACGACTACAAATCTCACCGAACCTTCGTTCATTAGTTGTCAATGTCAATGTTCTTCCGTTTGACTGTTATTTTCATTGCATTCAGCACATTTATATAGGAAAAACCAGTGAAAGAACTGAAATATCGTCGCAAATTCATGCTCAATACATTGATTATCAATAATATAAATGTTTTATTTAAGGGAACCATGTGAAATTAAACCGCACGATGCTAGGTGTGCAAGCAATGCGATCGTGCCTTTGCTATTACATTAAACACGTATATATAAACAATGTTTGTCGAAGCTCGATGAAATGACAGAGAAAACATATCGATAGAGATGAATCAAATGATCTGTGACAACATCGTTCAATTCAAATGACTTTAAAATGGAATCTGAATTATATACTTCTTAAATTATCATGTGTTCAATACATTTTCAACGAAACTAGCTGACTTTCGAATGAATTTGTTTTTGCATATCCTAACTGACCTATGATATTTCCGTTGTACATTTTTAATGCTGCTCTAATTTAGAAAATTTCCGTTCGCTTCATTTCAAGTAAACGATCTTTGAGGCAAATCACCATGTGAATAATGTAGTTTACTCACATTTCAAAAATAAACACACATTTTAATTTTGTTTACATCTCTGTCTATTTTTAAACGCTCACATACGATCTCAATTTAGTTCTGGTTTTCGTAGATGTAAAAATTACTACCAGAAAATTGAAAAATATACAGAGTGTCTACAGCCTATACGAAGAGTGAAATTCGACTGTTTGTTCAGTCAAACGACTCAATTTTATAGAGCAACCAAACTGGAAGTGCTGCAAAATAGCGGACATCAACAAACAACAAGAGTTCTTCAGTTGGAACTTCTTTGGGTAGCATATGCGCAATATTTTGTGGACGTACGATACACATAAATGTGTATTGGTATCGGCAATGCACGATGATGGTTTAGTTAGAGAAAGAGTGACAGATATACATTTTATGTACGCGACCGACGCAATCCATATTAGAAAAAAACAATAACAACAAAAACAACAGCGTTGGAATTGAAAAGCGAGTTGTAACAGCCGGGAGCAATATTTTTTTCCTCCAAAAAAATACAATTTTCTGTGTGTGAGTATAGATATAGCGAATAAAATTGAATAAAATTTGCTCAAATGGAAAAATTCAGTTATTACATCGGTTATACCTGCAATCGCAATTTAATTTGATATGTTGGATCGCGATTACAATCAATACAGAGTTTTATTTTTTTGCACTTTTTAGCAAATCCACGGATGTCGGACGGCAGCAACTGGTTGCGCCAATACGCGGCTGCTCAAAACAAATAAACACTTCAATATGAATAATTTGTATAATACCATTTACGCCTATTAATCATTTGTCTTTGTACACTTTTATGCCTCTATTTGCGTTGCAGCAATGAATAAATTCACCTACTTAAAGTGTGTACAGGAGGAGCGTCAACTAAAAAATTTGTTCCATCGCGTACAGTTTTATTCAAAGCGCTTCCATGCTTCTTACGCACATTCATTTCATCTCCTTCGTCTAGAGAGGTTTCGACAAGCTCAAAAATTATTAGAATAATGTAGTAGGTAGGTTCTTATGTGACAATAAAGCCAATATAACTTCTCAGAATAACAATGGAATACACTCCCTATTATAATGGCTCTAAGCATATATATTGCCATTATGTGGATTTATTTTCGAAATATCTATCGTTGAGATGGAGAGGTTATTTTGAATGTACATACTCGCCTCTCAAAATCACTGATAGATATGTCGGGCTAAGAATAAAAGCGGTCTTACGCATCTCACATGGATATATTCATTAGCAAGAGCAGGAGGTGAGATGCGAATGATCACTTCCATTCTCAGCCCGACATATTTATTGCTAAATTCATATTTTCAGTGAGTATGAACTAATCAAACTTTATGAACAGATTAAAAACTTATTTTATCTATAGTGACATCAACGTTCGTTTTTCAATACAATCGGTATATCCATAACAAATCGTTCAGATTTTTTTCTTCTATATATTATAGATATGTGAAATTCTACTCCATATTACTAAAATATTTCATGAAAAAACCAGGGACCACGCCCGGTACACGAATACCGGTATTTCCGGCACAAAATGCGGTACAGTACACCAAATTTATGAATACCGGCACAAAAATCATACCGGTACAGATGCGTGAGAAAATATCGGTACGATTTGTGTACCAGTACATTGTAGTACAGCGTACCGTATCGAAATTTGACGGTACAAAATAGAATAAAAAAATCTCAATAAATTTGTTGTGTTTCCATATACTGTGAATTAAGGTCTCATAATCATTCTCACCCATATATTATAAGTATGAGTATACCGCTAAAATACCGGTATTGTACCGGTACAATGGCGGTACTTTTTGGGACCATTTTTGTTCTGCAATATTTCGGGACGATACGCGACACAAATACGGTACAAAAATTATATCGGTAATTTTGAAAATGTTGTATCGTACCGCGTACCCCCACGCTCCTGCACTCAAATCTTAAAAGATCAGAAGAGAAAGAAATAAAACAGCAAACAAATGTTTAAAACATGTTTTCATATTTCAATTAACTTTTCATTTGATACAACATGTACCATGTCACAGACACTGTGTTTTATTTGCCTTTGATTTATACACTTTGAAATATAATTATATTTTCATTTTTGATTGTTGAAAACTCTTAAAATATGTGTCAAACTGCCAAAAACCAGATCAGACTGGCCGTGACCGATAAACAGAAGCCGTGGTCTATTTTTATTGTTCTAACTCCTAGAGATATATACCCAGAGCATTTGTGTATAAATAGTTGTTTCTGGACAAAAGTTGTCTCTAATAAAAACTAGCATGAGTAGGTGACGAATTATCATGGGAACATCCAAAACTAGATTTAATGCTTACTTATCACACCACAAAAGTGGCGTCGAACTCACGTCATTTAGCGGAAAATACAAGGACGAGGACATTTTCATATGAAAAACTATTGTACCTCTTGGCTGTTAAACAGTTCGACACAAAAATCTAATGAATTATATTTTCCACCGACAAAATACATGAACTGCATTTGCCTTTCATGTTTATTCTCTATTTGAAGAGAACTCAAATTATACTAATTAATTAAGCAAAAACCACAAAATTATGAGTCAGAATTTATCACTGATAGATGTGGAATATCTTGGTGTTTATTTTCCAACGGTAGATTGTGATAATCAAGATTAAAAAATTATCATAAAAAAAATGCTGCAACCGACGCTGTAAAATGTAAATAGAATTTATGAGGAGCGGCGTCTTAGAAAAGGCGTTGAATACAAAAAAAAAATCATTTTGATAGAATCAGATTACTTTTTGACGCTCACTATTCCAATGAAAATTATTTTTCAGAGCAATTACTATTATTAATTAGGTACTAGTCTCCATTTCCAAGTATGCATAATTGTGTAATTAAATACAGGATAGATTTTAGCAAAGTATCAAAACAAAACGGCAATTTTCAATTAGAAAAGAATATGATTCATGGAATGATTATTGAGCAATAGCAATAACAGCAACAACAATAAAAGGGAAGAACCAATTAAAAAATACGCAAATGAATAATCTTACCCGAGTAATGAAGAAGTTGTCTGCATCGATGTTTCAGCCAAATTACTATTATGCATTGAACGAAATTCATTCTCGGATATAGTTGAGAGATTTGTTAGCACGTATGAGTTCGCTGATCGATCGGACATCTTGGGTGCTCTATCTCATTTGTTTTGAATATCAATCGTTTGATATCACTTACAGCTAATCTTCAAAAATAGATGCGATTTAACAAAACAAAGCCATTGTAATATTTTTTTATTTGACAAATTTGAACTGTTCGAAGTGCGTGTAAATTTCAAGGCACATTTTAACCAAACCGAAAATCAATGTCGTTTTGCGTCTGCAAAATTGTACACAAACCAAATACATGCTAAAGTATCAAAATTTTTAACCTGCAATTTGTCAAAACACCACGACGATTTGTAAATATCATCAAATAACAAATTTAATATGCGTATTTTCTGTCGCGAAATTAAGCGAAATATCGTGCTGAAAAATTTGTTCGAGCCTGTCGAATCAAATGCTAATTGGTATCAAAATGATGACACAAGCAAAAACATACTGAAATCACTGAATTACGATCCTATGCTGAATGTTTTGTTGTGGTTATACTAATTACATAGATCGACTATATATAAAAAAATATAGAACACATTGTACCGTTAATCATACTCAACTACATTCATTCCATGATATTCAATTTTCAGTTTTGCTCTGTGTATTGTTTTTGCGCTAGATCGGGAAGCAACAACAAAATAATATTATTTTATTGCTGATATTGTACTCAGAAAACTTTTTATATTGCATGATTTTTTGATTTCGTGCGACGGACAACATTTACATGCTGTTATCATGATGGTTTCTGTACATGTATACTATGTACACAGGGTGCGTTCTGTGCATCTGGACGGAGATCGAGAGAGGTTTTATTTACATTTGAATAATACAGAAATAGTCGCCTCTCCACCTCACCGATAAAGTTATAATCACAAAAGATTGCCGGAACTCTGAGACTATGTTTATTTTAATGCGGCAGATGCTATGTAAACATCACATTTCATTCCAAAGAGAGAAAATTGAATGCTGATTATCGCCTTGTTTGTTACACGTGGACAACGGTGAAAATTACTGTATTTTCGCACTTTGCACCGAATTATTCATACTTTTTGTTGTTGTTGCTTTATAAGAATGGTTCAAATTACCTTTTTTTGTTGATGATGATATTAAGTTCGAATACGCATCACCCGATTAATTGCATATCACAAACAAATTGTTTCGCCGCATTGTTCGCATTCAAATTAAATCATCGTATAGTTTTTTCGGCTTTGTTTTGATAATACACAGTTTCTATTATTCTATTCATAAATGATTGAGTGCAAAGTAAAGACAGTACATATTTCAGGCCATTTAATTAAAACATATTTAGTTACCGCGTCTATTGCGCAATAGGAAAAACGCCAAATATTTTGGTTTCACTGATCCAGTGCGACATGTGATATTCTAGGCAAGAAAATCATCTGCATGCGATTAAGCATATTACTAAAATTGATCCTTTTCTCAACGGCAAATAAAATTAATCGTGATTATAAATGGAAGCAGTGTCATTTTCCATTAAGCTACAACACAAACAAAGATAAATAATTGAGTTTCTCAATGGAATTCTTTTAAAAAATATGAGGATTTATTCATCAATTCATTTAAGTACGTTTAAAAACGCCTAAGGGCATTATTCCTAAAGTGGATGTTTACAATCGTCAACGATTGTGTGTTTATATTCTTTATGGAAGGAATCGTTGAATATTGTAATCGTCCACCTTGGAAATAGTACCCTAACAAAAATAGCAAGAAACATATGGAAATGTTTGGGCTTTTTAAATGTTCCATATTTCCTAAATTTACCGATTGTTTTTCTGCATTCCGGCTGTTTTACTTTATGTAATAACATTAATAGTTTTTAATGGTTTATTTCATTGATTTGATTTGACGTAAGATACAAAAAATGTATTAAGCAGTATGCCATTGGAATATTACATGAGCGACGATGAGGTAACCGCTTATGGTAAGTAAACTCGCAAGCATTATTGGGAAGCACCGCCTGATGGATATAGATAGATATAACAAAACACGTGATTTAATTTCAGATTTTTACTGATGCGAAAAACGGCAAAGTTCTAATTCCCACTTACTTGAAATAGTTTGAAAAAGTGATTTTGTATCCATGTCGTTCTGCTATGCCAGCGCAAAGAATGTTCGCAGATGCTCCGTATAATGTCCCATTGCCTATATTAAAGTAATTATGCTCATATCTATCGAAAATATTGACTCAAAAATCAGTAGTGCTTCACCTCCAAGGCATGGGCCAAAAACCACAGACCAAACAAGCGGTTGGATTGGCAATTTAATGCTTTCATTTTCAGCTATTGCAGTTACAATTTTGATCATCATTGTGGTGACTGGAATTGAATCGACTAATGAAGATAGCAACCCCGATAGCTGCAACATTCAGGTACATTAATTAATTTACATTTGCATGTGGCAAATTGAATACATTTTTTTGACTCACCCACATCAGGATGATAATGGCGAAAATCAGTTGCACATTCTCGTTATCAGACTTGGAAATCAAATTAATCGTTTGCTCACTGAACCAATGAATTAGTCTTAGTCGCTCCATGCACTCAAACGTTACAAACATTGCGGCAAAAAATATGAGTGTCGTCCATTCGATTCGATGCATCAATTCATCCATGTTATCTCTGTTCGCGGAGGACATATATCATTCGAAATTTCAGTGAATTTGAAGCAATGGTCGCAAGATATTCCGTACGTGTGCAAAGTAAACATAAAGCCCTTGAGGAAAGTTCATAACAATGTATGAATAAAAACGAACTTACTTTTCAGCGATAATCAATAGGAACATGATTCCAATCAGTGCACACCAGCCGATGGACAATTTCTCATATCCCGGAATCGATTGCAAAAAGAACATTGCGAAGATAAATACTAACACAAGGCTGGACTTGAAAAGTAATTTTGGATTTTTTATCGGGTACTGTGTTAAAAATATACTGGTAAGAACAGATTCAGGAAATTAAATGCATTTAATTATCATACACTTTTTTCCAGCTCTTTCAATGTTTGTTTGTACGTTTCTTTTGGCACGAATTTTTCGGTCTCCAATTTTTTAAGCCGGCTTTGCAAAATGACTACTTTCTTCATCAGTGTATCTCTGACAATCTGTAATTTTTTATTTATTCTTCGCTATTTGTTTTTATTTTTACTCCAAAAATTACAGTGAACATATCAAGGTTTTTGGTGATAATTATCAATTTACCTGTGTCTCTCTGCTCCCTGCAGTGAGTGATGCAGCAGTTCGCTTCCATACTTCAATTTCACGCCGTAAATCCGTCACTTCCTGTGGTTCCTTTGTGCGCAATTCATACATGTCTTTATAAACCCAACGTAGACAAATACACGTTTGAATGAATGCAATTATCACACCAACTGACATGTGTACGGTAAATGTGTAAAATGTGATTCCGATTTTCGAGAAAACTGGACTTCCAGTGATTAACAGATTTGGGATATGACCGATCGGCGTCAGGGCAGCACCAGTATTGCTGCTAAGAATGAGTGCAATCAAAACTGGAACAGGATTTAGCTCGAGACACTCCAGCCTGAAATCGAAAGAGAGGAATTGTAATCTGCTCACAATAAAAATTCTTTCATTGCTCATACAATTTGATAGTCACCGGTGTCAATAGAAGGATTGTGGTAACATTATGAAGGATTGCACTAAGTGCAGCGCTTATAAAGCAAAGCGAAAAGATCAGTTGCCAAATTTGACCGTTTGTCTTTTTGAACGTGAAAACAGCGATGTAGTTGAATACACCGGTTTCAGTAAGGATTCCAACTAATATCATCATACAAAACAGCAATTGAAGTGTTTCACAATTCATCCATTTGACAATTTCACTCATTTGTGGTCGATCGTTTAAGACGCATAATAGGGCCATTGCGACGATTGAGGAGAAAATTGCGGCAATTGTTCGATGTACCACCTCGTATATGATAAAAACGTAGAACAGAGTGAGTGTCAAACCAGCACATAGTGCGCCCACATGCATATCGATTGGTGTCGGATCATACAACAAATTTAAGGTTAATCCGTTAGTTGAACTTTTCTTTAGCAACACTCTCAATTTCTTTTGACGCGCATGGATATTGTGATCAATGGTGTAGGTGCGATACACCGTTTGCAAAGGTGCATAATCGAATTGGTCGTGCGGCACTATCGATATGTTCCATTCATATCCAATCGTCTAAATTGAGTCAACAATATATTTTTATATTCATAGAAAAAACAAGAAAGCATAAAGTATGTGAAAGAATGCCTCACGTCAATTGGCCGAGATCCGCTCATGAGCCTTACTCTCACATGATGTTTGCTATCATTGACATCCTTTGAAATGGTTCCTTCGAAGCCTAACACAATCTGATGTCCATAGTATTCAGATGGTAGAAAATAGCCTGAAAACATGTGTATTTTATTTGTTATTTACAAAGAAGATGTCGAAAATTCTAATTACTTCTTGTCTGTGTGTCATCAATGGAAATCAGCTTCTTGTGCACTTTCTTTTCGTTTTCGGTGGCCATGAATGCCATTGAGCAGAACCATAGCAATAATAGAAAAATGATTTTTGAATGTTTGTGCCATGGATTTTCACTTCCTTTGAGCGACGAATGATTTGCATTCGTGATATTACTTAACGTCGAGCTCTTGTGCATACTGGAAAGGAATTAACAAAAATAAGGATTAAATAAAATAATAAAAATGATAATAAATAGTGGCTTACCTAATTTTTTCTAGGTGACTATCGATACCATTCGAATTGGTAACATGTAATGGCGTTTTACTTTCAACACTGTCTACTTTTTCATCTCCTTCTGGTTCACTGTGATCATTGCTGCCGCCGGCAACTGCTTCATTCGAAGGTGATCCTAACAGCAAAAAAATCGATGTATTTTAATGCAACCGGCGTGTATTGAACAATTTCCAATTTACCGTGAATCCGTTCATCTTCGATGACTTGAAACAGTGCCAAACTAGGATCTTGCCGTATTTTCGATGGCAAACTCCGCCAAACTTGTAATGTACCTTCTGTTACATCGTCTGGCGATACGATTGTCAATAGTGACCTTCTTCTCGGTGTCCCACTATTACTTATATTAACTGAGTTTTTTCGATTTGGCGATTGCAACCGTTTTGATCCACCCATTTTGCATCAAGCAATCCTAAAACTACAATGTCAAATATAATCTTAGCCAGAGAACGATTCAATCAATTTTTACAATTTCAATATAACTGACTTAAAAATTGCATCGTCAGAAAAGTGTCGATATTTAATGCTTTAATGGAATTTTTCGGTGTAAATGCCTTTTAAAGTAAACAACATTTTCACAATAGCTGTAAGTTGCGTGCATTGTGTGTGAAAGGTCAATGCGATAATTCTATCAAAGTGGATTAAAATGCCGCATTTCTTAGCTATATGTCACACTTCATTTCCAATCGCTTCGATTGCACACCGATTGAGTAACCGCCCGTCGAATTCAAAATCACATTCTATCCCTTAAATAATTGAAAGTTTTATCTCCAAACTTCCAGATTTGTATCGATAAATCAATATTTCCAATTATTCACTAATTATTCTTGTTACTGTCTCGAATTGCTCCTGAAATAGACAATTTTGAAGCAAAAAACAAACGGAACAGTGCACAGCTGTGCTCAGGTTAACACACTGAATGTGTATGGTTTCAATTTACTTAATGTCATTAGCCTGATTGTATTCTCTCTCAACTAAACTCTAAAAAATGCAAGCTTCTCTGTTCAACTTTGTCTAAACTAACCGATATTTATGAATATTATCGAAATTGTATATGTAAATATGCTTGCACAATGTGATGTGATTATTTCGAATTGCTTAAAAAAATGTGTGTCTCTTGCCTAACAACGCAACCCATGAACTAAACATTCAACTCATTCTGGATTTTCATTGAGCCGCACAATCAACTTACGGCAGCCGTGGATGTTATTGTATTAGTTTCGTTCAGTTGTATGAGTGTTTTTGAGTGACGGTGCGAGAGCAACACAGTCATTCCAAAGAGCAAAACTTCCGAGAGAATTCAACAATGATAAGAAAAGATGTGAGTACAAAATATCATGCATTTTTACACACATAAGCACGCACATAAATTCAAGTGGGGACAAAAATGCGTGTGGAACAAAACTAATACTAATAGCATGGAAGCGAAATGCACATGAAATTGCGATGGAACGAATAACCTTTGTATAAACCAGCGGAAACAATACTGTTTCGCTTTGATATAAAACCGGCTGTAAATTAGCACATGTAATAAGTCGCGTGAAAAAGTATCATCGTAGTGGGAACGATAATTTGTTTACAATTTTCACGCTTTCAGAATTCCACTGCAGTCTATCTTGTAGCAGTTTTTCGTTCATTCTTCGACGAATAAGCGATATATTTGAAATAAATGACCTGGTCATAATAACATTGGAGTGAAGACCGATTTCTTTCACCACCGTTCTTTCGATGAGTTCATTTTTCCATTTTTTTACTTTCATTTTATTTAAAATTGATATAAAGTTAAACACGCATAATTAAATCATTGAAAAGGATTCAATAATACGCAATTATTTTTTTTCGTGGCATTTTGCTAATCATTGATATTGTTCTGGTGAGTCAAAACGTGAGCAAGTGTTTAGTATAACATGCGAAACTGTCTTGGCTTACTATTTGAATATCGATTCCAAGGTAAATGAGTTTTTTTTTTCATCTACATGATCAATTGTTTCCGAACACGAGCTTAAAAGACATGCTGCTTGCTACAATATACAACACGCGCACATGCGAATTGTCCACAAAGCATGTTAATCCAAAGTGATAATCAATAATAGAATCTCTACGTTAATTGAATTAAATAAACAACTTTGATCCAGCTTTAACTGGTTCACTCAGCGTACACCGTGCAGTATTCAATCGAAAATGGAGGTGACACGCAACTCATTTTATTCTCTCTCCCAATAATAAACAAATCAACAATAAAATGATTCCATCTCCATTATTTTTTGCATAATACATTGTTATCGAATCAGATTTGCATTCCCTCGAGGCATTCATATTTCATGTGTATTTTGTTTTTTTTCTGTAATAATTTATCTTTGCATTGAAACCACGTCAGCATGATAATGTGAAAAAGAATAGTTGACTCTTTTTTCATTTCTAGGCAAATTGTGTTGAAACTTTCATTGACAACAAATTAAGCTATTCCAATTGTAAATATCCGATGGCGTGTAAATATTTATTTGATGTACCCACAATTATATTTTCACTTGTCTTTCGTCTCGTAATTTATGCTTTTTGAACCTTACCGCATCGCAAGTAGAAGAATCGAATTCTGAAAGCCGACTGAAAGTCAATGCAAATAATACTTTTCGCAACGTATCAAACACAAAGGGATCTCGAAGTTTTATCAAGGCAGATTTTAGTTTGACATCAACGCTCATTTGGCGCGTGTTCAAGCAATCGCTGCAATATTGTTATATAGTATGTAATATTATATGAATGCATGAGAATAATCATGAATCAAAAATTCTCGATATTCATTTTGAAACATGAAAAAAATGCACAACAGTCAGTGGCACAAATGAAACATACGGAAACAAGTTTTAGAGCAAAATTTGAATGCCAACAAATTACCAAAGGAACTAGAAACTTTTCTTTCGGCCTTAAATTTCGAGAATATTTGAGTCATGATTATTTTGAGACATTCATATACAGTTATTACGATACTGATAAGATTATTCGCAAAATGTTCCGATTTTTTTCGTCGAATTGCTTAATTGCTTATTTGAGTTACGAGAACGAGTTTAGTTTTTAAATGCATTTAAAGAACTAGGCCATGCACAGGTAAATATCAAACTTCTTCATTCATGCTGAAATGATCACGTATGGCGTCTTTTCTAAATCTAAAACTTTTAATCTACGAATTTTTATGTTTTTGGCAATAGCATTAGGTAACCAGAAGTGTTTGACTATGGAAAATTGCTTTTAAAATGATGAAAATTTTCCGGAATTATTTTAAATAAAAACTGTTGATTTTGAATATTCAAACTAAGCGTTCTTATTCATTTTGACTTCATATATCCGTCACTACAATTAACGTCAAGTTGGTTACCTCCACAATTGAAAACGTAAACACCGTAATACCAATCCAATGGTATTTATGATAATAATCATTTTCTATATATTGAAAAGTCCGCTATTCACATGTAGTGGCATTTCCTCTAAAATCTTATCCAATTTAATTGCGGTCCTGATTAACTCGAACATGGGTTACATTTTTTGCAAGCGAATTGTTGTATCTATCTACATATATTGTATCAAACAGCAGTTCAAACTAATTGTGTCTTTCATGAGTGTTGGTGCTCAGCTGTGTGCACATTCTGTAGCGACAAACGTGAGACATAATACGCTATTTTAGTAACGAATCAAGCGACATTATTCAGAGGAAGTACTTAACGTGGCCAAACCGAAAGAAATTAATGATAAAATTTATTTGAAGCGTAAAATCGCTTAAGCTATGGCCATTTATAGTTTCAACGAGCTATTAGCTGCAATCCAACATATCATCTCAATCGCCATTAGGATTTCAAGTTCTAGTTCATTTGCGAATTTTATTATTATAATTTTACACACAAGATTCATGCCGTATGTAAGTCGGTTTCGACATGAAAGTGGGCTTTCAGGATTCTTTATGGTTAGAGCAACGCCTTTGAAACACTTCGCACGAATCAACCATTCATCGAAAGCAATTCATAACACATCTCGGATTCTTTCTCTTTTGCGGCGGTTAGTTCGATAGATAATAGTAGTTTATGCAACGTGAAAACAAGTGCGAAACACACGATGAAAATTAAATTGAGTACAATTCTATTTTCTACTTCACTTAAATTGAATTTGTAAATTGCAATTTTCTTGATATGCACTTACAAAATGTGTGGGATTGAATTCACAATTTGCGATGCGCGCAAAATCACTGTAAATCGAAATAATGACTTTGAAAATGGTACACGAGGAATGAGAAACGATTTGTGCATAAATATGCGATTTCTTTATGATTTAGCAAACTTTTTTCTCAAATTTATAGAGATTTTTTCGTCAGAAAAGCAAAAGACGGTCGTGAAATTATGCATTTCACTGAAGGTCAATATATGTTCATAAATTCAATTGATTATGCGAAGGCTCCATTCAATCTTATATTTTATTCTTACATTCCCTTAGGCGAGAAGATTATGTATTAATAAAGAAGCCATTCGTGTCATGAATGAGGCTGAATGGGCCACACTGTTTTACGATGTTTTTATGCAAATAAATTAATTCATCACAAAGGAATATCTCTTATTCCATAAAATTGTCATCAATTTGTTTAATCGGATTTTTTGCCGGATGAAATGTAGTCCAACTGGAATGTATGGAACCCTCATGGCAACAACGTGATATGTGAAGCATATTAGCAAAAGCGTGATAAAAGAAATGAAACGTGAAAGTTTTAATGTATTTTTCTTGAGAGTAAAAGTGGGACCACTTTCCTGAGAGCAAAAGAATGATAAATGTTTATTCCAGTATCACAGAACAAATTATGAAACTTTCAGAATAGTATTATTTTCATATGAAAAAATAAGTCATACAAGGAGCCTATTATTCGCGGTACTACCTAAACTAACTATCACCTATATCTTGGTTTTACTAGGCCATAAAAATATATCAAGTTTTTGTTATGAGGGTCTCATATATACCTTTATTGCCATATGGCAAGAGGCTGAGTTAGATTTAGGTCAAATCGGCCAGTAAGAGATTGAGAAGCTTAATCTTCTGTTTATTTGCGGCAAATTAATAGCAGTCTCAAATATTCTATTCAAATAACATCCGAATTGACGAATCAAATGAACAAACTGCGATCCATTTTGTTGACAAATATTAAAATTAAAAATTTAATTGTAAACAAATGTTTAGCATAAAAATAACACTTAAAATATGACCCGCTGTTTTAAATGGTCGCCAGCATTAGTATGTTTGTAATTTCTCCGCATTTGAAGCGTATTTATCAGTCATTTAAAATGATCGATGGTTTTTTTTCTAAGGTAAATATGGCAAACTTTTTTAAACCGAACGCGCCACAAAATAAGTATCGCCCATCCTCTACGTGTAATAGTTTCCCTAGTCAGTTCATCGGAAATTTGTTTGTGTTTGAGTTACACAGCGTCTATTGGCTTCGAGCGAGCCAACAATACGATCATCGCTTATGAATACTCACAGTTATGCTCTTGAGATCATGAATAATCTTTCATTGCATAAAATATCACTATGTATCACGAGAATGGCAATACATATTTCATGTAGCACTGTGCATATGCTGGTAAGCAAATATAGCTAAATAAATTTGTGCGGTAAATAAATTTAATTTACCGTTATTTTCTTATTGAATTTCGGAATTTCCTATATAAAGAATGGACGAGATTGGAGCACCTGTAGTACTCCTATGGACGCATTGGATGCAACAGCTTCTTTAGACAGCAGTGAAATTCTATGTATCTTGTGATTCTAAAATTGTGTTTGATTTCAATGAGTTTAGCGCCCTAAGCTGTAATCGGGTTTTTGAAAGATGATCTACGTTAAAACAAGTTTTGCTTGTATTCTCCTCGCCTCTATTGTTACGGCACAAATTCCGAACTTTGGAAGATGTCCTGATTATGGTAAAATTGCAACTTATTTTCGAAATATCTCTCGCAATTTTTAAGTTGAAATAATCACAATACGCACAATTACGAAAATCGTGATTATTAATAAATATTTTATTCTATTGAACTCACACATAATATACTTTGATTATTGATTTCCGAATTTTGCTTGACATTCATATTAATCATTTAAAAATTACAATTATTTAGAAAAAGTGTTGTAATTAAGGTCGTTGACTGTGTAGTATTTATAAGAAAATTTTTTTCGAGTGCATTGTCCTTAAGAGTTTTGGATGTTCCAATTTTTATGTGCAATTAGATAATATATAATAAGAGTCTTCTCTTTTTTATTAATATATCAGCACATTCAATGAACAGAATTGATTCAACAAACAACTATATTGATATATTTGGACAAACACAATTTATAAGTATTATTTAAGTAAACTCATTGATTTCAACGGAAGAGAATCATAGCTGGGCTTTAAAAATACCCAAATATACTGAAAATTTATGACGCACCATGACTAGCATCGCGACATTTTCGATGATAACTGCCTCAAACTGCTTCGAACTACTTTACGCTTTTCAGCAATAATGAAAACTGATATGCAAATACATGAAAAAACACAAAATGACTTTTGGCATTTCCGAAATTATCTTGACGTTTCGAAGAAAAAGTAAACAAAAAACATGTCATTTCGCAATCGATAAAGAAAATTCCTAATAATATCCGAGATTTCAAACCGATTGAACCCGAACGAAAATCGTTGGAAACAAGGTACACTCAAACGCAATATTCTGACTAGATCACTCTCGCGACCTTATTTAATACAATTTTAGTATTATACTTTATATAAATGGTATACTCATACAATTTTTGAAAGTACGAAACGTTTTTACTGATCTTGAGGGTGCATTTGACCATAGTTTTTATCGTCACAAATGGGATTTATTCGGATGACACCTGAAATTCATATAGTTTCTACGGAACGAATGAGTACGAGTACGAAACTACAGTCAAATCCACTCCTTAATTAAACCCTGAATATAGATCCGGAAACGGCCCTATTTAAATCAAGAATTGTAACTTCTTACAATATTCTCAGATGCAATGACAGATTTTGATCGTGAAAATTTCCTTGGGAAGTGGTACGAAATTGAACGTTATTTTGCCGTTTCGGAATTGGCTTCACGATGTGTATCTGTTACGTATGAACGTCGAGCTGATGGAAGAATCTACGTGAATAATGAAATGACAAATCGATTGTAAGATGGTCCATTCGCAGTGTTGAATCAAACAGAAATTCATGGTCAACTTTCATTTCAGTACAAATGTTCAACGAATCGTATCTGGAGTGGTTAATGAAACGAAGAGAAGTGATGTGGGTTCATTCACAGTTAGGTACACCGGTATTCCGGTGGCTTATGATACAACATTGCATATTTTGGATACTGATTACGATTCATATGCGGTTGTTTGGTCATGCAACTCCTTAGCTGGCCCTGTCGGACACACTGGTTGGTATACAACAATCTCAATTCATTCAATAGACTTTGGAGAAATTAAATTTGCTTTATTTATAAATATCTTGTTTTGTTGTTAATCAGTTCAATTTAACATTTTGTTTGTTACAATATTATTTTTTTAATCTCAAATTCATCAAAGAATCGGTCTGGATTCTGGCGCGTGAGCGAGTTCCCGATGGACCAGTTATACAGAAGGCATACGGAGTATTGGACAGCTACAAAATCTCACGAACATTTTTTGTGAAAACGGATCAAACGGATTGTGAAACACAAGGTAACTTGAATTAAAAGTCAGAAATTAACAGTGGGCAAAGTGTACCTGCTTTGGTCATCGATGTCATCAATCATTCGATTAATGCTAAGATCGTCTATGACAATTTTTTATCCTCTTCTCATGATTCGATGTAGGTGAACCAGATGAAGCGATCGATGGTCCCGATACGGGATACGACGTGGTAGTCGATGACGAAACAGTTCAATCCGAACTGTTGAACAATCAATATGGACACGATAATCCTCAAATCCATCAGGTTCAACATATTGCACACGTTCAAAACCTTCAACAATTTTCGCCAGCATATCCAGTCCAACCGATTTATCATTCCAACGCGCACAACCACGGGACACCCATTTACTTCAAACTGGACCCAGCAATATTTGAGAAAAGTGCTGGCAGCACAATTAGTGCTACGGAAAGTACAAAAGCCGACGTCAAAACGCAACAAACGACAAAAATCGAGAACAGCAGTACCGAAAAAGTCGAAAAAATTGAAATAGTGGAAAGCATAACAGAAACGCAACAGCTCGAAGCAACGCAGAAGAGTAAAGCATCAAAACTGCATAATCGCATCAAAGAGAATTTGGCTGTCAATTCAACAACAAATGAAACTAACTGAAATACTTTCTTGCATGACGGATCTATAAATCTTATAAGAAAATAATCAAGATTTATAACATCCTCAACTATAACTATTTAAATACTTTTTTCATTCATATTTCAAATATTTATTTATATATTTATTTTCAATGTTGTACTACTAACGCAAATGAATCAATAATTATTTATGAAAGTAAAACTCGAATTGATGTGTTTTTGAAAAATCCGCTTGTATAATCTGATTTGAAGCATGGAAAGTGAGGTTATGTATTGTGATCAAACTTCATGCTAGTTGATATTTTTCCGTCGTTCCCTACGCGCGATGACAGTGATGTTTTGATATCTGGAAACAGCGTGGATTTTGATCTGTTGTGAAATAAACAAGAGAAGCTCAAAACTTTAACATCTATCGTGGTAATGGCAGATATCGATGAGCTCTTTGGTGGTTTTGATGAGCCAATTGATTTTGACGAGGGCGAAGCAGCCAATCCCGTTGTTGTTGAGGAGGAAAAATCAGAAAATATTGAACTGGATGAAGATCAGAGCGAGTAAGTACGTGAACATTGTACATCAACATATTAAAACTAATCGGCAACTTTGTTTTTAGATCTATTTCTGCGAAAGCCGACAAAAGACCTTTGGAAAACGATCCAGAAGACAAAATTGATAGCGAAGAAAAACGAAAAAAACTTCGAACAGAAGATGAAATAAATGTTGCAGAGTCGATTTTGGACGATATCCGATTGGAAGACATCGAATCACGTATTATAGTTCATGTTATTGATTCACCGGAATCATGCACACACGAAGTAGCTGTCTATCCAGGTTTGTTTAGTTAAAAAAATATGAGCTTGTTTTAATATTCAATTAATTGAGGTATCAATAAGAACAAAAGATTAACACGATGTTCTCCAATTAGGTCAAGAATATATACCATTGAATCCAGTAACCGGTCCGCCTGCCAAAGAGTACTCATTCGTGTTGGATCCTTTCCAAAAAGAGGCAATTCAGTGTATAGAGAACGAGCAATCTGTGCTTGTGTCAGCTCATACATCGGCCGGAAAAACAGTGGTCGCTGAATATGCAATAGCCCGATCACTTTCAAACAAACAGCGAGTCATTTACACAACACCGATTAAAGCTCTGTCAAATCAAAAATATCGTGAATTCAGCGAAGAATTTAAAGACGTCGGATTGGTGACCGGTGATGCTACGATCAATCCAACTGCTTCGTGTTTAATTATGACCACCGAAATTTTGCGAAACATGTTGTATCGAGGTTCAGAAATCATGCGAGAGGTGGGCTGGGTCATTTTCGACGAAATCCATTATATGCGTGATAAAGAGCGCGGTGTTGTGTGGGAAGAAACGCTCATTTTATTGCCCGATAATGTCCACTACGTATTTTTGTCTGCTACTATTCCGAATGCTCGGCAATTCTGCGAATGGATCACCTATGTGCATAAACAGAATTGTCACGTGGTTTACACGGATTATCGTCCTACTCCGTTGCAGCACTATTTATTCCCAGCTGGAGGTGATGGTATTCATTTGGTCGTTGATGAAAAGGGCCAATTCAAAGAAGACAATTTCAATGCTGCGATGAATGTGTTGGCTACAGTTGGTGATGCATCAAAAGGTGACCAGAAAGGACGAAAAGGTGGTCTCAAGGGCACCAATAGAGGCGAATCAAACATTTACAAAATCGTAAAAATGATTATGGAACGCAATATGGCACCGACTATTGTTTTCTCATTCAGCAAAAAAGAATGTGAAGTTTATGCGATGCAAATGGCCAAATTGGATTTCAACACCCTCGAGGAAAAGAAATTAGTAGATGAAGTGTTTAATAATGCGATGGATGTGCTGTCTGAAGAAGATCGTCGTCTGCCGCAAGTTGAGAATGTTTTGCCTTTGTTGAGGCGAGGGATTGGTATTCATCATGGTGGTTTGTTGCCAATTTTGAAAGAAACCATTGAAATTTTGTTTGGAGAAGGATTGCTAAAGACTCTTTTTGCTACCGAAACTTTTGCTATGGGCTTGAACATGCCGGCTAGAACTGTTCTGTTCACGAGTCCTCGAAAATTCGATGGAAAAGAGATGCGTTGGATCACATCTGGTGAATACATTCAAATGTCGGGCCGAGCCGGTCGACGAGGTCTCGACGACAAAGGTATCGTTATTTTAATGATTGACGAAAAAGTATCGAAAGTCGCCGGCAAAGAAATTGTTCAAGGCAAACCCGATCCAATCAATTCAGCCTTTCATTTGACATACAATATGGTTTTGAATTTGCTTCGCGTTGAAGAAATCAATCCTGAGTATATGATGGAAAGAAGTTTCTTCCAATTCCAAAATCAATCGTCAATCCCCGATTTGTATCGCCGCGTGGAACAGAAGCAAAAAGAAGTGGATGCGCTCAAAATTCCGATGGAATCAAGCATTGCCACCTATTATCATATTCGTGATCAACTCGATAAATTGGGAAAAGAATTTAGATCGTATCTAACTAAACCGATTTATTTGACGCCATTCTTGCAGCCCGGCCGCATGGTTAAAGTACAAAAGGAAAGTGGCGATGAGTTCGAATGGGGAATTGTTGTGAATTTCCGTAAGCAAAAGAATGATGAGAAAAATCCATTGAAATCCATAACGGTGACAATTGTTGACATTTTACTGCATGTTGATGATGATTATGAGAAGACATCTACCGCCAAGCCATGCCCATCAAATCGACAAGGGTCTGTTGAAGTTGTACCCGTTGTTCATTCGCTCATATCGCGAATTAGTTCACTTCGTGTTTACTATCCGAAGGATTTGCGTCCGGCTGAAAATCGACGATCTGTTTTGAAGACGATAACAGAAGTAAAAAAGCGATTCCCGAAAGGGCCACCATTGCTCAACCCAATCAATGATATGAATATCAAAGACGATGACTTCAAGAAAGTCGTCGAAACCATTGACAAGTTTGAAAAGCAGCTTTACAGTCATCCATTGCACGATTCGCCACAACTCAGCGATTTGTACGCCCAATATTCAAAGAAAATTCAGCTTTTGGCCGAATTGAAAGCCGAAAAAGATGCTCTACGGAAAGCGAAAAGTTTACTACAAATGGATGAGTTGAAGCATCGAAAACGAGTACTACGACGACTTGGATATTGCACACAATCCGATGTGATCGAATTCAAAGGACGCGTGGCTTGTGAACTCAGTTCAGGCGATGAGCTTTTATTGACTGAAATGATATTTAACGGCGCATTTAATTCCTTAACCGTCGAGCAGAGCGTTGCACTATTATCATGTTTTGTATGCGACGAAAGAAGCAACGAAGCACCAAAAACAGCCGAAGAGCTGTCGGGACCTCTGCGTCAAATGCAAGATTTGGCTCGTCGAATCGCCAAAATATCCATCGAATGCAAGTTGGAAATGGACGAAGAAAGCTACGTAGAAAAATTCAAGCCATTTTTAATGGATGTCGTGTTGGCGTGGTGCAAAGGTGCCACGTTTAGTACTATTGTTGGAATGACTGACATTTTCGAAGGTTCAATCATTCGATGCATGCGACGATTGGAAGAATTGCTCCGGCAAATGTGTCAAGCAGCCAAAACAATAGGCAACACAGAACTTGAAAGCAAATTCTCCGAAGGCATTCGACTATTGAAACGTGACATCGTATTCGCCGCTTCATTATATCTTTAATTAAGAAAAATGTAAAATAAAATTTGATCTATTCTTGAATCTTATTGGTTTTCTTTTGACTGAGTGTGAGGGAATACGTTTCTGTATGCACAAACTAGAATTGCTTGGTAAAAATTCCTGAAAAAATCAAAAATGTATATTTACACAAGTAAAATTATAGACCATCAACACAACAAGCGAACGAGTCGTAGTCACTTAACGTAAAATCGATAGGTGGGATATAATGAAAATTATGTCTATATAGATTTTTCCCTCAACATTTTCGAACCACTTAAAAATGCATATTTACTTCTCGATATTAATAAAGTTATAGAAATTAAATAGAAAGTAGTATTTCAATGATTATCATTGTTATTTGAAGAATGAATTGAAATTTTACAAATCATTTGGTGGAATTCATAATGTTCAGCGTGAAATTGACGATCTCCTTTGCACGCTTTAACTGGTATTTCAACTGAAATATTTTCATTTCCTATCGTGCATATCGTAGGATGCAAATAAATTGAAAACAGGCCGTATCCAATTGGAAAAATGGAGTGTAGAAATGAGGTTATGTTCTGTCTTTTTTGCATTTATGTGAAAGAAAAAAAATAAAGCGAAACGTATTATCACAAACTCCTGTCTAAAGAGTACCTGAGTATTCATTCGGTGTATACAAATCTTGTCTTTCAAAACTACATTTACCTTTCCTCGATAATTCCAACTAAAATCTCTGAAAACTTAAAAGTGTATGAAAGAACGAATGGCCCAATGCCGAGATGTGATTTATGTTTTTAAATCTGAAAACGTTAAATTTAAATTGTTTAAATGGAAAGAGTGTGTTTTGTGGGGCAATTAAATACGATTTATTCGTAAAAAGAATTTGAAAATCCAAAAGTTTTCATGTCAAAATGCGCATTCAACTGCCGTGTTGAATGTTTGGAACAAACGGTGTGCTCTCTGTAATAAAAAAAAAATTGGATATGATCAGTATAAATAGCGAAAATATGCGTCTCATCAAATCCTTATCTGAACTCGATAAAAAAGGGAAAATTTGAATATAATTTTACCTGTGAAATCATTGCGATTCGAGCATCGGGTCCAGTTTACTTGGAACGGGCACGCATCTTCCGGCGTTTACGCTTTAGCCTACGCATACGCTTCTTACGCCACTGTTAAAAAAAAAAGAAGGATACAAATTAATAAGATGAATGAATGAACTGGATCTACTGCACAATCAATTAAATATTATCGAAAATTTCTTGGCAGACAATGCCACACATGACATCAATGGGCCGCTTCAAAAGCCATGCTTTATTGCACAGAATGTGAGGTTAGGTTTATTTAAAAAAATCCTAAATCCACGTTTAAATGAAAAACTCCCAGGGCAAACGCAATTTTTAATATGATTGTTTTCAATTTACTCAATTAACAATTGAAAATCGACTGAATTATTACACATTCGACAAGATTTTAAAGTTTTTAGTAAAAATTCACGTGCATTTCAAGAAAATTTGATTTTTATGGAATAAGCACCGCACATCATAGAATACAATACATTTTTCATGCAAAACTTATTGAAAAAATTGTCGAAAAAATCAATGAATTATCACTAATCACATTGTGAAACTTATTAAATATTTTTTCGGTTGAAATGTGTTCTTACCTTAGCTCTCATTTTTACTTCACAAAAGACGTGTGCCTTTCTTCAGAGAACAAAATGAAATGGACGATTGGAGCTTCGTCAATCCGCTACTCTAGTTGATTCAGCGTGCCAACCGAGAGAAACAGTAGTACAATTGTTTGCCGACATGCACTGGTGTTGCCACTGCGCAGTGCTAGTGTGTTCATATATCAGCGATATGATTCAAAACAATCTTCATTAATTTTATTTATAAAAAAAAGCCATGGAAAGCAAAAATGAGCATTTACAATTGTTTACAAAAAATACAATTGCTTATAGAACACAGTTTGGATAATGCGCATCAAACATTTCGAATATAACGCTTGAAACACATCGCATGTTTTTTTGTTTTTTGTTGAATCACGAATGTCAAACAAAGTTGACTAATGCCAAAAAATTTACGCCCAAGGCGAGAACTGTGTTTTTTATCGTACGAGAAAAATAAAAAATGTTATTTTTCCAATAATAAAGTGTAAAGTTATAAAAATATTATAATTGCTAGGAGATAATTATTTTGAATAGTCCAACAATAAGCATAAAATAAACATTTTTCAATTAGATAGAGGTGTCAAGACTTTTTTGTCACCGTACAAATAAATTAATTATGTCTGGAAGACCAACGATTCGGATGCCAGTGGCAGCCGACCCGAGCATAGTGAAAATTGCCGTCGAACTAGAACAGAGCATCGCACAAATAACCGCAGAAAAAGTTCAAGCTCAGCTCATCAATCTTGATCAAAAAAGCACACTCACAGGTATATTGGTCATTCAATTGCAATTTACAATGCACAATTTCAATATATTTCAAAATTCAATTATAGTTATTATTCGCAATTTATGTCAAAATTGGGGGTTGCATGATGACACGAACTACGCACTGCAATTTTGTGAGCACAACAATAAAAATTATGTGACCGAAAAGAACCGGAATGAAGTAAAAAATGGATGTGTACTGTTATTGTGTCATTCCCCAACCAAAACTGCTCACGATATTTTGGAGACAATAAAATCTGGACCAAATAGTGAAAAAACGCGAGTGCTCGAGCAATTGGCGGCATGTAGTTCTGATTTGACATTTGCGCTGGAGTTTATCAAGGAGCAAGGCTTGAGCATCATCATATCGATGATAGAAAATGATTCATGCATCGGCGATATGCTGAAATTCATGATGCTTTCGTTCGTTGAGCTAATGGATCATGGCACGATTTCGTGGGACATTCTTCAATCAAAATTCATTATTCGTAACATTTACTTTATCAATCATCCGTCGACAGTGCCAAGTGAAGTGGTGCAGTGCGCTTTGTCCACCTTAGAAAATATCATACAGAATAGCAGCAATTATTCCAATGTTATCGAAAGTGACGTTCCGTTCGATAGTCTTCTTGTTCTTTTACTGGATGTCCCGTCACAAATCATTCAGAGAAATACAATTGCTCTAATGAATGCTTTATTCATCAAAGGAGACGACAAAAGACGACGCGCAATCGCTAATATTTTGAGCACAAAACCATTTCGGGCTGCATTTTTGGACACAATTGGAAATGCAAATATTGGTATTTCACATCAATTGTATAAACTGCAAACGTTGACTTTGAGTTTGCTGGAAAATCGCATGATAGCCCCAGTAAATCCGCATGATCAAGAAGCCAATGAGAAAATCAAAGAGCTGCGTCGCATTGCTTTTGATGATGGAATGTTTGGCGATAATCCACCGGATGTGCATCGCCGCAATAATTCCATTGTCAGTGCCAATCATAACAAAAAACTCGGATTCAAGTGCGATATGAATCCAGCACAGGATTTCATGGAAAAACCACCCGGAATGCTAGCACTCGATTGCATGCTCTATTTTGCAAGAAACTACACGCAACAATATACAAAGGTAAGGTTTTAAGAAAACAAATTATAGTCGATAATTTAAATTTTAAATTAAAATTGAATCGTTTCGCTTGGATTTCAGGTTGTGCATGAGAACAGCTATCGTGCTGACGAGCACGTGTGCCCATTCGGAAGAACCAGCATCGAACTGGTCAAATTGTTGTGTAATATCTTGTGTATTGGCGAGCCGATCAGTGACCAAGGACAAGAATATCATTCCATGTTTTTCACTCACGATCATCCGTTTGAGGAGTTCTTCTGTATCTGCGTTGTAGTTCTCAACAAAACGTGGAAAGACATGCGAGCAATCAATGAAGACTTTGACAAAGTATTCAGTGTTGTGCGTGAGCAAATACAACGAAGTCTCAAAGAGCGCCCCAATAACTTGGAGGATTTCAAATTGAAGATTAATTCATTCACCTATAACAAAATCACTCAATTTCGTCAACAAGAGCGCTTACCGAAGGAAGAATGCGAATCGAAGACCCCCGCAATTGTTAATCTGAAGGAGAAAATAACTCCAGAAATTACTGAATTGGTTAAAGAGCAACGATTGAGTTATTTGGTGGAGGGAACACGGTTTTCAATATGTTCCAAGGGACAAATACGTAAGGACAAGTTTTGGTATGCGCGATTAAGTCCAAATCACAAAGTAATTCACTATGGTGATTGTGATGAAAAGTCGGAGCCAACTCTTGAAGAACTCAACAATAAAATTCAAGTGAATGAAATAAATCTATTGCTGACTGGAAAGGAGTGTCCTCATATGAAGCAGGTTCGATTGGGTAAATCAATAGTGAATCTTGCATTTTCAATTAGTTACCACAACACGATACAAAAAACGCTGGACTTCGTAGCCCCTGATAAAACAACATTCAACTATTGGACCGATGGCATCAATGCCCTTCACAATCAGCCCATGGTAAGCAGTCAAGCCGAAGATGAAAAAAAGATTCTATTATCGATGGAAATAAAATTGCGATTGCTCGACACAGAAGGCATTGATATTTCACAAGATCCGCCACCGATTCCAGAAGATCCAGAAAACTATGACTTTTGCTTTGAAAACTGAACCTAATGCTTCATTCATTCTTTCAAACTCCAAATAATTTTTTTGACAAAGAAATATTTATGCTATAAGGATATACCTAACATAAAACAACGAACTACGACGAACTCAATCAAATGCGCAGCAAAATTTTATACATCATTGTTTTATGCACTGCACAGATTTCAAAGAATTTATTTTTAAGATTTCACATAAATTTATTTTCAATTTATAAATATACATACATGGTACATAAAAGAGCTTGGTTTCATTTTATTTTCGACGACATAAAAAAAATACTCATTATAATGTTCAATTACAAAATAAGTAAGTGTGCATTTTTATCCACCTCCTGGATTGTTGCAAAAATATGTTAAAATCCAATTATTGTTTACATTTTTCGAAGGACCTATATCCAGAGCGAAGTGTGCGCACTGCGCATGATCTCAACACAAGAATTTTGATTCCACTGAATCGATTTAACGTTTGCATGTTTCATATAAGAAATTTCATCTGCATTGGAACGTGTCATTCTGCAATAAATTCCGAAAGCGACATAAACTAGAAATCAGTAATTTTCTACTGGCTTGGCTATAATGCAAGATCGCTATTGAGTCATTAGCAGACAAAAATAAATTGAAGAAGCCCGGTGATAATTTTTGGTAATAGTGAAAAAGACAAAAACTCTTCTATCGTGGCGTCAGAAAGCGGAATTAGAACGCAAAACCGTTCCCAGGTTTTTCCAAGCCCTGGCGTAGCTCGCAGTATTGTCTGGGCTATATCACCATTGACAGCATCATGTAATATGTCAACAGAAGATCATGAGCACGCTCATACAGAAGAGGAAACAACACCAATCAAAGAAAAAGACTCGAATCTGTTGTGCTCAGAATTAGTTGTTCAGATTGATGACATTTTTGATGTCATTAAAAATGGGTAAGTGTCTTAATTGGAACCAAAATATAATGAGGATGTATGAAAATCAAATTCCGTACATTAATTGTGAGCAGTGAATTGGCCGACGTCGAAAATTTCGTGGAGAGATTTGGAATCGAAACATTGAGTGCGCGTGATAGACATGGCTATACACCAGCTCATTGGGTGGCACTCGATGGCAACGTTGACATGATGCGATATCTAGTCGAACGAAATGCTCCAGTTGATTTGCGCTGTTTGGGCATTCAAGGTCCTCGCCCAATACATTGGGCATGTCGCAAAGGCCATGCAGGTATGAATCGAATCCTTTCATTCTACATTTTAACATAACAAGTTATTCAAAACAGAAGGAAAATATTTGCATCTTTGTTGCAGCTGTTGTGCAAGTGTTACTTCAGGCTGGAGTCAGTGTAAATGCTGCTGATTTGAAGGGATTAACACCGCTAATGACTGCCTGTATGTATGGTCGAACGGCAACCGCTGCTTATTTGCTTGGCATGAACGCACAAAATCACTTGACCGACATAAATGGTGACACAGCTTTACACTGGAGCGCTTACAAAGGACACGTGGACCTGATGCGTTTACTCATGTATTCGGGAGTTCATTTGCAGAAAACTGACAATTTCGGTTCAACGCCACTACATTTGGCCTGTCTATCTGGTAATATGTACTGTGTGCGGATACTTTGCGAGAAGAACAACGTTGATTTGGAACCGAAAGATAAGAATGGCAAAACACCATTAATGCTAGCTCAAAGCCATCGTCACGCTGATATTGTCAAATTACTGAAGAATATGATAAATAAGCGGTCGAGATGGCTTCCACCGCTTTCAGAGGCTTGGGGACTCTTATTTGGTGGTGCTGGGAATTCAAAAGGACCGTTATTGCTATTTGTGTGTTCAGTTTTATTATGGTGCTATCCAATGTATATGATTCGCGTCATCCCAAAGACATGGAACCTTTTACGAAAATCTCACTACTGCTTCATCTATTGGAATATTTTGATGTGGATCAGCTGGATTATAGCGAATCGACGCGATCCGGGATATATTCCATTAAACTCTGATCAGTACTATCGAGCAATAAGACAAATTCCATATTTTGAAAAGTGGAAGAAACGAAATCTAAGCCTCAATCGTTTATGCCATAGCTGTCGCTGTTTCAGACCACTGCGAGCGAAACATTGTCGAGTTTGCAATAGGTGCGTATCAAAATGAAAAGTCTCACATTACTCGAAAGCAAGGTCGTAAAAATACATCGTTTCTTCTGGACATAAAGGCTTTATTTATAAATTTCAAGGCCAACCAAATGGTTTGCTCATTCGATATTGGTGGACAACTATCGATCAAAACAAAAGTTAATTTAGTCAGTTAGTAGCCTCAGATCGCATTTTAATGCTATTCAAAGTTATTTTCTATTCATTTCTATGATTCCTCATTGAATTTTATTCGAACAACGACGTTCATAAGATTAAGTTTTATAAACGTTAACAAACTTTTGCTTTTAATTAATTAATAAATACGACATTAGGAATTCATATGATAAAATCATATTAACGTTAAAAGCTTGTCAATAACATATTTATTTCATCGACATTATATTATTTATTGAACACTACCAAAATCTGGCTGAATATATTACAGGAAAAAAAAAGCTCAAAAGGAGAGCTTCGTTAAAAACCTGATTTTTTCAGACAAAATTGCAATTGAAAGCAAAATTTATCATAATAACGTCTGATGTGTTGAATCACAGAATCGATAAATTGCACATATAACCATACAAAAGTTTAGAAATACATAGGAACATTAACACAAATGTATTGTATACAAATTTTTTAAATTAGAACTAGGGGTTGGACACCATATTTTAGTTCAGCTTAGAAAGTTAATTTTGTTTCTTCTAATTAATTCTTGGAGATTTTCTAGTTAATTCTTGTAATATTTTGACAGTTCTCCGCTAACAACG
The DNA here is from genome assembly GCA_028476595.1 of Obolodiplosis robiniae. Taxonomy (NCBI): domain Eukaryota; kingdom Metazoa; phylum Arthropoda; class Insecta; order Diptera; family Cecidomyiidae; genus Obolodiplosis; species Obolodiplosis robiniae. The sequence goes on along the minus strand of CM052014.1, from coordinate 27,409,621 downwards.
CGTATTCTGCATTAATGCTAATAACGTTCTAGTTTTCTCTAGAAAAAATAGTTATGGTTTCTTGGGCAAAAATGCTTAAAATGATCCAAAAAACACTGTGAAGGGATACTCAGCATCAACTTTTTCGGGCCCCTACAATTTGACCCAGCCTTATGGTCAGGTATTGGAGTCTTAAATGATGCAGCTCAAATACACCATCAGTTTTTTTTCGGACTAACATTACTAAAAGATATTACTTCAATAACATATCGCAAAATGTTAAACTGTAGCTTGACCTAATGCGTGTTAACATGTTCAATTTTATATTTGTACATTTGATTAAAACGCCGTGGTAGCGTGAATTTGAACTAAAGTTAGCACACAAGTGACTATGCTACTCATCGCCTATGACACTTCACAATACCGCCACCACAGCGCTCGCGTTAGTTGTTAGCACTCATTGGCTTGATCCCTTAAACCGAAAAATGTGTAAGGGAGGTAGTCGTTAATCTCATCGAATTGACTAGTAATTGGTGGCGAATTTTTTTTTTAAAGATTAGATTGTGGAATATTCATAACGAAACAATATGGAATAAACATTTTCCCCATACAATTTCTTAGGGTAACAACGAAAGATGTGTATGGGGTGCTATGTTTATTTCACATCGTATCATAATGAAACGTCCAGAAGATTTTTTTGGGAAAATCAAGTTGTACGAAAGTTCAAGACAATTCCGATAAGAACTAAGACTGACTCCAGTTAATAAAAACAAATATTTTTTTTATAATTCAAAAACCCTCCATTTAATGACTAGACTATAACTAAACTGTCCGAGAACATTATCTGAATGACCTGAAATTGTTGATTTTCTATTTACAATTAATACGTCTCTACGCTTATATGTAGGATTAGTTTTAAACATAAATTTGTTGAGCTATTGTGAAAACAAATTTTCGAGTGTACACAGAAAAAAGAATCAATAAGCTTTATGTCAGTTATGTAATTTTAAAAATGAATTTACCTAAAAATTTACATAATGTGACATATAATTTAAAGGCAATATTATTCATTATGTAAATACATATCAGTTTGAGGTAAATTGCATTGGAAATGGTTTCAATCGTTTTTTGCGGTTTAAAACGCAAAGAAATCTCTCACCAATCGCAAAAAACCATTTTTGGTTAAGCCCTTACATTAATTCAACCATTCTATTTATGTTCAAGGTGTGTCAGCTTTTTCGATCATCACTGTCCTTTCATCTATAATTGTGTGGGCTTGAGAAATAGAATGTGGTTTTTCCTATTCGTTCTAAGTGTCGCTATCAATTGTTCATATACCATCTACTTTGCCTTATACTGTGTAATGATCGAAGGATTTACAATACTCTATATGCTCGGACTATTGGAAGCTGTTACGTTCTGCGGCCTCGGTTGGATATTAACTTGTACTTCGGTAAGAGATAATTTGTGCGCTGGAATTAATCGAACTTTACAACAAAATCTATCGAAAATTTGATTATTCTTGAATTATTATTAAACTCTTCAGAATGTCTACTTTTTCGATTTTTCACAGATACTACACGCCTGTATGAATTTAACAACAAATGAAATGTTCAATTATAAGCGATATGCTTATTTGCGGGATAAACGTGGCCGATACCAAAATCCATTTTCCAGAGGACCAGTTTTAAATTTGATTGAGTTCTTTGTATGTTTACCGGATCGCTATGACGACGAGAATGATGAAATCATTCTTGGCGACCACCATTTGTGACAATTTAATCGATTTCAAATACAATTATTTAAGCTTCGTTCTCTTTAATCGAGAAACAGTGCAAAAGCATTCAGATTCTTAACTCACGAGAGAATGAATCATTCCTGCTGCAATTCTAATGCTTGATCGTTGGACTGTGAAATGCTTTGGGCACAAAATTCTACTCTTAGGGAAAAGAATTAATTAAAATTATTCAACAAAGTCTGCGTTTAATAAAGAATTGTCTATTTATTTGTTATCACCTGCTGAAAAAAGCATCCGTCTTTTACTCAGTTTGTAATCTTTGAGTTGAAAAACCAAAAATATCATTTAGCGACACAACAGAATATCGTGAGCAAACACGACCCGTCAGAAAGTGGCCACAAGAATAGGTTTTAATCTTTGCACCGACCATTTTTAAGGCGCAATTGTAAGAACAACGTGTACTGCGTTTTGTGCGACAACTTAATGAAACGGTATTGTGCCGTATAAGTCTGACTTTTGAAAAGGATTCTGTCATATAACAGCGCCATTCGCTCTTTGTGGTGTTTTACAATACACTCGTAATGGGCTGCGACTGGTGCAAATATTTGACGAACTAACATTCCATACACTATCTCAATTTTTTGTCACCATTTTAAATATGATAATTTTGGTAACCAATTAGAGTAAAATCGTTAATAACATTCACAAAATATTCAAACATTTATTTATCTCTATTTTATCATAGCATCAATAATTATGAATTCCTTTGAAATCATATGTAAAGGGTTTCCCAATAAGGGTGATATGTTTTGAAAATGAAAAAAAAACACTGAATATTCATGCGGAATTGATCGAAATCTTTTTTATTATATTGGATATTCTATGCCATTTATGATTTAAACAATATATCGGCCAAATGGCTCCCGCGACTCTTCTTGCAAACCCGAATGCGTTCAAGCTTGATGATTTTTTGATGAAAATTGGGATCATTTTCAATTGATTCCAGAGCCCAATCCGTGAACTCCCGACGCAAACGATGGTCATTAGGCTTCAGTTCTTGGGCCAGAATCATCTTATAGGGATGTAGGCCAAGATCCAACCGCAAAATACGCCAGGTAGTCATCCTGGACAGGCCCAATTCCTGAGATCGGCGTAAAACGTGATTAAATGGCAAACCTTACTGATGACAACTGACAGTAGACGTCAAAAATGTCAGTTCAAATGAGCCCGATAGGGACATTCAAAATCATATGTGAGAAAGAAGACTGAATGGTGGAATGAAGAAATTAGAAATGTTGTGAGAGAAAAGAGAGTGAGATGGATCCGCTGGTTGCAGAACCGATCTGACGAAAACAAAAGCGTGTATTGAAAATGATTGTGAAAGGAGCAAAAGAGAGAGAATGGGTGAAGTTTGGTCAGGATCTAGAAGTTGCTGTTCAACAGAGGAATAAGGTATTTATAAGGTGACCAGAATGGTCGTGGGTTAAATGAATATTTTGATTAGTTGCTGATTGTCGAAAATACCGATTTGGTGAATGAGATTGTAAATGTGAATGAGGAGAGTTTGAATGAGATTGGTATGGATGAAATTCATATTGTAATTAATACGTGGAGTTGGATTAAGGTTGCGGCTGTGGATGAGATTCAGAATATATATCTGATTAGTAGAGGTTTGGTAAGTGTTCGCTGGTTGCATCTTATCATTAATTTAGCTTAGCGTTATGAATTGTTGATTGTCTGATTATGTGCGGATATATTGGCAGCCGTACTATTACACAAACACAAAAATTTGTGACAATTTTTGACAAATTGTAAATCTTTGGAACAGAACAGTTTATTAATAGACCAAGAGGGAGCGCTTCTATGTTTTCCGTAAAAAGAAGACTCAGCTAGGTATCATTCGGATTTGGCTGTGGCTCTGACTGTTTGTGGATCTCGATTAAAATTGGGGGAGCAATTTATAGATTCGTGAGTGTTTATTCGCCATGTGAAGGGGCAGATTAAGTTATAACTAATTCATTTTTCAAACAAAAAAATTCACATGTATTCGTGGGAAAATCCTGGTCAGAATCAAAAATCTCTTCTCGATTACAATATCGTTGAGGCAAGCTTGCGCAAAACAGTTTTAAATACGAGAGTGTATAGAAGTTTTGGTTTAGACTCTGATCACTACTTGGTAGTCAGCAAACTGTGCTTTAGCAAGAGCGGCTTAAGAAGCTATTAGAAGTCAAAAAAAAGAGTGAGAGTGGAAAGATTGCGTGATGTGAATGTAGCGAGAATGTTTTTAGCAAAATTAGGAGAAAAATTTGCGCAAGTCGTAGTGAACAAAGAGTCTGATATTGAGTATGAATGGAATTTGTTCAAGGAAGTGATTGTAGAAGTAGCAAAAGAATGTTGTGGCATATTTTTAGTCAAGAATGTGGGAAAGAAGACTGAATGGTGGAATGAAGATATTAGAATTGCTTTGAAGGAAAAGAGAATGACATGGATCCGCTGGTTGCAGAACCGAACTGACGAAAATCTGGTGTCGTATAGGGAACAAAAGCGTGTGGTGAAAATGGTGGTAAAAGGAGCAAAAGAGAGAGAATGGGTGAAGTTTGGTCAGGATCTAGAAGTTGCTGGACTACTTAGAAATAAGGTATTCTGGTCAAGGGTTAAGAATATTAGGAATGGAGGCAAGAAACATGCTCCTGGAGCTGTTTTGGACAAGTCTGGCAATGTAATGATGGGTAGAAAGAATGTGTTGAAACGATGGAAGGAATATTTTGATGAATTGCTGAATGTCGAAAATGTCGATTTGGTGAATGAGAATGTGAATGTAAATATGAGTGAAGAGAATTTTGAAGAGATTAGCATCGATGAAATTCAGATTGCAATTAATAAGTTGAGTTGGGGTAAGGCTGCGGGTTTGGATGAGATTCGGAATGAATATCTGATTAGTAGTGGTTTGGTTCGTATCTTCAATTTAGCTTGGTGCTCCTCTGTTGTCCCTGAAGAATGGGGTGGCGCAGTCATTTCGCCACTTCATAAGAAAGGCAGTAACAGAGACTGCAACAACCATCGAGGAATTTCTTTACTGAGCGTTGTCGGTAAAGTATATAGTGCAATTTTGGAAAAGAGAACAAGAGTTATTGCCGAATCGCTCTTGGATGAAAATCAATCGGGTTTCCGTCCAATGCGCGGCTGTCAAGATCAAATTTTTTGCAAGAGACAATTGATGAAGAAATTCCTTGAAAGAAATAGGGAACTGTACTTCTGTTTCGTGGATTTGCAGAAAGCATACGACTGCATTCCGAGATCTAAGTTGTGATCAGTCTTGGCCGAATATGGTGTGAATGGTTATCTTCTCAACGCGATTCAAAGTTTGTACGCAAACAGTAAAGCAGCAGTGAGAGTGGATGGAGATTTGAGTGAATGTTTTGAAGTACGTAATGGTCTGCGACAGGGATGTACAATTTCACCTCTTCTATTCACTATTTATATGGGTAAGCTGATCAAATCAGCCAATTTAAGAGGTAGAGTAGCTTTGGGGGGAAATTTTATCTCTGCACTTACTTACGCAGATGATCTGGTACTATTCGAAAATTCTGAAGAGGAGCTGCAAAATAGTATCACAGATTTAATGACCATTAGCGGGACATAAACTCAAGTTATGCATGTGGGCAAAACTCGAAAGCCAATTAATTGTACATTGAATGGCAACTTGTTGGAACAAGTTTCCCAATTCAAATATTTGGGTTGCATCTTTTCGGAAGATGGCAAGTTTAATAAAGAGTTTGAACAGCGTAGGATTAACGGAAATTAAGTAGTAGCGCAACTTAGATCACACGTTTTTAATGAACGTGAATTGAGTACAGAAACAAAGATTTTGATTCACGGGTCAATCTTCATACCAACTATTCTATATGGTAGCGAGAGCTGGGTTGATCCTGAGAATTTGATTCATGATTTGGAAGTGTCTGATATGAAAGTGTTGAGAATGGTTTCGGGAGTCTCGCGCCGCGATCAGTGGGAAAACAGAATCCGAAATGAGACGATTCGGGGGGATTTAAACGTCGATTCGGGAGGACAGCAAGCAAGATAATCCAGACTGAGATGGTTTGGTCATGTTAAACACATAGAAGAAGAGCGATTACCGAAACGGATTCTGTTCGCCGAAGCTGATGGGCCGAGAGGTATGGGTAGACCACGTCGACGTTATTTAGATTCGGTTAAATATGATTTGAATGCGAGGTGATATGAATGGTGTGTGGAAACTCAAAACTTGGCTCTCGATCGAAGTTTGTGGAGAGGTATTGTTAGGGGTATATTAGGCAATTTGTTTCCTAAAACAGACCAGACGCTGAAAAGCAATAACGGTCTATAAATGTTTGTTGTTGTTTATGTTGTTGTTTATGTTGTTGTTGTTGTTGAAAAAGGAATAAGCTACAAATAAAACTGAACTCTGGCACAAATCGAGTAATCTCTTCCCATTACCATTCGCGGCATGCTCTTCACCAAATTTTTTTAGTACTGCGCAAAAATTTGGATCGTTTCTACCCACTCTCGCATTAAAATCGCAAAATAGAATCACTCTTTCACTACCCTTTCACTACGTCATTCAGATCGATGTAGAAATCGTTCAAACGGTCCGAGTCTGCCACTTCACATGGCGAATAAACACTCACAAATCTATAAACTGACCCCCCTCCAATTTTAATCGAGATCCACATTAATCTTTCATTGACGAATCTGTGACTGACTACCGAACACTCTAAATTTTTGTGAATCGAAAACCAAACGCCCCAATTAGCTCTTCCTCTAGAAACACCCGACAGAAATACGCGATGATTCCCTAAAGTATCGTCAAACCGTCCTTTAATACGAACATCACTCAACTAAACAGCTAAAACATCTAAACCAAAAACATTCGCTCTGTCAACTAATTCGAACTTTTTAGACTCAAAACCTCCTCTCAAATTCAAAGTCCCAATATTCAAAACGGTCTTCAACTGTGGAGCCCCGGTCAGGTCCCGAGGAGGGCGAGCTCTGTGGCCTCGCCTCATCCGAGGCACAATGTTTCGATTTCGAGCTAAATAAATTTAAGGTGAGGGGCGTGCTAAGCCACACTGCACCCGAGAAAAAACACATCGATTTTGCCGAAAGAGACATGTCCGCGGAATTACCATGCTACCGAAATCGGAAATAGTAAAAATTTACGAAAATAAACTCGGCCAAATGTATGAAATTGGAACGAACTCACCAAATTACGTGTACACTCGTCACATATGAAAGCAGTATTAACCGAACATTTACCGTTATATTGACATAAATAGCAGAGAATATGCGCGGAAAAAGCATGAAATTAATTGTAAAATTACTAATAAAAAAACTCAAAATTGATAATAATTAATGACCACTTAAAATGAATAAAACGCCGTTCAAATTATGACAAATCTAATTCGCGGTGCACTTTTCTTGTTTTCACGGCCGCCATTGACGAAGTAACGGGCACAAGCACTGAAACTAATGGGCTTGTCATCTGCCAATTGTCTAGTTCGCATTGTATCATAATGAAACCGATTAGATATAGGACTGACTCCCCTGCACAATTTTCGCAATCACCTAAGAATTCTAATGCATCATTAGATCGGTGATTCTTTATCCACCCGAAAACTTGCCACACTACCAAAAATCTAGTACTTTATTTATAAGCATATGTCTTACATACGCAAGTTAGTTTACATTTGTATATAAACCGACATAAAATGTCAATAAACCAAATATCAAACTGTTCTTCAATGTGGCAAACCAAACAATAGTTTGACATTTGGTATATGCAATACAAATGAATCGATAAGAATATTCAAGATCCCTAAAGCAAAGATTTTAATTCTGTCTCAAGAAAATAGTTTAAATAAAAAATCCCCATGAACAAAAATGCATTTTCCGGGGAAATATTAAGAGATACAGCTGCAGCATGTCCATAAAGCTATTGAGCTAATAATGGGCTACAACTTTGTAGACATCGCTGAAACTGTATCTCTTTCTTCTTCCCCGGAAAATGCATTTTTGCTCATGGGGCTTTCTTATTTCAACTATTTTCATGGGGAATTAAATTAACTTGCGTATAATAGACATATGCTTATAAATGAAGTAAAGATTTTTTGCAGTGCATATAAAATTGATTTTGCTTACGAGCACAGTAACGACCCATCGTACAATTTCGACCGCTCAAAATCAACCTGAAACCGAAATAAAAACATTACCAAACTAAGACAGCTCATTCAATTTTTCATTAGAAACATGCATTGGAAATGAACTGAATAATAATCAAGTCTGTATTAGAGACTTTTCTACTCGGGGAAGTCTGAATACCAATTGCTACATTGTTGATATGAAATGCCATCATTGATACAGTATTTTTTGCTGTTTTTTTGAAAGCAACAATTTTTTAGTATGAGAGACCATAACATCTTTTATAAAGTTATCTTGTTATTGCGCAAAAAAAAATATATTACTGTTCATTGCTTCAGCCTCTCAATAGAATCTACAATCAAATGAATTCAGAAAATATGACACAAATGCGGAATACATCAGTTGAATAAATCAGCCGCAATTCTAAATTGCTAATCACATTGGCATCTAGAATCATTTTGCCTATTTTTTCAAACATTTGAGAATGAATCATCTTACAACTTCCATGTGATAAATGTGAATCCGATAAAATAAGTAAACTCATACATCCACAAAATATTAGTATATTTGCGATGATTGGAATGAGTACACAACGCTCAACAGACACAAGCACGTTTACATATACGCGCTTCAGTTTTCAACACTTCTTCTTGACGCTGAGTAGGACTTGTTAGTGGAAACCGAATATGATAAATAAAATTGATTGTTTGTGTGCGATTAAAAAATACAAGAATGTGATCAACACGGTCAGGGTTGTGACAGTAGTGCTCTAGAAGCGGTTGAATCAACTTGTTTTTTGTCAATAAACGATCAACAAAGTGTTTTGTTGTTGCTTTTTGAATTTGCTCATATCAGTTGGTTATGCAATAGTTTATGTTGCTCTGAGTGATAAAATTGCTAATGAATAGATCTACAAATAGAAATTTAAGCAGTTTTTACGATAGCAAGAAGGGATTTGCATATTTTTGTCATGTTTGTGCGAATAACTAGTCTATATTGTGCAATTTTTGCGTTTACTGTGATTTGTGTATTTTATTGTCATGCATTTGATATTGACAAAGATTTGGTGTTTCGACTCTACACACGTCAAGACCCGTTTATGTATTATGCATTGAAAACCAATGGTGTGCCAACCATTTCTGATACTCCATTTAACGCATCTCGACCGACGCGAATCTTCGTTCATGGCTTCAAAAGCAAAGCCAAGGTCATAAATCGTTACACGGATGCATATTTAAAATTAGGTGATTTCAATTTCATTGCAGTTGATTGGATCAAAGGCGCTAGCACTTACAACTATTACTCAGCAAAAGGTCGTGTTGGTGATGTGAGTTTCATTACAATTCAATAATTTAAAGTGCACTGTAAATCAAGTGATACAATTTTAGATTTCGAAGAAATTAGCAGAACTAATCGACGCACTTGTTAGTCTTGGAATGAAATTGCAAGATGTAACGATGGTCGGACACAGCTTAGGTCAGAATTTATACAAATCGCAAATTAAAATGATTAAATAGAATACGAATGAAATTGTTGAAAAATCTCATTGAAATTGTAGGTGCTCATATCGCCGGCCGCGCGGCAAAACAGTTGAAATCACAAGGGAAAATTGCTTGTATTGTGGGGCTAGATCCAGCTTCAGTTGCATTCGAATTTTTTGAAACATCAAAACGTTTGGCTGATTCGGATGCCGATTATGTGCAAATCATTCACACAGACGGAAACAAGTTTGGCTTTGCCAACCCTCTTGGACATGCTGATATGTATCCCAACAAAGGAGAAGAGCAACCAGGGTCAGAATATATGCATATTTCAAATTCAACTGATTGAATAGAATACAAATGAAATGATTGAAACATCTCATTTAAATTGTAGGTGTCCGCTGCGAAACAGATTAACAAATTTAATCGGTAAATTTCTTTATAATTTTTTTTTAAGATTTCATAAACATTTTCAATTGTTATAAAAACGTATATATACGTAAAATTTTGTATACACTTTAAAGAACATAAAGGGTTTCCCAATAAGGGTGATATGTTTTGAAAATGAAAAAAAAAACACTGAATATTCATGCGGAATTGATCGAAATCTTTTTTATTATATTGGATATTCTATGCCATTTATGATTTAAACAATATATCGGCCAAATGGCTCCCGCGACTCTTCTTGCAAACCCGAATGCGTTCAAGCTTGATGATTTTTTGATGAAAATTGGGATCATTTTCAATTGATTCCAGAGCCCAATCCGCGAACTCCCGACGCAAACGATGGTCATTAGGCTTCAGTTCTTGGGCCAGAATCATCTTATAGGGATGTAGGCCAAGATCCAACCGCAAAATACGCCAGGTAGTCATCCTGGACAGGCCCAATTCCTGAGATCGGCGTAAAACGTGATTAAATGGCAAACCTTACTGATGACAACTGACAGTAGACGTCAAAAATGTCAGTTCAAATGAGCCCGATAGGGACATTCAAAATCATATCACCCCTATTGGGAAACCCTTTATATCGATGAGAATCAAAGTAACCCATGTTAAAATTGTATTTGTTATTCGAGAAAAAGCGCAAATGATTTTCGACATTACGACTTGAAATAGAGATGCGCGTGCTCTCTCAGAATTGAATATAATAAAAGAATCTTATAATTCCATCATTAGCTCGATGGAGCTCAATGTTAATTGAAAAGCATTTATAAGAGAGCAATATACGTGGGGGAGAGTTTTACAATTTCTAACAACCAAAGAACAATCGCTATTCCTTTTTTAATGAAATGGTATCAAAAACATGTGCTAAATGATTTTAAAATGCCGTATAATTTGCGCCCTTTTCATTCCAAAATGATAGACAAATATGGGCTATTTACTTGTAATTAGTAGTACTAATAATATATCTTAATTTTTCTGCCAGAAAAATGTTCACACGTTCGCTCGCATCACCTGTTTTTGGAGAGTTTATCTACAAATTTCACGGCCATTCAGTGTGTTTCGTACGAAGAGATTCTGAAAAATAAATGTACCTTCAGCGGAGTAACGGCAATAATGGGCGGCGATATTACGCCGCAAACGCCGAAAGCATACGGAATATATTATCTAGAAACAAAACTACAATCTCCATATGTCATACCGGACTACAAGAACTTTAACAATATTGAATTCATCACTTATGATAAAAATAAACGCAAATGAAATTCTTTTTCAATTTTTAACGCTGCTTATCTCTGCAGCACAAATATAAATAGATATAATTTCTATTCATTTGTAGAACCATAGTACCAAAAATGTAATATATATTTTCGAATTTTTTAGTAGAATTCTTGCAGCTGTAACACGATCGTGGATCTCACAATTTATATCAACCAGGAGGAGGCCCTGCTCTTATGCTATAACATCATAAATGAAAATCGGCCATACACATAAAAAACGTAGAATATGAATTTTGTCATAGTAAAATATGAAATACTGGTAAAGTGTCCTAATTTGGACCTAGTCTCTAATTACGATCTAACTGCTAAAATGAGCCTTATTGCACATATAAATAAAGGCTTGGGTCCGAATTTGGTGCATAAAAAGTTGTAGGTCCAAATATGGCCACTTCACCCTTACTGTTTTACCATCTAAAATTATGAAATTCTTATATTACGTTTTTGGTGTGCACTAGCGCCGCGAAGTGGGTGCCATTTGAAACAGGTGTCATTTGCTCCTGAACTCGTGTGACTCCGAAAACTTGTAAAAATCAAAGCTTTTGCTTTTTATGTGTGAAACACACAAAATACCGGAAAATACAACAGACAATAAAAGTGTTTCTATGTTGGTCGCATGTGACTTACATTGCTGCTGGGGTCATCCAGAATGGAATTGAAACATGTGCTATTAAACGTCACGTTTGACCCTTTCAGTAACATTCAACTTCAAAAATATATCAAAATATATGTTCCATACATACTATAATGGATTTTGTGATTTTTTTTAATCACATTTCAATTATTTTCATCAGTTTTGCGCCACTCAAGCAGCGATTCGTTTTTTGGTCATGTTAACTGGTGTTTGCTCATACGTGAAATATAGTAAAAAAATGCTTACGCTTGTGTATTTTTCGAAACTGTAATATTTTGTATTTCAAATGAAGATAAATAAACAAAACAAAAACCATAATAATAAGCAGCATACAAAAACACTTGTGCTTGAATTGGACATTTGAGCCTACCTGTATGTATATGAACTATGCACTAGCTATTATAACAACAAATCAACATTGAACGCAGTCAACAGCAAATAGAGCTGAGAAAATGCAATGAATAAACAATTTGAAATAAATAATTATTTTAAATATTTATCAACTTGAACACAATTATGAGCCCAGTAGACTCCAGTAGCAAACTTATTTCGTATCGTGCCCATTCCGTGGCGCCTCTGTAGACGTCAAACGTTCATTTTCTCCCCCTGATATAAACTGTAACTTCCTTTTCATTCACTCAGCGTGTTACGTTGGTTTACCGTTACTCTAGTCGAAAACTCGAATTTCAATCGATTTCCCGGTTGCACTACTGCGCCGATAATCAGTTAAAATTTCAATTTGTAACTGCAGTACTGATAGTTGAATATTTTCTTAAAACTTAACAAGTATAAATAAACTTAATTTGTTTTCATGCCACGTAAAAACTTCAATTTTGCTATCTTGCTATTTAATTTGTGCAATAAAACTGAAGAATGCGTTGATTTGTGTTTTTAATATATTTCTATTCACCAAGTGTTGTATTTTCAATCTAATTTGCTTTTTACACCATGAACATTGCAAATATATACCTTTGTGTGGTAAAGATAAATGTCAGCTGTTTCAATTGCTGGTCAATTTATAAATAATATTAATTTGGTCACAGTCATGGGGACGTAGGTTCAAATCTCGGTGATGCGAAATGATTTTATTCCAAATTATTCGCTTGGAAGAGCACGTAAAGCCGTCGGTCCCATGTAACAAAAAGACGTTGTACAAATGAGTGTGGTGCGAAATCAGGCTAGATTTATAGACTGTAACACTCGAAAGGGTAAATTCGGCCCATAAACGTAGAATGTTTGCTTTTTTTTATTTGGGCGAAAAAAGTTGAAGAAAGTACGAAATAATTATGTCAAGAATTTCTAAAGAATTCAATGGAATATTATCAGTACGATGTAGAATTCAAGAAGATGCCATTTTAGAAAATCCATCAGATAAGATAAGAAGAAACACTATGCAGCGTAAACAGTACTAAATCTATTGAATGATTGTATTTGATGGTATTCGCTATTCTGTCGTACCGCTTATCTTTGTCTTAAAATTATCAGTTTTATTATTTTAAGCTCCCGTTCGGAAAAACCACTATAGCTGTAAGTTGAAATTAGTATTAGATTACAGTTGAATCATTTTCACCAGTGGAGCAAGTTGGCAGAAGGGCACAATGTTTTTGAGACTTCCGATTATCTTTTCTATTTGGTTCGTATTCAGCGAATGCAGCATTCTAACATTTGATGCAGATGAAGATGTGATTTTCAAATTATACAAACGTGATGATCCGACAAACTGTTCTATTATAATCGTCGAGAATGTAAATAATTCGCGATCGGTTGTCAATCGTTTGTTTGATCCAACGCTCCCGACTCGAATTTATATTCACGGTTTTCTCGCGAAAGAATCAATCATCGAACATTATCGTGATCTTTACTTGCGTATTGGAAACTTTAATTTTATTGTTGTCGATTGGATGGAAGGAGCAAACACTATAAACTACTATTTGGCCAAAAAACGGATTACAGTTGTGAGTTTTTTTGTAATTCAAAAAGAGGGAAGGTGTCGTTAATTCTGGACATTTGGTAAAAATTGTTAGGGGTAATTGAGCAAAATTATTGTCTTCTTTTTTTATGAAATTGATATTTACTAAATAGAATGAAACCATAAGATACGCTTTTCAACCATTTTTATCGGGTAATTTTGATCGAAAGTCTATGCTTCCTGATGCAAAATTCGTAGCTCTTTGAAATCTTCAGAGGGAGTAATCTGTGTCCTCGGACTCCTGCGTGCCCATAATATAGAAAATAGTTCAAAAGACTCTAATACAAATTGCTGAATCAACTGGTTTCTATCTAATGTCGAAGGTTGCAGACCAATTGGCCAATCTAATTGAAGGCTTAGTAGCAGCGGGAATGAGTTTAAATGATCTGGTTTTAATTGGACACAGTTTAGGTTGGGTTTATTGAAAATTATTTCATGAAATTAATTGATATTAAATGATTGAATTAAGCTGGTTCAATCTTAGGTGCTCATGTAGCTGGAGTGGCTGGAAAACTTTTACGGACATCTGAAAAAATTGGCACTATAATTGGCCTGGATCCAGCATCAGTTCGATTCGATTTCAATGACAAGGAACACCGTTTGGCCGAGTCGGACGCCGTATATGTGCAAGTGATTCACACTGACATCACAAAATTTGGCATGGAAAAACCGATGGGCCATGGTGATTTCTTGCTACAATTTCCGAGAATTTGTATATGGTTTTTGAATAAAAATGTTATTTTAATATTCATAGCTGACTTTTATCCAAATGGAGGAAAAATTCAGCCTGGCTGTAAGAAACGAAATATGGTGACTAAATGGTTTGGTGAGTTGATTCAATTCCATTGATTTTTCTAATGTTATTCTATTCAATTAAAATTTTTATTATCGCTAAAACATTAACGCATATCTGTATCGTCTACAGATAAGTGCTCTCATCATCGCTCGCATCTGTTGTTTTGGGAAACGCTTACTACAAATTTCACAGCAATCAAATGCGATTCGTATGAAGAGATTGCGCGAGGCGAATGTACTTTTAATAACGTAACGACGATAATGGGCGGCGAAATCACGTCAAATATAACAAGACCTCATGGCACATTTTATTTGGAGACGAAATTTAGCTCCCCGTTCGTATTCTCAGATTATCATTCATTCAAAAACATCAAAATATGTAATCACACTGAATGACATTTATTTTGGTCAGTTTGCAGCAAAATATAAAGTAAAATAGTCTTATTGATATATGGCATAAAATAAGCAAATCCAATACAGAATAAATAAACAATTACCTACATGATAATTCCCAGGAAATCCTAATACTGTTTTTGTTTTTTAATCTATTTGGTTTTGATTTCATGTTCAATGTTAACTTATCTCAATACATCTACTACATCTTTTGTGTTCGAGTTGAATGTATTGCGTTATCGTTAATTGATTAACTGAGAGCAAAATATGCTTTATTAAGCTAAAATTTGCCAAAGTATATGCATTTTAAGTGCAAAATAACACTTCATGGAAATATTATAAAAAAAAGATCCTCTCTCCGAGGTACATTCTATTTCCACAAGTGTATACAGAACACAAAATTATTGATATCAAATTTTCTGCCACAGAATCAAATCTGGAATGCTTAAATCTTGCTACATGTATTTGCTTGGATCTTGGTTGACAGTGGCGTCCCCTGGATCTTCAAGTCTGCATTTGTGCATGTCCATATACTCACTACATAAAGTGATATTTCTCTGTCGTTCAAAAAATGCGCTCTGTCGTTCAAAAATGTAATGTGTACATTTTGTCTACTACTTTCGGCTAATTTATATACATATAATTTTTCATTCATTAAATATATTATATATTTATTTATCAGGTACAAAATAAAATATTTTCAGGTAAAAGTGGAGTATAAACAACGTTTAATGTTTTTAGCAAACTAAATTAGCAAATCAAAATGAAGTTATGTTGACATATCTCCACATGTTACGAGAACGTCATGTTCGCCTTCCTCTCCAAATTTTTTATATGGATGACGCTGTAAAGCAATATTAGCTTTCCAACGATATGTTCATAACTTTGAACGGCTTGTCCGATGTTGATGATTGATTTACCGTTGGAAGCGTTTGGGGCGTTTTGGATTTAAAAACTGATTCTTGCGTTTAACCCCCCATAACCATAATTATGGGGGGAACCGTTGTTGTTGTTGTTGTTGTTGTTGTTGTTGTTGTTGTTGTTGTTGTTGTTGTTGTTGTTGTTGTTGTTGTTGTTGTTGTTGTTGTTGTTGTTGTTGTTGTTGTTGTTGTTGTTGTTGTTGTTGTTGTTGTTGTTGTTGTTGTTGTTGTTGTTGTTGTTGTTGTTGTTGTTGTTGTTGTTGTTGTTGTTGTTGTTGTTGTTGTTGTTGTTGTTGTTGTTGTTGTTGTTGTTGTTGTTGTTGTTGTTGTTGTTGTTGTTGTTGTTGTTGTTGTTGTTGTTGTTGTTGTTGTTGTTGTTGTTGTTGTTGTTGTTGTTGTTGTTGTTGTTGTTGTTGTTGTTGTTGTTGTTGTTGTTGTTGTTGTTGTTGTTGTTGTTGTTGTTGTTGTTGTTGTTGTTGTTGTTGTTGTTGTTGTTGTTGTTGTTGTTGTTGTTGTTGTTGTTGTTGTTGTTGTTGTTGTTGTTGTTGTTGTTGTTGTTGTTGTTGTTGTTGTTGTTGTTGTTGTTGTTGTTGTTGTTGTTGTTGTTGTTGTTGTTGTTGTTGTTGTTGTTGTTGTTGTTGTTGTTGTTGTTGTTGTTGTTGTTGTTGTTGTTGTTGTTGTTGTTGTTGTTGTTGTTGTTGTTGTTGTTGTTGTTGTTGTTGTTGTTGTTGTTGTTGTTGTTGTTGTTGTTGTTGTTGTTGTTGTTGTTGTTGTTGTTGTTGTTGTTGTTGTTGTTGTTGTTGTTGTTGTTGTTGTTGTTGTTGTTGTTGTTGTTGTTGTTGTTGTTGTTGTTGTTGTTGTTGTTGTTGTTGTTGTTTTTGTTGTTTTTGTTGTTGTTGTTGTTGCTGTTACATAAAAATTTGCTCTGGTCATACCATTTAACGCAATCATTTCATGTATATTTGTGTTGTCGCAAGCGGAACTTGCTACAGATGTACACATGCAGTAGTATTGACACACTCCGTATTGCATTCGGAGCTACATATTTTGTATTTCTTTGTTTGATGTGTTTATCAATGACTTCCAATATAGGCACTTATCGAGCTCTAAAGGGACATGATTAACGTGTGCAGTATACAAATTTGTACTTTGTGCCTAGCTGATAAACGAATTTAATGAGCTGTGCACTAAAAACTTTCCGATGACTGTATTTTTATGATTCAATACTAACTCCCTATCTGTTAAAAAATTTCTTTAAATTTGCACTTCAATGATATATTTTCTACTGCCTTTACATATGAATATTATTGGATCGCAAAAATATTGAACTCCTCCTTTCTTCATTAGTGTTCAAGATAATGCACCGACCGGAGTTTATTTTTAAGTTGATAAAACTCAAAATTTAAACCACAAGTTCATCTCAATTCTGAATAAAATGAATATATATGGCGAAATATGTTGTATTTCTTCAATGAACAGGTGTAAATAAAACCATACCTTCGATGTTTATTCGTTTTTTTTATTAAAATTTAAATTTAAATTACATGATGTGTAATGACTTGAAATTCGATCTCATCGTAATGACTTGACATTTTCTGTGATTTAATCTCTAAGTTGCATGATGATTCGAAAATAAATTAACATAAATCCAATAAAAATTTGTAGCAATCAATAAAGAACCCGCAAACTCTTAAAATTTCGAGATATGTGCGGAAAAGTTAGTTTTACGTACGGAAGACAATTTGGAGGTAGATTTTCCTCCCGCCGGTTTAAATATAACCATTTCATATGGTTACAAAGCCATCAGCAATATATGAAAAATTAAACGACACTCTTTCTGTGGTTACTCGATGAAGAACCGTTCAAACTTGTTCGTTTAAGAAGGGAATAAAAGTTCCATTCCGCTCAAAAAAATTTATTCGATCACATGAGACAACTTTTGAGTGGAGCGTAATCTCATTCCCCGATTTAAATCTAGATGACATGTCATTTTGGAACAGGTTTTGCATGACGGGTCGATGTCCTGATAGATATTCTCGATTTTTTGTGATTAACAATATTTCAGAGAGCCAATCTTGAAAGTCTATAATTTCTGAGCTTAAATAATTAAAAAAAATTCAATAGATCAAATAAAAGCAAAATCGTGTTTGTTTTGGAGATGTTTGATAGTAAATTTTATCAACACGCAATATATCTTCAAACGGCGCATAAAAACATCGGAGTTTCGAAAATTTACTCTCATTAGGGACTTATTCACAAATAGAGCTGTTACCTTCGTAATAGAAAAAAAAAAAAAATAATTATGGAAATTACCTACAATTTGCTTGCTTGTCTTCTAATATCTGTTGGAATTCATTTGAGCAGTGCTTGTGTACGTTCAAAATTTTATTTCATTTAAACGAA
The DNA here is from genome assembly GCA_028476595.1 of Obolodiplosis robiniae. Classification (NCBI taxonomy): domain Eukaryota; kingdom Metazoa; phylum Arthropoda; class Insecta; order Diptera; family Cecidomyiidae; genus Obolodiplosis; species Obolodiplosis robiniae. The sequence goes on along the minus strand of CM052014.1, from coordinate 27,391,414 downwards.
TTCACAATTACTTTGCAAACTCTTTAATTTCTTTTCACCAAAGAATGGATATCAGGCGCGTTTGGTGAAACATGAGAATTGTGGCGGAAATTCACAAGTCATAAAAGTCCAGCCGAATACCACAATGTCGTTGAGCAAAAATTGCGAGATTATTGTGAAAGGGTGTGTCGAAACTATTGGCTTCAAGACAGCCACGGTAAGTTTGATAATTGATTGAAAATTTAAAATAATTTACTGAACATAAAAGCCAAATTTCCCAAAGATGAGATACACCATATTGAAGAATGGATATAGGATTACCAGTGGAATGTCTAACTTGTGCCAAGTAATGGAAAAGGGCGATCAAAAAATGGCTCTGGCGAATTTTGGTCTGCCGCAAAAGTGCCCAATAGAAAAGGTGAGTCAACTTTTCCTCATTTAATCAAGAAATCATTCATTCATTTCAAATTTCAGATGCGCAAATGTGCGCTCGATTCTCAAAAAATCAGCATCGAAGAGCACAAATCTCTGTTGTCTCTTGCTGCTGGAACTGTTGATATAAGTATTGAAGGAACGCATGACTCTGTGAGTATCAATTATAGATACTTCTGAATAGAAAAAAAGAGAATAATTATTATTAACAGGGAAAAAGTTGTTTGCATGCCGTAGTAAACATTAGCCGAAAACGGAATTAAGTTAAAAAGCGACAAGAAGAGAGGGAACCAGCCACAACAGCGATAATAGCGGCAAAAGCAGCAATATTCAACTATGATACTAATAATAATAATAATAAAAACATTAATACAGAAAAGATAGATAGCTTTATAAATAGCTTTATAAAGAAAATCAAAATGTTTTATAGCTTCTTGGTTTGAATTCGAGTGGATGCTCTATACATCGCTAGCTCTGGCTTCGCCTGCAGAACGTAAGTGTAGTTCACAGCATTCCATTTTACACATGAAGTGCTCTAATGTCATCAACTACGGATGTGTATTAAGCTTTATCAATTCATCTGTTGCGCAAAAAGCAATTTTAATCTCTGTTGAGAGATATCATATGTATCAGTGAAAAAATGCTAATGTGTTTTTCAATATTATTATATATGATTTTTGCACCATTTGGTATGGTCAAATTTCTCGTTGTGTCCGTGTATTAAATAAAAGGTCTTACATACGTAAAACTAACTATTCCGCACATTTCCCGAAAGTTTACGAGCTCACAGGATATGCTTATTTCTTATCGCATCATCATGTAACTATGAGAATATGTCACACCAAATTTCAAGTCCTTTCAATGAGATTTAGGATCGATTAATACTACGAATCAGCTCACTAATATCTAGACGGGAACTATTAGCCATTGTTGATGTTCACTTTGAACTATTATTTTAGCATGCAAAAACACTTCAAAAATTCGTGAAAAAAATTGGCATCATTTTTTTTTCTCAAATCTTTGTATGAGAATGGCGTTATTTGTTCTAAAATGAAACTTATTACTTTAATAATTCAAATTAATTTGAGGTTTACGTTGAACCTTGAGCTTTGCATTGTTTCGTTTTAAAAACATAGCTGCCATATGAATACATATTTCCGAAATCTCATTAGATTGACTTGAAACTATGCGACTAACACTATCATCTGAATCAACTAATGTTTTCCGTGAAAATATGAGATTACGGAATTTTCATAGCGAAATGTCGTGAAATAAACATAGTCACTATACAAATGACAACGGACAACGGACAACAAGTTCTCGGGGAATGTTTTCAATCGTTTTTTTAGGTCAAAACGCATAGAAAACTTATGCCGGGCGTTTTGATTTTTTTTGAACCGATCGCAATACTTTTTTCTATAGTAAAAATAAATTGTATTATGAGGGACTATAGAATTGTTATAATATTAAAGGAGGAAAGACTTTGATAGGTTGTTGATTACGCATTTAAATGTGCTTCGATGTTTATCTAGTTTTTCGAATCGACGAAATTTATTATCAGAATACAAATCTAACGTGGGTCAACCTGTATAAAATGAATATTTGACCATTTGCTATCCAAATCAACTTTTTCATCGAACCTGAAGGGATAGAATCGATTGAAACATAGTAATAAAATTTGAAATAATCAACATTTTCTAAAGTATTGTTATTCATTTTTGTGATGGACCACCTCATTGTTACACTTATGGCAGTGCTTCACCTATACGCAAATAGTTGTTTTGCTTGTGTAAGTCTATTTTATTCCTCGAATTGACAGTAAACATTATTTTTTGTGTAATTTTTATGCACATTTTCTAAATTACAAGTTAAAAGATTATTGAAAATTTATTTTAAAAAGAATGGATATAAAGTAGAAACTATTTCGACTGAGAATTGCGCTGAAGATAATGTGATCACCGTTGATAAGAACTTTACTGCTAGTCTCAGTAAAGATTGTATATTGACCACATTTGGTTGCATCACATCGAGGGGTTTTAAGGAAGCAAAGGTAATTTTTCCGATTCATTTCTACTATTTATTGAATTAACGTAATGTTTTTCTAATTCGATCGTCGAGTAGCTGAAATACCACATTAAGAAGAATGGAAACGAATTGATGAGCGGACATCCTGACATATGTAATGCACTAGATCATAAAAACCAGGAGCAAAAATCGAAATTGGAATTGTTTGGAATTCCTACTGAGTGTCCAGTTCCTGAGGGTCGCAAGTGCATGGATGGCACAAAAAAAATTGATATTTCCAAATACAAGAACTTTTTACCAATGATGGCAGGCAAATTCGTTGCACATTATGAAGTCACACACGATACGGTGCAAATAATAAAAACTCATTAAATGGATTTCAATAACATATTTTCCATCGCTTTTCAGGGAAAGACATGTGCTGACGTAAAAGTTGAAATTTCCAAAATGTGATTTAATTCCCAAAGTGATTCGATTGATTCTACCCTCTCTCAATGTAAATGGGCAAAACACATCTCTTTCTGCTGATAATGTTACAATTTGAAAATTTGTTTGATTGAGCACTATTTTTTTAAGAAGAATTCTATTTTTGTCACATGGTGAAAAATGAGTGATTAAAAGTTGTCAAGACCGAGCACATTTTTTTATTTCGCCTCAATAGCTTGTAATCTTCTAAAAATCCTAGAAAATATTTATCAATAAATCTACGCACATTATTAAGTGGTTAATGTATTATCGCGTATTTAACTATACTAAAAACATGATTTTATTGTTTTTATTGTTCAATATACGACTTTGAATTGAGTCGACCGGAATAAAAGTGAGAATACACCGGCTCTAGATCAGTACTGCGACTAGATAATCAAAAACGCTGAAGTGAACCATGAATATTGTTGAGTGGCAGCAGCGGTCCATAATTTTCGCTAAAATTTCGCTAATTGCACCTAAAAATAAACATTAATAGCGAAAATTATGAACCGCTGCTGCCACTCAACAATATTCATGGTTCACTTCAGCGTTTTTGATTATCTAGTCGCAGTACTGATCTAGAGCCGGTGTATTCTCACTTTTATTCCGGTCGACTCAATTGATCGCTAAATAAAGGGTGATTTTTTAGCTGGTTTCTTTTTGACGTTTAATATTTTGACAGATGTCAAATTCCAACTGACGTCTGTCACAGTCAAAAATGCTCAGTATGCTTTGCAATTTCAAGATGGAAAGACTTACAAACGAGCAACGCTTGCGCCTCCAGCCACACAGCGGGTCCATCCATGGACGAACTGCGCCGTAAGTTCGGCGAACAGTTCATCTCTCGTTTCGGCCCCGTTCATTGGCCGGCCAGATCGTGCGATTTAACGCCCCTGGATTATTTTTTGTGGGGCATGAAATTATTTTCAAAAAGTAAATGGCAAGAACCAATTTATCGATTTCAATAAAGATTTGATTCACTTTTCGAAATTTTTTGCGTTTTTTTCGATTTTCAAAAAGAAACCACTTAAAAAATCACCCTTTATTATGTGTACATATTTAGATAGATGTAATAATAACACCAAAGATTTACGTAGTGTGCAATTATTTTATTATTCCTTTTTTAACTTAATTGCTTCAATGTGAACTTTACATTGTGAACGGTTTTTCCTGGTTCAGTAAAAATCACTCAAATGTAACAAATATTCTTTTCAAAAACAATAGTTCAATTAGAAGAAAAATAAGTATTGATTTATTATGTAAAAGAAGCATATGAATACAATTTTCAAAGTTAAAGGAGGAAAACATTGGACTTCGATTAGTACTTCGCATTTTTCGTGATTTTTAACGGTTTCTTCAAATCAGTGAAATTTCCCAGGTACGATGAATGCCGGATGCCAAAACTAAACGCTGGAACATGTGATAGGTTCACCTAAAAAACGAAATGAATTGGAACATATAAAATGAAATGAATATTGAAACATTGACATCACATATTAAATTAGTCAGAATTAGTGTCATCCAACTATTTGGAGATTAGTCGCCACCTTTTCATTGAAATGACTCCCAGGGCCAGGGCCTGATTCTTTCACTGTTTTTGATATTCTTTTTCCCATCGAATATTGCGGTGACTTATACACAACAGATTCATATTGGGCGTCGTATGTTCCTGGACCGGGAAAGCGCACGGTTGGTGGTTGTGTTGTCTTTTGTCGTCCGATTAGCGTATAAGCGGGTGCTGATCGAATATGTGCCTCTTTACTGGATCCCAGCACTGTCGGTATTGAATATTCGTTCGGCGCTTCGTTTCATGTGAAAACATTTTATTTTGGTGTTACTTGTTAGTTGTTAGATTTGAGGTGATGTCAATTGGAATTTTTAATTGGATCTCTTTCTTTCTGCTCGAGAATTCTTTTAATTTCTATGAGTATTGGTGTTTTGATAAATACAGGGTGTACTTACAAATTGGGTGCATTGTGTGAATAATGAAGTGAAATAGAAAGCAGTGTGCAGACTTGTAGACTAATCTATGCAATGATTGGTCGCCCACTAAATATTCACAAAGCAAATAAAAAAAACAACAAAGCAATGTAAGTGATCGGCTCTCAGTTTGAGAATATGTAAGAATCGTACGTACTTTATGAATCCTTTCGGTTGAATTATAATTGATTTTGGAAAAACGTATGTTGGCACATGATCTAATATGACTTTCTCGGGCATGTATGCACATGGCGCTGAAATGTTGGAAAAAGTGTAGTTCGTGTTTGGATTTGTGAAATGACATAGTAATGAAATGATTCGAATTATCAAACCAAAAATAATTTTACCTGGCGTGTCACTGTGTCGTTCACGTATTATTTTTAATCCAAATGAATAAGCTGGTGCATGTTTGAGATTGACTTTCTCGGGCTCATAGGCGGTTGGAGCTGAAATAGGAAATGCGCTCTCATACACAAACGGTTCCAATGAACAAATATTAATAGATCATGTATTTACCAGGTGTGTCGCTCCTGATCTTCTGCTCTGGCCGGGAACCGAAGCTGTAAGCCTTTTGATGGTCTAAATTGCATTTCTCGGGTGCATAAGCTCCCGGAGCTAGATTGAAATAATTTTGATGATATCAATATTATTTTATGCGCCCACTTTATTGCTCGCTACTTTGAATGCAAGTACCAATGCTGGAATTCAATGCTCATATTGCAAGGTTTTATTTGTTGAATATTTATGCAAATAGAGATAGATGAATACATATTGTATATGTTCATCTCTCTTTGTAGCAAATGAAACCTTACAACGTGAGCATTGCATTCCCCGGTTGGCAAGTACCTGGTGTTTGACTTGGTTTTTTCAGATTGTGTCTTCCTCCGAATGAGAATGCTGGCTGATTTTCTAGCTTACAGTTCTCTGGTTGATATTGATTTGGAGCTGGTGAGTCACATCGTATTTTTTGTTCGGGACGTGAACCGAAACTGAAAGCAGCTTGATGGTTGAGGTTGCATTTCTCTGGTGAATATGTTCCAGGAGCTTTTCGATAAAGATTTTATCAATTAGTTTCAAAGAAAGAGCCTGTCGATTTAATGGGCAAATTATAGCTAACCTGGGATTTGGTTAGGCTTTTCAATTTCATGTCTACCACCGAATGAAAATGCCGGTTGATGTTCCAAGTTGCATTTTTCTGGTGAATACGCTCCTGGAGCTGGAAAAAATGAACATTAAAAATAATAACAATGAAATTTTTATAAAGTACCACACATCTATCAATTAAAATTATTTCCATTGCTTACCAGGTGTTTTACTAAGTTTCTCTGTCTCATATCTACCACCAAATGAATATGCCGGCTGATGATCGAAATTCGTTTTTTCCGGCGAATAAGCTCCAGGTGCTATGATAGAAAACTTGCATTACTAAACATCGAAAAGTTTCTAAGATTTCTTGGGAATGCTGGAACGTCCCTAATTCTGATATATTAGTTCAAATTTAATGATAATATCCCCAAAAAACGTCATATTTACACATACGAGTACAAGCTTTATTAATAATTTTACATAGATAAGTTCGTCAAAAAATCTATCTCTAAAACTTAAATACAAACATAAGTTTTCCGCACGCACGCATTGTGTGTGTAAAAATGTATTACGTCCAAAAAATTCAAAACCCTCTGAATAAGTTTTCATCGCGTTTTGGACATAAAAAAACGATTGCAACCATTCCCGGAGCGATTTGTTGTCCGGATGTGGAACGCTATCCGTTGTTGCTATTTTTATAAATATTTTTCGAACTTGCAACTGTATTCGCATGCGGCAACACTTATGCTATAAGGTGTTTTTAATTGTATAAATATTATTTTGCAATTTCAGCGTTGTTAGTAAAGAATTGAATGATATTGTAAATTGTCTTGTTAAACTCGGCTTTGATTGGAAAAAATTAACAAATTTGCATAATTATCGGAAACACAAGTAATTATTTTTGGGCATAACTCCCATTCTGGATTTTATTTTGTTAATTGTTGTAAACTTACTGCTAATTTAATAGGTGTCGTTTTTGTAGAGCATAAAAATGATCGAGAAAACATCCAAATGTCCGAAAAAAACCAGCAGAACATCAACCTCAAATGAAAAATATCGAACAATATTTAGAGAGAGAGAGAGAAACTTGCTTTTGCTTATATTTCAATATTTCTCAATCATTTTCGGATGTTGGTTTTAGTCGATCATTTTGTAGTTTTATCGGTCCTCTTGATACTTTGTTTCCCCTCGGAGCCACTGAAACTGGTAGTTTCAAAAAACGTACAAAATAGAACAAAATAATCCAATTGGGATTTTGTGGAAATCGCCAATGAATGGAAATGATTGTATTGTGTTAAAAATTCAACATTCTTGTTTGATTTCTTTTTCAAAAATGAACTTCCGACAACCATTTAAAAGAAATAACGAACATTTCAGAAACAAAACAATATAGACAAAGGCTTCATACATGAGATGTTTGCAGACAAAGACTTTTTTTATAGTTTGCGTTGATTTGCCCTTCAATGCGGTTTGAAGACGGTCGTATGTTTATCTTAAGATCCCTTTGAATGCATTCTTTTTTATTGATTCTCACCAACCGTTGGTGTGAATGACACTTCGAAAGACGAGTCATTCAAGCAAATAATCAAACAGAATAATTAAAAACAAATCGTAACTATTATTAAATTAATTTTCGGATTAATTTTTGAAAAACTTTGTATGTATATTCGGAAAATAATGGAATTTTCAATTTTTGGAATAAAATGCCGGGAAATTGACAAATTTTCCATTTCGGGATTTTCTTTCGGGAAATAAAAAATAGTAAGGAAAATTTTCTGTTCATGTTCGGAAAAAAATAAATGGTCTTACGTACGTAAAACTAGCTTTTCCGCACATTTCCCGAAATTGTTCGGATTTACGGGTTTTTCATTGATTGCTACGCATTTGTATTGGATTTATGTTTATTTCTTATCGAATCATCATGCAACTTTGAGAATAAATACACAGAAAATTTCAAGTCATTACGATGAGATCGAATTTCAAGTCATTACACATCATGTAATTTAAATTTAAATTTTAATAAAAAAATGAATAAACATCTCAGTTTCTAATTTTTACTACAACGTTCTCTATTTTTTAATTGGTTTTAACAATTACGAATTATTGGTTCACTCTGATGTGAAATTTTAATTCATGCCAACGATAGATATGATTTATTATACTTATGTTATGTATTACTTTCATTCAAAATTTAATGAGCATTCAAATTGATGTATTTCAAAGCACAATAAAATAAAATACTTTCGTTACAAAGTTGATGAGCGTTCAAATTGATGAGCATACAAATTGATTAGAAAATCACATATACTTCATCCAATTTAATGACAAAATTTGAATATTGACCCCGAAAATTGAAAATTTTGTAGAGGAGGTTGTCTTAAATCTCATCGGAATGACTTGAAATTTTGTATGACTTATTTTTTCATAAAAAAATAATATTCTGAAAGTTTCATAATGATACAATGCGAAATAGTCATAGTCCCCATACAAATGTTTCTTAATTATATTGAAAAACAGCTCAATTATTGATTCGACTCCACTAGAGCTCCAAAAATTATCCGATTAGGTTGAAAATTAATAAGTTTCTATTCCTCATGAAGATCGACGTGTGTGTAAATTTTTGATAAGTTCAAAACGCATAGAAAACTTATTACGGGAGTTTTGAATTTTTTTTGACCGATCGCAATACTTTTACCACACACAGTGGTGTGTGCGGAGAAGTAAAAATCGGGAAAAGGGGGTACCACCGAAGATTTGACACAAACATTTGTTTTTTGACCCGAAATCTCCTTTGTAAAATTTCCTGAATCTACTTGCCAAGGCGTTTTAAACGGTATCTCAATGATCAAAATCGGACAAGCCGTTCAAAATAGGACTGTTCACGAACAGTTCGTGAGCGTTCGCGAACAAGAACGAAAGGGTGAATATTGTGTTCGTGTTCGTTCGTGTTCGTTCGTGTTCGTTCGTGTTCGTGTGTGCATTTGTTCGTATTGCAGCAATATATTATTTAATACAAAGACATGGATTTAAACTATGGGGAAAACACTTATTTCAAGCGAATGAACGTGCACGAAATTGTATGAGACTTATTTTTTGATGATACGATAGAAAATGAAAATAAATCCAATACAAATTGGTAGTAATAAATGAAAATTCCGTGAACTCGTAGACTTTCGGTAAATATGTTGAAAAGTTAGTTTTACGTTAGGGTAAACTCTAGAATTATTACCTTCAAAATTTTACGTGTCTCTTTATAACCCAATTCCTTATTTATTTAAATTTCATTGTCTCAGTTGGGTCATACTCAGACAGTAGATCATAATATGGCCATTCCATCCTTATGTGAGACCATTTTTTAACACATAAATAATTTAAAGATTGCTGCTCTGATGTGGATGAAATTGGACACTTGAAAGTTAAACTCTACTCATATTATGATTGAACCAACATTGGGAGGGGTTTGAATGTGTCGTTAACAAGAAAAATAATGTGCTTCACGGAGCCAGCTTGCACATGAAGGTAAAGCTGTACAATCCATGACCGTTTTTGGTTTATCAATAAATTTAAATGATTTGATTTCTTTCCATGATCATTTGAATACAGCACTGTACCTGGTGTCTGACTTGGTTTTTCCAAATTATGTCTTGTACCAAACGAATATGCGGGCTGGTGTTCGAGTTTATATTTTTCTGGTTCGTATTGGTTTGGTGCTGGCGCATCGCTCTTTATCTTCTGTTCTGGCCTCAAACCAAAACTGAATGCAGCTTGGTGATCCAAGTTGCACTTTTCTGGTGAGTATGATCCTGGAGCTAATGTATAAAAATTGAATGATTCAAACTGATACTTTGTATTTGTTTGAATAAAAAATTCGGATTTCAAATACCTGGCGTTTGACTTGGTTTATCCAAATTATGGCGGGCGCCAAATGAATATGCTGGTTGATGTTCCAAGTTGCATTTTTCCGGCGAATAAGCTCCAGGTGCTATGATTGAAAACTTGCATTACAGAACATCGAAAAATGTATACGATTTGTTAGGAACATTGAAGAATATTCTTATTTGATATTAGTTTAAATTATGATATAAAAAATCATATGAATAAATCTGTCCTCTCAACTTCATACAAAATAAAATTGAAAAATGAAATAATGTGAAAATAAATGTGTACCAAAGCAAAAATTAAACATACATCTGCAACATGAATTTTCGTTCACGTTTGGAATTTAGTATGAAAAAATTGTAACAAAATAAATATGAAAATAAACTTGATATAAAATATAATTGTGATGTAATGAAAAGGTCGATTGGAAAGTATGGTGAAAAGTCAGTATTACCTCCCATTGCGTGGAGGTTAATTACTAATAGCTACTAACATCTATTTAACTAGTAACAAAAGACTTGTAAGCATAGAACCCAGAAAATATTCTGTTTTCTTTCGAATAATAATACAAAATATAAACAAGAGCGGCAGCTCTCTCCCGCTGATAGCATATCTCCCCGCAATGGGAGCCGACATTGACATTTCATCATGCTTCCCAATATATCACATTATATACACATGACGATTTTTTTCTTGGCGACTATCACTCATTTGCCTGCTATAATTTGTTCGAAAAAATGTATATTTTCAATTATTTTATACGTTCGGAATGGTTCTAAGACAGATTTTATCCTGAAGTGAAATGACAATCCACTATCGTTTATTTTGAAATGTTTGATTTTCTTTCGAGGTGGATTGCTCAAATGTAGAAAAATGTGAATTTTGCCAGTTCTACTCTGAAAGCCTATGCACGGGGAACATACCATAAACTGATCTGTCGTTGAACATCACCACTATAATGGTGCATTAACAATGCGAAATGCTGGTAAAGTGGCCTAATTTGGACCCAATCTCTTATTACGATCTAACTGCTAAAATGAGCCTTATTGCACATATAAATAAAGGCTTGGGTCCGAATTTGGTGCAAAAAAAGTTGTAGGTCCAAATATGGCCACTTTACCCTTAAATGTTCTTTCACCAATTTCGCGGTGCGTTCACCAAAAAATGTGGCGTGATTTGATATTGTGAATATTTATTTCGCATTATGAACGCACAAAATCAGTGGTGATGTTCAATGACAGCTCAGTATGTGGTTAGTTCCCCGTGCAAAGGTTTTCAGAGTAGGGGTAGTTTTTCATACAACAAGGCCATACCTCGTGAACCAAACTTTTCCTAGATATGATATGTAACGAAATTTTTTTTTCTCTTGTTAAGAAGTTTATCAGAACGAAGGGCTGGTTTTTTAGAGAATTGGCGAGGCATTTGTTTTTTGTCCATAACACCTCTCCAAGTTGTCCCAATCGAAAATTTCAAGTCATTTGTCGGCTTTGGTAGGCCGACCCAGTGCATGCTGGAAAAGTTATAGAACAAATAACTCATATTCTTTGGATATCATCTAGCTCGGAAAGTGAAAGTCGCATATCAAATAGGTACGGGACAATGAACAATACTTCGAACTAAATCATCAATCAATTATAGGGGAATCATGCAACGAAATATGTTGAAATGCTTTCAATTTTGAGGGGAAACCGAATAAAGGTTAAAATTTTCAAACCCCCATATTTAGGGCATAGGTATTCCAATTTCCAAACTTTCATGGTTTTTCTTAAACATAGGTTCGTGTCTCTTTGACTAAAGTGTTTTTGTTACTTGCGTTGACTATCGTTCACTCTCATTACTAATCACATCTTAATAAATTTATGGTGCTGTAATAATTACAGGTATTGGTAATATCAATATAAAAATACATAAAAATTCAACCAAAAGGCGTGGGTAAAGGTGTGGCTTCGCGATCCACGCCCGTTTTGGTGTATCTATAAATTCAAATGCATTCAAATTCATAATAAATAATAAGATTGGAACTATCACTCATCAATTGAATCGGTGAGAAAATACATTTCCTTCAGATTAGATTGGAAAAATACTGAAACTAGATATATTTTAGCGAAATCTTGAATAAAGAGTTTGTTCGGAATAATAGTGAAACACGATTCCCATATATTTCATGTTTCACAACAACAACAGCAACAACAATAACAACAACAACAATAACAACAACAACAGCAAAAAACATTTATAGACCATTATTGCCTTTCAGCGTCTGGTCTGTTTTACGAAACAAAATGCCTCATATACCTCTAACAATACTTCTTCACAAACCGCGATCAAGAGTCGAGTTTTGATATTGATCACACCATTCATATCCCCTCGCATTCGAATCATATTTAACCGAATCTAAATAACGTCGACGTGGTCTACCCCTATCTCTTGGCCCATCAACTTCAGCGAACAGAATCTGTTTCGGCAGTCGTTCTTCTCCCATGCGTTTAACATGACCAAACCATCTCAGTCTGGAATTTCTTGCTTCCTCCCCTACCGAATCGACGTTTAAACCCTCCCAAATCGTCTCATTTTGAATTCTGTTGGTCTGAAGATTGACCCGTGAATCAACATCTTTGTTTCTGTACTCAATTCACGTTTATTGAAAACGTATGTTCTAAGTTGCGCTACTACTTTATTTCCATCAACCCTACGCTGTTTAAACTCTTTGTTAAACTTGCCATCTTCCGAGAAGATGCAACTCAAATACTTGAATTGGGAAACTTGTCCAACAAGTTGCGTTTCAAAGTGCAATGAATTGGCTTTCGAGTTTTGCTCACATGCATAACTTGAGTTTTTGTGCCGCTAATGGTCATTCCGAAGTTCGTACAAGCCCCTTCCAAATCTTTGATACTATTTTGCGGCTCCAGTTCAGAATTGCCAAACAGTACCAGGTCATTTGCGTAAGCCAGTGCAGAGATAATATTGCCCCCCAAAGCTACTCTACCCCTTAAATTGGCTGATTGGGTCGCTCCCACAAGAGAGGGTACCGGGGAAATAAAACACCCGGGCGGACCAAAACACAAAGGACGAGAGACGGGTCACAAATCGATGTGTTTCCCGGGTGCAGTGTGGCTCACCTTAAATTCATTCAGCTCGAAATCGAAACATTGTGCCTCGGACGAGAAGAGGCCATGGAGCTCGTTCTCCCCGGGACCCGACCGGAGTTCCAAAGTTGTTTCACAATTATTCCGAATGAACCTCATGTTTCACGATTTCGCTCAAATATATCCAGTTTCAGTATTTTTTCAATATAATCTGAAGATAAGTTTTCTTCCCACCTTCAATAAGGCACGGTAAGTATAATTCGAACTTATAATCAATCAACATTCAGTAAGTATTGTGATATTTCTAACAAATTGATTCGGATTTAATCAAAATAATAGTTGTTGACAATTTGATTTGGCAATTAAATATATCATAAAAACTGTCATTTCTGAGCAATTAATTTCGTTTTTCCAAATAGATAATAAAATGTGCTGCTCATTGGTATACAAATGTATAAAACAATAAGAAAATACGAAAGATGTCTGGTTTCAAGCTCGAAACATCAAAGTTTTGCATGTTAATTTGGATACAGAACTGTACCTGGTGTCTGACTTGGTTTTTCCAAATTATGTCTTGTACCAAATGAATATGCGGGCTGGTGTTCGAGTATACATTTTTCTGGTTCGTATTGGTTTGGTGCTGGCGCATCGCTCTTTATCTTCTGTTCTGGCCTCAAACCAAAACTGAATGCAGCTTGGTGATCCAAGTTGCACTTTTCTGGTGAGTATGATCCTGGAGCTAATGTATAAAAATTGAATGATTCAAACTGATACTTTGAATTTGTTTGAATAAAAAATTCGAATTTCAAATACCTGGCGTTTGACTTGGTTTGTCTAAATTATGGCGGGCGCCAAATGAATATGCTGGTTGATGTTCCAAGTTGCATTTTTCCGGCGAGTAAGCTCCTGGAGCTGGAAAAAATGAATGATAAATATGCTATGAATGCGATTTATATTATAGTAAAATAACCACATATCTATCGTAGAGATGGAGAGCCGACTATGTCTGTGTTGTTTTGAATATGCATGCTCAAACTCGCCTCTCAATCTCACTTATAGATATATGGATCGAACGAAAAATATTTCCATAACTTACCAGGTGTTTTACTGGGTTTTCCTGTGTCATATCTTCCACCAAATGAATAAGCCGGCTGATGTTCTAGATTCGTTTTTTCTGGTGAATAAGTTCCTGGGGCTGAAAAATATGTTTACATCCAAATGAACGAATTGAGAATTTGTTCGGGTCAAATACCTGGTGTTTGGCTTGGCTTTTCAACATTGTGTCTTTCACCAAAAGTGAAGGAAGGCTGTCGAGTGAAATTGCATTTTTCAGCTGCATATTGATTTGGCGCAGGCGTATCACTTCTTATTTTTTGTTCTGGACGTGAACCAAAAGTATAGGCTTTCGTTTTGTCGAGTGTACTATTTGCCACGGTATAGGATCCAGGACCTTTCAAATGATTTGAATCAATAATATCACACGTATTCACAAAAAAATGCATGATGTCCGTACCTGGTGAAGTTTCTAGCCGTTCGAGATTGTTCCTAAGCCCCAAGGTATACATTGGCTTCTTCGATGCTTCAAAAATAGAGTGAATATCAAACATTATGAAAGATGAAATCATCGATGGAAATTTCATTTAAAAATGGAAATCAAATGCTCTCATTTATTTTATGTTTCAAAATGTTCACTTTGTTCAAATCATTAGTCCAATTGATAGTTTTCCTCAAACAAATTTTACCTATTCATCCTTTCGTTCCCTGAGCCGATTTCTATTAGCTTATTCTATTTCTATTCGGTACGTCAAATTTCGCAACCTTTTCTTGTCACGCCTTCGCTCTGCTATAACGATAAACCTTATTCGTATGAATCATTTTGGAGAATGGAGGATTTATTGTTATTTCAATTCAATTTATACGTAAAACTCAATTTCTTAAATACCTTTAAACGATAATCATGATTTAAACCAAAAAAAAAAAAAAAAAAACTACATTTTCTTTCATATAAAAGCTTCAAGGTACTCAATGTGTCGTAATAACTTGCCATTGCAAATGATTTGCATTTTAAGTATAAATCTATATTAAAAGTGAGTGAGCAACTAATGATCGAAGTGCTGAATACTTAAGTTAGGAATAAATTAACAATATGTTTGATATGAGAAAGAGATCCACTAAATTCATATTTATGATTGCCTCTTTACCTGGTGTGCGACTTGAACGGAATTGTGCATTTGGATGGCCAAATGTGAAACCTTTTACATAGCCGCGGCTTGGTAATTTAGATTCATCTAGTCTGTCAATATCGTAATCGCCAGGTGCGGGAGTTTCAAATTGTTTTCTTGGCCGAGGCCGGCTTCCTAACGTCGACTCACGCGCAGTGACTTTCCCAGCTAATTTATTTCAATTCATTAATTATGTGAGCATAAATGGAAGGAAAAGTGAATATCATCTCGCCAGGTGAAACAGGTGTAATTTTATGCTGGAGTCGTGTGCGTTAATAGAATCGAAGGAATTGCTGCACAGAGTGACAAAAAATGGTGAATTTGATGCATTCGGCGGTAAACACTTGAACTTCCAGCACACATATTTTGTCATATAAATTTAATTTACCGTAGACTGACTTAATTTTACCAGTATTCAACTGTTATTGGCAAAATTAGGTAAGTTTTTTTGTTAAAATCTGTATGGAAATTCGAAAAAACTACCAGCAATTCATTGCTTGCCACCGAATGACTCTAATTCACCAATTTTTTTCTCTCTGTGTATTCATATGTGTGAAATAAAGGGTGACCCAATAGGGATGATACATTTTTCAATAGGGATTACTCAGCTCCTGTCAAATAAATTATTTACTTCATGCTGTCAAAATATTTAGTATACATTGCCATTATACCATGCATCGTTTCACGCTTCCCGATCGTTTGAAATTTTTGCTTATTTTCGAATGGTTATTTTACTTTACCGAAACAATTAATACCCCCAAAAAAATTGTTTTGTATCCATTTTGAATACAGAAAAACACGATGGACCTGTTTTTGCGGTGTAGGAATGTAGATGCGTGGTACATTGTACATTGCACGATGCACGCAAAAAAATTTGTTAATACGATAGCTCAAAAAGTTTAATATAAAATCAACCGTATAGGTACCAGCAAATGAAGAGTGATTCATTCGGGGGTTTTGTTTTTCAATAGGATTTTTTTGGCAGATCATGCATGACAGTTGTCAAACTTTTTTTGTCATTTTTATTCAGTATTGTTTGGCAAATCATCATGGAAAGACTTACACCACAACAACGTGTCCAACGTGGCTCTGGATAAGATCAATGAAAATCCGGTGTTTTATCGAGACATTTTATTCAGTGATGAGGCTCATTTCTGGCTCAATGGTTACATCAATAAACAAAATTGCCGTATTTGGGCTGATGAGCAACCCGAAGAGTATCAAGAGCTACCATTACATCCAGAGAAATGCACGGTTTGGTGTGGTTTATGGGCCGGTGGAATCATTGGTCCTTATTTCTTCAAAAATGAGGATGGCCGGAATGTCACTGCAATGGCGACCGCTATCGTACCATGATTACTGAATTTTTGCTGCCTAAAATGCAAGCCCGTAATGTCTGTGATATCTGGTTTCAACAAGACGGCGTGACGCAACAAGCCATACAGCGCGCGAAACAATGAACTTATTGAGAGCCCATTTCGACGAGCATCTGATTTCACGTTTTGGACCCGTGAATTGGCCGCCTAGATCGTTTGATATCACACCTTTGGATTTTTTTCTTTGGGGCTATGTGAAGTCTCTGGTCTTCAAGGATAAGCCCGCTTCAATTGACGCTTTGAAAGCCAACATTGCTCGTGTTATTCGCGAGATACCGGCCGCTATGCTCGAACGCGTTGTCGAAAATTGTGCCTTTCGGATGGGCCATTTAAAACGTAGTCGTGGTCAACATTTAAATGAAATTATCTTCAAAAAGTAAATGCCATAGATTGTTCTCTCGACTCATAGTTTTCAACATAACATTCAATTTCATGCGTTCAACTTAAATTTAAAATATTCACTACACAGAGAGAAAGAAATTCAGATTTTCTAGGTATGTGTTACAGAAATGTCAAAACCGAACCGAAGTTCGATAAAACCAAACAGAAGTATTTTTAGCTTGTATTTAAAATTGGTTGCGTTCTTCCGAAATCGTCATATTACAAATGTTGGGAATTGTCAAAAATGAATATTCATACTCACAATCTACATGCATTTAGTGTCCAAGATTTCTTCCAGCATTTGTTTGCGAATAAAGTGGATGCAATGCAGTGGAGAAAGGGGGATTTTTGAATCAAAACGAATTTTCAAACATTTATTTTTTCGTGAAATATCAGATGGGTTCTCAAAAAAATTCAATTGTGTTTCATAAAAATGAATGAAAAATATGACCGCGGAATTGATTTTCGCAAATATTGAGAGAAAAATATATATATTTTCAATTATTTCTTAGTAATATTCCAACTCTTAGATCATGATATTTTGTCAATGTCCCATACCACCCGCACATCGTGGTGTTTTCAAAAGGATAAATATCGTCAAAAAATATCCGAAAAAATGCATGAAAAAGAACAAAAATGTCATAAAGTTTACAAAAACCGACCCGAAAACATACGAAAATCGTTTGGAAAATGAATCAAAATCGGCAGAAAATTAACTAAAATTGTCCTAAAAACATACAAAAATAAATGGTCTTACGTACGTAAAACTAACTTTTCCGCACATTTGCCGATGTTTCATGAGTTTGCGGGTTCTTCATTGATTGCTAAAAATTTGTATTGGATTATGTGTTAATTTATTTTCGAATCATCATGCAACTTAGAGAAAAAATCACAGAAGGATTAATTAATACTACGAATGAGCCGTGTCATATTTGAGAATGTATTGGTATTTGGTTCAAACTCACCAATAGCGAGACGGCAACTATCAGCCATTGTTGATTTTCAATTTGAAATATTATTTTAGTATTGAAAAAAAAAACACTACAAAAACTCGTGAAAATATAGATTCTTGAAGTGAAATAACGTAAAAGACAGCATCTTTTTTTCCCCAATAAATGATTTCGCAGAATATCGAGAGAGAGAGAGAGAGAGAGAGAGAGAGAGAGAGATAATTTGAAGATTTTGCGTGAGAATGGTGTTATTCTTTCAAAAATGAACATTATTACATGGAGTAATAAGATTCAAAATCATTTGACGTTCACTTCACACTGTTTCGTTCGAAAACTTAGCTGGCATATAACAATTTCCCACATATCATCGGATTGACTTGAAATTTTGTATGACTTTTTTCATAAAAAAATAATATTCCGAATGTTTCATCATGATACAATGCGAACTAGACAAAGTCCCTATACAAATGTTCCTGAATTAAAATCGAGAAACAGTCTTTTCAATGATTATGCCCCACTAGAGCTACCCGAAGACATGATCCGATTGAGCTGAAAAGGTTTCAATTTCTGATGGAGACCAATTTGTGCGTCAATTTGTGATCAAATCGAATAGAAAGTTTTTGAGTTATCGTATCAATAATTTTTTTGCGTACAACGTGCAACGTACGAATGAATAATCAATATTTGTGAATATGAAATGTATCAGACAATTTTCTGGCAGTGCCGATACATTCAAAATGAAAAAATGAAAAAAATAAATTTCTATTTGATTCGTTATCAGTAACACTATGTATTTATAAGTCACACCAGCAGCTAAGTTTTTACAAGATTTCATAAAAAAATTTGTTCTGGCGCCTAATTTATGGCGTTATCGTACTCACAAACTACGCACGGTATACTTAAGTATCGTTTCATTGAACAATCTCTCATCAGTACCGGGTGATTTCTTATATTTCTTTTGTGGGTCGATTCACTGTTGTGAAATTAAATCTTTTCGATACCTCTTTAAGACAAAACAAAACAGAGCCGCACCGACTTATTTGCAATTCGCAACAAGTACATCATCACAAATATATTTGTTATAATGTCTGTTTGATATATCCATGTTCTAAATTTGGTTGTTTTAAAACTAGTTTAATTGTTTAGCATTGTTTTAAATGTCAAAAAACATACAAATTAGACAAAAAATGAAAAGAAAAATTAAACCGTTTCGTCACTGTAGCGTTGAATTCGCGAGACCTAAGTGGCCCGTACGTATTTTGTGAGTAGCTGTCAAATATTCAATTTCCCCTTTGATTTAGGTGAATTTTGCAGCAGGAATAACTCTTTCATTGAAACAGCAATTCGCTAAATGTCATTGAATTTGTCTTGTGAGTACCTTTAATACTAAGTCCAGTTATGTCGTATGCCGATGGGCCGGGGCCGTCTGTTTCAAAGCGAGCTATGTGTTTATGTTTCTGACCAAAACTGAACGATGATGCAGTCGGTTTAGATGAAACTACGATTTTTTTATATCCTACAATTAAATTCATTTTATTATGATAGAAATTGCACCGAAAAACGGTGGGCTGCGATGAATAATTGCCATGAATTATTAATACAAACGGTGAAAACCGATTTATTCATATCTATGACCTTAAATAGAAAATGAACTGAACAAAATGAAAACAGCCTACGACAAAAGATGCTCATAAGGGGGGAACAGAAAAGTTCGTCTATCCCGCTAATTTCTATTAATTTTACAATTCCTTCTAAATAAAAATGACTTGAGTGGTTCAATGCCAATGGCTGTATTGTTATACAATGGGCTAAATATCTTGAGGTATTGTTAGTATTTAGCGCATTGTATTGGCTGGATAAAAATTATATCTGAATCAAAAAAACACATTCAAGCAAAGTCGATTACGAAGTTAACTGACGTTCGATGATGACGATTTTGAATATGCTTTGTGTTTGTTATTAAACCTCCCACACTTTTATAAAAAAACTATTCAGAATTTGCGACATATCTATTCACACCACGGCACAAACACGCGAATTTGCTATTGAACTTTGTCAATAAAACGTATGATATCATATTGTAAATGAATATTGACCGTAAACTTGAACACATAAAATAAAGCAAACATTTGGGTGTGCCAAAGTGAATAATTCATGAACAAACCTAAAAGTGGCGGCAATTCAACAGAATTAGGTGCTGGCGATTTCATTTCAGCTGCAATCGGTCCACGACGTACAGTCGGTGTCCATGGTTGCTGTTTAACACCCATTTCGAATCGTTAGCACTTGGGAACTTTCGTTTGTTTTACCGCGTTTCTGTCGATATGTTTGACCTCTGAGAATAAATGGAAGAAATCAACGAGTTTAACACAATTTTGCCGAAATAATAATAAGAGTAGCAGTTAAATTGATCTATTTTATTTGATCTACAAACTAGACCTTGAAGTTTTAGGACTCAATGATGCGTCGTATTAATTTTCTATCTATAAACTTGAATGATGCATTTAATTTATCGGCTAGCTACGTGGGTTGCATCCAATTTTTCATTGTTTTCTGTGAGTTCCACAACAAAATTACTATCTGAATCTTCAATCTGTTTCGTTTCGCGGCATTTTTATTAATTCTGTTGGAACATAATACGAATAAAAATACTTTTGAATTGACAAAAATAGAGAATTTTGGCCGCAGATGTTTCTCGTTCAATGTTCAATGCCTTTTGAAGTTTTATTGGTGTATTCAATAAATTTTATTATTTGAAACGGGTTCCATTATTCTTGTTCCGTGACCAATAAATCTTTGCAGAAAGGAACATGGTTCGCGTGATCATTGCACTTTCACGATCCATTACCATTTATGGCATGGTTTATTTTGCGAATAATGGCCACCAACAATCAATTTTGTACATTATTAAACTCCATTGAAAATAACTAATTTCGACAACTTCAACAAAGTCTGAGCTAAAATTATGCCGATAACAAAAAGTGGAAACATATTCAGCATTTGGGTCGATGTTGAAATAAATTTCTCAATTCTTTGAAAATTGTGGCGTTCATGCAAAATCAATGTTAAACATCTATTTTTTATAGCTGACCAAATTGTTGGAATATTGAATAGTAAAATGTACGTTTAAACATTGTAGAGAAATAAAGACGGATTTGCAAAGGGATAGGAGGATTTTTTTTGAAAAATAACACGGCCAATGCCGAATATTTGTAATTTTTGTATTTTCTCTTCACTTTCATTTTCATTTGAAAAGAACCGGAAAACTTGCTATTTAATTACAAATGCAATTTCTCCAGTCAAAAACATAAAACAAATGCCACAGCTAAACTAAAGCATTTCATTTTATGAAATTTCCCTTCTGTACGATTTTCGCGCGGCTCAACTACAAATCCATTTTTCAATGTCAATTCGGTTGTACATATAAAGTCGGTAAGGGAAGGGGAAAAGCAGTGCTAGATCATGGGATTGGACACAGTCTTCCTTTAGAGCTAGTACGGACAAATTTTATTTATAGTAAGTTTTCACATTTTTTCTCTATAATAATTTTTCATAATTTGTCTCTCTTATATGCTCACAAGACGCGCTAATATTTCTTGTAATATTCGTGGCGAGCCAAATATTCTTCCAAAAGAGAAGCAAAAAGGTTCAACATCATTTCCATTTGAGTTTATTTAGCAGTGTTGTTTTTACCCGCGTTATTGCTGTGAACAATTTATTGTTTCGTCCATAAGTGATGCATTGCTCACGTTGTCGCTCGTGGGCAACGCAATACATTTTTTACAACAACAACGCAGGTAGAAACAGCACAGCCAGCAATATCTTATGCAAGTATTATTTTACGTTTTTGTGCTAAATATAGCTTCTATTATCTCTATTTTGTATTTGCTACTATTTTGAAATTTCTTCTACGTAGTTTTCTCTAGATTGACTGCAATGTCCATCCCCATGTACTAATAGATTCAATGAATGTAGCACTGCCACTTCTCCGCTTTTAATGCCACTTCATTTCGATTTTACCTAATTAATGCTGGCAAAAGTTGCATCACATTTTAACGCATATACCATTGGTACGCTCATATAGCTCACACACAAACCCAAATATGCAATCGCTCACAAAGGAACGAAATATAATCGAGAGTTGGCATTAAC
This sequence comes from Obolodiplosis robiniae, assembly GCA_028476595.1. Taxonomy (NCBI): domain Eukaryota; kingdom Metazoa; phylum Arthropoda; class Insecta; order Diptera; family Cecidomyiidae; genus Obolodiplosis; species Obolodiplosis robiniae. Next base: position 27,369,398 of record CM052014.1, on the reverse strand, counting down.
GCAGTAATCATTCATTGAATCTGGAACTGCTTTTCCCCTCGCGTGAAGGTTTTTTAATAAAAATCATAGGAGAAAATATCAAAGATTTATAATATGAGTCAGACTGAGTAATTGTACATCACACCATTCATGGTCAGTGTTCACAGTACATCGGTTGTTTGGTACATGAATGCGAATTTCCATTTATGGCCAATGTAAATCGTCGAAATGTCGTCAAGTCTAATTAACGAATGATTTTTCCAGCAGGCTCGAAAAGCCAGCAAAACAACGAATTTGCAAAACAAAACATAAACACACAAACATCTGTTTCCAAATGAATTGATCACAGCGTTTGAATGGTCATGGAATGAGTGGCGCTGAGTCACGCTTTTGTAATTTATCGAAAACAACATTATGATGCGACTGGTTTAATTAGAAACTTACTGAAATGCATGAAATTTGAGGAAGATTTAGTTTATTTTTTCCGAACTAAAAATGGTGAATTTCGTTAAGTTGTGACTTATTTTAGGTCAACCATTATGATGTAAAAATTGAAACGCATTTATACCTCTTGAATCTGTCATGCTTCTCACTTCTTAACGGTCTGTGTTGTTTCTTTTACGCTGCCATTTATGGAGAACCAGATATTTGCCACAAAAAAAACACCGAATCAACGCAGAAAGTACATAAATGACTATATAAAGCTGTGGTTTGGCGCCATAAATGGCAATGTCTTTACCTCTGTGACATATGGGAGAATGCTTATAGAATTTCACGCGAATGGATTCGATTAGATTTATTTTGGAAATGTCGTAGATGGTGTTAGATGATCTACCTAAAATTTCCCATGGAATAATAATTTGCAGTTTCATTTATACTAGCACAAAGGCACGAATATTTTATATATTTTATATACTACGTAAGAGTATCATATGACTCAGCCAGCGGTTTTTTTATTCAGATTCAAACGTTTCAGATTGAAAGAAAAGATATTTGCGTCGCTCATTAAAATTCAAGCTTTTTTCACTGCGCTCAAAAAGTGATATGAAGCTATTTCTGGTAGTCAATATCAAATATCAAATAATGATTTTAATGTTACTAATTAATTTATATCACATGTAGATGACATACGTTTTAAAATTTGTATTCAGATGTACATGCCATTAAATTCGATTGTTTTCGTTTAAAATTTGTGCTTTTATAGGTACAGTCAGATGAGATCTCAAACATGGTGTTTGAAGTTTGATGTCTCATTTACCTTATCATATCTATATTTGCACTAATTTTAAACGAATGAATCAAATAATAGCCATAATCGCTATAGTTGGGACTAATAAACAGGAACTAAAAATAAAGCTACTAATTATAGCTAATAACTATCAATAGTAACAACTAGGTAGTAGTAAGAAGGTATCTCATTGGTTTAATAAGATCAAGAGTAAATATATTTACTATCATCTTGGGGATGTCCTTGTTCTTTTGTTTTTAAGTTAAAGGTGCCCTGTAAATATTCAAAATGGACATAAAAAAATACTGGACGTCTCCACTTATCGATTGAAACTGTTTGGAGTTTAAAAATCTGACTAATAAGATGCTAGTTACTGTAGTTAATAGTGCCAGAAAGCAAGAAGTAATAATAATATAGTCCGATGTAATTAGCTGATAGTATAATAAGATTCTTAATATGTATAATTACGTATACTGAAAATTCCCTGTATCGAAATTTTGAGAAAATAGGATTCAATGTTTAATACCAAAAAATCTTTTTATTATGTCTATTTTTTCTTTGAAATTAATTTGTAGATCAATTTCCAATTATTTTTAATTCTTGGCCTACATGGCAGATTTGGCTCAGACGTTACGGCAATTGAAAACACGATGAATTTAAATTTGAGTATTTCAAAGCAGACCTTTAGAAAATTCTTTCAAAATATTATTAAAGCTGTTTGAAAACAAGTGGAACAATGCCTCTACTATGATAAGTCATATATGTTCCAGAATCTGTAGTCTCATTTCAATTAAATCGAGATTTTAAATGGAATTTTAAATTTATTTATACGCCAACTCAATGCGTTGCTAAAGATCTCATTTCAGCATTTATATGAAGTGTTCGTACATCCTCTATATCATTCATTGCTCTTCTCGCTTTATCATTCGTTTTCTCCCAGTCTTTTGATTGTTTCAAAAATTGAGTGAATGACTGCTGAAATTTCAGAAATAATTAAACTGAATTCAATTTAGTATTTATACTATTGACAATGCCACTGATCTCGTCGGTGATGCGATCTGGTGCGTTGAAAAAGATGAGACTATGAAATATCGATGAATGACATTGTTCATAAATTTAAGGTCAAACTGGGCGAGAGCAACGATTTGAAATTCGTATTCGAGCCACTCAATTCTAAAGCAATAAAACATTCCATATTTTGGGTGGTTACATTCTAGTTGACGCTATGATTTATTTAAAAGTTTTCCATTCGATTGCCTAGCAATATATTGATTCTTTCGTGTGATACTTACTTTGTCCAAGCAAAGAGAGAGCTCACAAAATATAACATTTAGTTCGTCGGTATTCCGTCGGGAAATAACCATTTGCGTATAATAGCGTAATGCAAATTCATTGAAGCTAAAACTTTTTCTTCAATCATCTTTTTTTGGTTGAAAAGGAACTGTCACTGCTTGGTACACCAAGCCGCGACAATATTAAGTATTTTTTCCTTTATTCCCCACCGTATTTTTTCTTGAAAAATTCTCGATGACTCGGTTGTTGAGTTGTCTGATTAGCATTGTTAGAACTTTATGGAATACGTTCCCAATTATTTATTGCAAACCAAAACAAAGGTGGGTGCACGGAAATCCAAATCACATGAATGGTGAACATCGAAATATAGGTCAGCGCTGTGTTGTGTCATTTTGCATCGAATCACTGTCGCACTGGCGAACATTTATTGCGTTACCGCATATTTTTATACGAAAATCCCAATCTTCATTTTCAAATGAATATCCACAAAATACATTGAATCGATAACACAACCACACAACATGTTTTTTGATCACGTGTTCAATTTTTCAATTGAATTGAGAGAGAACTAGTTTTGTTTCACAAGCACTGAAAGCTAATGCATGACATTGGTCTAAATTGAGCATTTTGACGTCAAATGCACGCAACACAATGCAGTTTGTTCACGATAACCGATGGAAAATATGTTAAAACCAATGCAAAAAACTTGAAAAATATTTCTTTTAATATAAAAAATTCCTTCTTAATGCAGATTTATTTGATTTATTACTTTTGAGTTCACTCATTTTTTTGCTGAATGAAAATTGAACACTGCAGTGTACAAGCTTTAACACGGAAACAAAAATACATATAACAAGAAAAGGTTTATTAGTTTCCAACATTTTTTGACCAATTAGAGGCGATGAATAACAGTTTTTGGCGATGTCGACTGTTATAAACGTCTCTTAATAATGACAGAAAGCTTATTAATCAATAAATGAATTGGAAGATTCAAAGATGAAACTGATATCAGAAGATTGATATTTCTGAGATTTTTTACTCTCTACATTTTCGAGATGTATTCTTCGGAATTTCGAAATCTTCATATTTCAGATTTGATTCGACGAAAATACAAAGTAAGGGCAAAAGAATGCGGGAAATTTACTTTCAAATTTAGAGAACGGGAATGTGGATATGAAATCAATATTATTCCGAATTCACCGCAAACGCTTCGGTTTCCTTGGCTAAACATTTGCTTTGATAATTTCCATACAATAATCGTTATTATTCCATCAATGTTAATTGCAAACGCAGTTTTCATGCACACTTTTTGCAGTTGAAAATTATTGGCTGATACATATTGTGTAACGTTTAAATTGGCGTGCGTGTTCGGATTCAGTTGAGAATTTGAAAGTAATATATGTGAATCTAATAATCTGCACCAAAACAACGGAAACTTTGTGAGTTTATGTGCAAACATCCACACAAAACTATAATTTGTATCCTTCCTTGAATGTACACTTAACGAAGCATATGTTACAATTGCGCTTTCATACGGAATTTATCATGGAAATTTCATTGGTGGCATGTGAAATGGCTCTCAATAAACTGTGCATAAAGAATATCAATGAATGCAAATGAATTACACTGTTCGGCACGGAATCGCTTGAAATGTTACGTTGAGTCTTGGTTAAAATATTATAAAACGTGGTGATGAATTTGTCTAAATCGAATATCTGTTCATTTTCATGTTTGTCCTTCGAACTCAACTTACTCATTTTTGACACAGCAAAATGATAATGAGGTGCTCGAGAATACATAAATCCATACGATGGCATTAAGTCATAAGCATAAAAGATAAGGTTTGTTAACAAAGAGTGTCGAAAGACTATCGATAAATCTGTTCAACTAATAAATTTTGAGAATTCAAAATTCACTATTTAACCAAAACTTGAGCAATATTCAACACGGTCGCTTAATATTATCAAAACTTGGGGTTATTACCTCTTTCGGATAGTTGTAGCTAGCTCTCAAAGACGGTATTTTTGAAGGGATGTTTTTGATGTTAAATTTATCAACAAATAGTCCTTAATGTTGACACCAACTTTTTCTCTTCCAACAGAATTACTTTATGCGGGAAGAATGAACAACTTTTATTGTACAAGTTTCTAGGAAAATCCTACACAATCGTTTTATTGTGCTATGCTTTTTATTCGATCAAACGAATGAAGAGAGGAAAGAACACTATACGACTGTTCGCGACAACGTTTGGATACGAAATGTAATGGCTACCAATAATGTTTGCTAGTTTTTATATGCGGTATACAAATGGAGAGAGAGAGAGAATCAAACACCATCAACGTCAATGTGTGGTTTCGTTCAACTGCAAATGTTTTAGTATTTGATGTTCGTGTCACTCCAAACGAGAAATTAAATGAATATCTTTTATGATAAACATAGGATTTTATGTGTAAAATTGTCATGTCCTGCATCTCAAAACACAATCGATTGCCAATATATCAGAATATGAAAGCTGATATAATATTTTTGTATCAATTTGATATCTCCAAATGTATGTTCCAGTGTTATTGTTTTTTTATCGTTGCATTATACGTATCTACCTACTCAAAATGACTCAACTTAGCATTCTTTCGAGAATCAAAACATTGAGCCACCACACAATGCTCCAACTTTGGGTGCACAATTGCGCATACGATCGATGAATATTCTAGACAAATGTTATGGCTTCAATCCACTGAGCATCTTGATTCAATGAATCTTAAAATATATGTAAATAATAACTCTTCTGGTAATGAAATGAAACTGATTGTCTGATACAAGTTTTCGGTCAACTTATTGAGCCTGGAAGAGAATCAGTTAAAAGAAAGCTGTTTTGATTCTTTTCAAATTCTTTCATATTTGTACTGATATTCTGAGTTATATTAATTTGAATACAAGGACGTATTCACATTTACATTTCTGAATTAATTTCTTGCAAAACAATTCTTGTCACATTCGAATGCATTTCGAATTCAGAAATTCAGACCATTATTGAGACAAAGGTTCAAAACGCATAGAAAAATTATTCCGGGCGTTTTGAATTTTTTGGATCGAGCGCAATAATTGTACTACACACAGTGGTGCGTGCGGAAAATTAAAAATAAAAGTGATGCCATGAAAAGCATGAAGAAGGGTTAAGATATTAATATCGATATTTTCAACCCTCCACGCGTGAAAATGTACTATACTTTCGGATATCAGGTAACTGAATGGCTAAGAAAAATAATGCAAAGTATTTTCCTAGAAACCTATTAATTTTCAGCCTAATCGGATAATTTTTTCGGGTAGTTCTAGTGGAGTCGAATCAAAAAATTGGCTGTTTTTCAATATAATTAAGAAAAATTTGTATGGGGACTATGTCTAGTTCGCATTGTATCATAATGAAACTTTCAGAATATTAATTTTTTATGAACAAAATAATTCGTGCAAAATTTCAAGTAATTCCGATGAGATTTAGGACTACCACCTCTGTAAAATATTCGATTTTTGTGGTCTTTTCGAGGTCAAAACTAAACATTTGTATGGCGGATATCTCAAGTTCACATTGTAACGAATTGAAACTTTCAGAATATTATTTTTTATGAAAAAATAAGTCATACAAAATTTAAAGTCATTCCGATGAGATTTAGGACAACCTCCTCTACAAAATTTTCAATTTTCGGGATCAAAATTAAAATTTTGTCATTAAATTGGATGAATTATTTGTGATTTTCTAATCTGTGTATTTTTCATCAATTCGAATGCTCAATAACTTTTCAACGTAAGCTATACATAATATAAATGTAGAACCATATCTATCGTTGGCATGAATTGAAAGGTCTCATCAGAGTGACCTTGTTCGTTATTGTTATAACCAATTCAAAAGCAGCAAACGTTTGTTGAAGTAAAAATTAGAAACTGAGATGTTTATTCGTTTTTTTTTTTATTAAAATTTAAATTTATATTACATGATGTGTAATGACTTGAAAATCGATCTCACCGTAATGACTTGAAATTCTCTGTGATTTATTCTCAAAGTTGCATGATGATTCGATGAGAAATCAACATAAATCGTAAGACCATTCATTTGTTTCGATTTTATGCCAAGAGACTATCCCCCGTTTTCAAATTAAAGTGCTTGTGTATTTCAAGAAAATTGTTGAAGAGAAGTTATTTTTTATCAATTCGTGTATAGGTATGGTGGGCACATCTGAATAACAATGACAACTGACAGCATCAAAACACACCGAAAAAGTCAGTGGCACCATCGCGTGGTCTATGTCAGTTTGACACTGATTTTTACGGTGTATTATGACGCGTTTGACGCTGTCAGTTGTCATTGTTATTCAGATCTGATATAAACGTAAACTTATTGATGACCATTCGCCATGATGCTGTCAGTTCGCCGTTAGTTCTGACATGAGTCGCATGGAGGCACACCGACGAATAATCGCCTCGATTCGAATTGTCATCAATGTTAATGTATACACCGATATTCTCACTTACATAGATTTTGCTTGCTTAGGCCCTTGTATGTTCATTCATTCATTCATTATTCAGTATTTATAGAGTCTATAATATAGACCGAATTGTGTACCGTTAGGTGTGTTCAGTCTTTTTCGTATTCCATGAATACCACCAGCCCTTGTATGTATGTTGAAAAAGTCAAAAATGTGAATTTTCCCTATTTAACATTTTCATTTGAATCGCCATATCTCTTAATCCAGAAATTTTTCAACTATAACATATATCGAATTTTTTTTCTTCATTGACTTTTGAACGGCTCTTCCAATGTTGAGATCAAGGTACCGTTGGGAGCGCCTTGAAGAGTATATTCTCTTTTATGGGCTGATTCAGCCCCCTTTTAGGAGGTTTAAGGTCACAACCCCCAAAACTGTAGCTCTTCGAATACATAGATGTCGCTAATAATAAATCACTGTTGCAGCAACCTTGTGCAATTAGAAAACAGATGTATCCGAAATTGTAATCAGTACAAAATGTGGAAAATATTGTAGCTTCTGTAAAGAGCTAGTTAAAGACATTGGCCAATTTCGCTTCAAGTTCGATGACAAAGCAATCCGATATAATGCAGTATTGACCAATTCTCAAAATGTAAAAACAAAATGCCAGCTTAATATTTTCCTCATCAATTATTGGATGCGGTGAATCGGAACTCTAAGCGAATAAATGGTCTTACGTACGTAAAACTAACTTTTCCGCACATTTCCCGAAATTGTTCGGGTTTACGCGTTTTTCATTGATTGCTATGCATTTGTATTGGATTTATGTTTATTTCTTATCGAATCATCATGTAACTTTGAAGATAAATCACAGAAAATTTCAAGTTATTACTATGAGATCGAATTTCAAGTCATTACACATCATGTGATTCAATCTTAAATTTTAATAAGAAAACGAATAAACATCTCAGTTCCTAATTTTTACTTCAACGCTCTCTATTTTTGAATTGGTAATAACAATTACGATTAGCTCACTCTGATGTGAACTTTCAATTCATGCCAACGATAGATATGGTTCTACATTTATGTTATGTATAAAAGTACAGTAGAACCTCGAAAAAGTTAAGTCGCAGAAAAGTTAATTCTTCGGAAAAGTTAATCGACTTTTGGTTCCCACGTAAGCCCTTGAAAAGTTAATTTTTTACTTAACTTTTCTGAGGTTACACTGGTTTCCAGCAGATTCGCTATATTTTGTAATGCTCACACTATTTTTTGTTTAGATACAATACAACGAACATCGTCGAAGACTACTTCAACAAAGACAAAAAACAAGCAAACCTTACCAATTACTTCCGATCAATGAAAATTAATATAAAATTTGAAAATGTGATTTCTTGTGATGTTCTTCTATTCATTTTGCTTTGTGAATTAAAGTAAGCTATTTAAATAAATTTATCTATCAATATACCTATATTCTATGTATTGTGTTTTTAACGATTTTGAAAAAACCCTTGGTAAAGTTAATTCCTCGGAAAAGTTAATTACCTCTGGGACATTTCAATTAACTTTTTCGAGGTTCTACTGTATATCTTTCGTTAAAAAGTTAATGAGCCAAGGGGACCGTGCTATTTAAGACATTTTAATGATATCTATTCTTCAGCGTCATCTATTGGACAGTAGTATTGATGTGATATTTCAATCGATTCAATGACTCATTTGTTTTTATTATTTGTGTCAATAAAAATTTTGTTCGTATTACAATGGATCTAAATTAAGTTCACCTATGTAAAATAAGATGGCGCGGTCAATTGGAATACTCTCGAATAGCTCTCCAATTCCATACAAGCACGGACCGCTTGTAATGAGCATTCAAATTAATGAAAAAACACAGATTAGAAAATCACAAATACTTCATCCAATTTAATGACAAAATTTTAATTTTGCCCCGAAAATTGAAAATTTTGTCAGGGAGATAGTCTTAAATCTCATCGGAATGACTTGAAATTTTGTAACACTTATTCGTTGCATTTAAAATTTATATATTCAAAGTTTCAATCTGTTACAATGTGAACTTAAGATAGTAGCCTTACAAATCATTCGTTTTGACCTCGAAAAGGTCCCAAAAATCGAAAATTCTGCAGAGGAGGTAGTCCTTAATCTATTCGAAATGACTTGAAATTCTGCATGACTCATTTTTTTCATAAAAAAATAATATCCTGAAAGTTTCATAATGATACGATGCGAACTAGACATAGTCCCCATACAAATTTTTCTTAATTATATTGAAAAACAGGCCCATTTTTCCATTCGACTCAGCTAGAGCTATCCGAAAAAATTATCCGATTGGGCTTAAAATTAATAGGTTTCTATTCCTTATGAAGACTAATGTGTGTGTAAATTTTTGATCAATTTGAATATCAATTTTTTTAGTTATCGTGTTAACAAATTTTTGCGTACAACGGACAACGGACAACGTACCACACACGGACAAAAAATTGCTCCGGGAATGGTTGCAATCGTTTTTTCTAGGTTCAAAACGCATAGAAAACTTATTCCGAGCATTTTGAATTGTTTGGACCGATCGCAATACCTTTACCACACACAGTGTGTGCGGAAAAATAAAAATGGGAGGTTACAGGTATGATCTGGAAGTGAAATTATTTGCCACTTATCTGCGATTGATAGTTGAACCATTAAGCTCATGAAACAATTCAAAAAAACGTGGAAGAGGCCGTATCATATTTGCCGTCCACAAATAGATAAATTACAGAAGAAATATTGCGGTGCGAAGGGTTGCGAGTTCATTTGGAGAATTGAAATTTACGTGTATCGCTGTGCAGTTCAGAAATCATTCGACTGTTAATAGAACAATAAAAAACAGCGAGGGCACCATTCGGTTTGTGCAAATTAAGCGCGATATCATTGATACATTCATGAATAAATGCTTGACACCATTGCAGCGAGTATGAAAAGTTTGCTATTCTCTGTTTTTGATTCAAATTTGGAATAATTTCATTATTTCAAGGTAAGAGTACATACTGAAGAAGAATTTTCTCAAGTTAATTATAATGAAATCACACACACTACATAATCCTTTTTACTTTTCCGCACACATTGTGTGTGGTAAAAGTATTGCGATCGGTCCAAAAAATTCAAAACGCTCGGAATAAGTTTTCTATGCGTTTTGAACCTAGAAAAAACGATTGCAACCATTCCCGGAGCAATTTTTTGTCCTTGTGTTGTCCGTTGTCCGTTGTCCGTTGTCCGTTGTCCGTTGTACGCAAAAATTTATTAACACGATAACTCAAAAAATTGATTTTAGAATTGAACAAAAATTTATACACACATTTGTCTTCATTAGGAATAGAAACGTATTAATTTTCAGCCAAATCGGATAATTTTTTCGGGTAGCTCTAGTGGAGTCGAATGGAAAAATGGGCTGTTTTTCAATATAATTACGAAAAATTTGTATGGGGACTATGACTATTTTGCATTGTATCTTATTTTACATAGGTTAATTCAATATAGATCCATTGTAATACGACAAAATTTGTATTGACACAAATAATAAAAACAAATGAGTCATTGAATCGATTGAAATATCACATAAATACTACTGCCCAATAGATGGCGCTGGAGAATAGATATGATTAAAATGTCTCAAATAGCACGGTCCCCTTGGCTCATTAACTTTTTAACGAAAAATATACTGTTATACATAACATAAATGTAGAACCATATCTATCGTTGGCATGAATTGAAAGTTCAAATCAGAGTGAACTAATTCGTAATTGTTATTACCAATTCAACAATAGAGAACGTTGGATTAAAAATTAGGAACTGAGATGTCTATTTGTTTTTATATTAAAATTTAAATTTTAATCACATGATGTGTAATGACTCGAAATTCGATCTCATCGTAATGACTTCAAATTTTCTGTGATTTATTCTCAAAGTTGCATGATGATTCGATAAGAAATAAACATAGATCCAATACAAATGAGTAGCAATCAATGAAAAATGCGTAAGCCCGAACAATTTCGGGAAATGTGCGGAAAAGTTAGTTTTACGTACGTAAGACCATTTATTTGTTTATCCGAGGGAAATAAAGGGAAATTATGGACAATTCATTCATCCGCTAGTAAAGGACAGTTACCGGCGCCACAAAAAGACAAACATTACTATTATAAAGCTGGGTCAAACAGCAAAAGAAAATTCAGAACGAAAAATATTCAAACGCGGTTAGATTCCGTAAAACCGGAGCGAAAAATACAAAATGAATCGAATCAAATCGTGCAAAGATGCTGAAAAAAATCATTGACACGAATGCCAGATATCAAAAAAACATTCGATTAAAAGATTTCTCAGATAAGCTGAAACGTATTTTCGAAATAATAAAAAAATCAAAAAGACAAATGAAAACTGCACATAATGACTTTATCTTAGCAAATAATCATCATTGGCATAGAAAAGAGTCTGAGAATTCTACTGTGACTCATTACTTCGTATGCCAGCTATGTTTCAATAAAGATGTTTCCAATTCCTTTCACATAAAAATATATTGTTTGCAAATTAAATAAAAAGAAGAATGAAATTAGGTTTGATGCTTGTTTCTTTTTAATTGAGTGCACAGAAAGAAAGAAATTCAGATATTCCTTGTATGCGTTATAGAAATGTCAAAACCGAACCGAAGTTCGGTGAAACCTTACAGGAGTTTTTTTGCATGTATTAAAAATCGGTTGCGTTCTCCTAAAATCGTCATATACAAATATTCAGATTCAAATTTGAAAATTCACAACACAACAATTTCAGAATTCCTATTATGAATATGATGTTGTAAAACAAGAATTTGAAGCTTTGCAAAACTTTTTGTACCAGAACCACTTGCTAGAGATTGGATCTAAACTAAAAACCGATCCGAAGCAATTTTGGAAGTAAGGGTAAAGTGGCCATATTTGGACCTTCAACTTTTTATGCACCAAATTCGGACCCAAGCCTTTATTTGTATGTGCAATAAGGCTCATTTTAGCAGTTAGATCGTAATTAGAGACTAGGTCCAAATTAGGCAACTTTACCAGTATATATCGCTCAAAAGAATAAATAAATCGCTTCCAACAAAAATAATTGTCAATGAAATGTCATCTTCAACCGATTCGGGGAAAGCTGAACTGTTTGCGAGTTTTTTCAGGAGTGTTTTCATTGAAAATAATAATGAAGTTTCTATTGAGGAATTATTGTTGCAATACAATTCTGATGCACAAAGTTTGAGTTTTTCCATTGAGGAAATTTTTGAAGCCTTATTGAAGATCAATACCAAAAAGGGCATGGGTCCAGACAACGTTCATCCAATCATTCTGAAAAACTGCGCGCATTCACTTGCATTGCCTTTGCCATTAGCATTCAATAAATCTCTTGAGATTTGTGAGTTTCCTGTTAGATGGAAAAAATCACAAATTATACCATTATTCAAACCGGGACCGAAATCATCGATTACAAATTATAGGGGCATAACTAAGCTTCCGACCATTGGCAAATTTTTTGAATCGTTGGTTAATAAAGCCATTAAAAATTTCATTCATTCAAGCATAACCCCCAGTCAACATGGATTTATTAACAAGCATTCAACGACTACCAATGTTATGGAATTTACAGATTTTGCGATTAATAATATTGAAAAGGGTCATCAAATTGATGTCCTTTATACTGACTTTTTGAAAGCATTCGACAGAGTAAATCACGCAGTTTTGATTGAAAAAATTAAGAAGTTCAATGTTAATGTCAATGTTATTAAATGGATTTGGTCATATTTGAGATGTAGAAAACTTGAGTAACAACACTATTTTCATCGCTTATTTGGTCACAGAAATATTGAGTCAATTAAACGAATGATTAATGACAAAATGATCAAAGGAATCCAGCTGAAATCATGTCACAATTGCAAATTACAATGCGAAATTTGCATCGAATCAAAAATGACCAGAAAAAAGTTCTGCAAAGAAAAGAAGAAAATAACAAAGGAGCCACTTGAACTTATTCACACCGATATCTGTGGTCCCATGCGCACACTCACCAATCAAAAAAACCGATATATTCTCACATTCATTGATGACTACTCAAGATTCACGAAAATATTCCTGCTCAAACATAAGTCCGAAACACTGGGCAAATTAATTCAATTTGTACAATTGTTAAAAAATCAATTCGGAAGAAAACCAAGCGCTTCAACTCGGACAGAGGTGGAGAATTCCTTAACAACGAATTAAACGAATATCTCAATAGCAGTGGTATTGAATTTCAATACACTTCACCATATACACCTCAATTGAACGGAATCGCTGAACGAAAAACAGATCATTGATCGAAATGGTTCGCTGCATGTTGAATGAATCGAAACTGCCTAGACATTTTTGGGGCGAAGCTGTAAACACAGCCAACTATTTACAAAATCGCATGGAAACTAAATCAGCTAATAAAACACCATATGAGTTATTCTACAATAAACGGCCACAAATGAATAATATTGAATTATTCGGATCGAAATGCTACGTTAAAATACCGAACGTCAACAGAGGAAAAATTGATGATTCATCAAAGCAAATGATCTTATTGGGATACGACGATAACAATTCGAGTATCTACAAATGTTATGACTCTCAAACTAATAAAATAGTTTACAGCCGAGATGTAACTTTCATCGATCAAAAAGATGCTGATATTCATCACACGGAACTAAGTTTGAATCCCTACTCACATAACGATCAAGCTGCAGAAAAATCCAAAAGCGATAGTGAACAAAATAAAGAACCAACAAGTAGCAGCGAAGAGAGTAACAACAACAAAACAACGGAAGAAGAAAATGCCGAATCTGTACCGCGTAGATCCGACAGATCTAACAAAGGTGTGCCACCAAATCGCTACGGATATGATAATTTTGTTTCATCAAAATACATCGATTGGTACACTAAGAAAGACAAAGACAAAAACAAAAATAAAATAGATCAAATCAATGCCATCATTGAACCGACTACCATTCAAGAAGCATATGATAGCGAATACAAAGAGCAATGGAATGAGGCAATGAACAAAGAATACAAATCATTGATCGACAATCAAACTTGGACACTTTGCAAGCTACCAGAAGGAAGAAAAGCAATCAAATGCAAATGGCTCTTCAAAGTAAAAACAAATCAAAATGGAGAAGTCGAACGATTCAAAGCCAGACTTGTTGCCAAAGGATTTTCACAAAAATTTGGCATCGACTATGACGAAATTTTTGCTCCTGTAGTGAAACAACCTACATTTCGAATTCTCTTGGCTATTGCATCAAAATTAAAGCTAAAAATTATGCAATACGACATAGAAACTGCATTCCTTAATGGAGTGATAAAGGAGGAGATCTACATGGAACAACCACACGGCTACAAAGTGAAAGGAGAAGAAGACAAAGTTTGCTTACTAAATCGAAGCTTATACGGACTAAAGCAAGCACCACGTTGCTGGAATGAAGCTATCAACGAATCTCTCATCATTTTTGGGTTCCAACGTTGTTCCACTGATGAATGCCTCTATTTCAAAAAATATCCAAACAATAATTGGTGCATTTTACTCATTTATGTTGATGACATCCTAATCACCGCAACAAGTGAAAATATTTTTAAACAAACTCAACAAGATATCTCAGCTGTATTCAAAATTAGATGTCTCGGTGAAGCAAATTATTTTCTTGGACTCGAAGTAAAAAGAGAAAATAATACATATTCAATAAATCAACAAAAATTCATCAACAAAATAATAAATTCCTATGGATTGGGAGAAGCCAAAATTGCAAAGATTGATCCTTCGTTCATTGATCCTTCGTTCGACAAAAATCAACAAAATAAACCGTTGTTACCATCGAATCTACAATTTCAATCACTGATTGGATCGCTATGGTATGTTGCATGAAATACTAGACCTGACATTTCATCGTCAATAGCCATATTGTCGCAAAAAACTTCAAAACCTACTGAATATGATTGGAATCAATTGAAGCAAGTAGTACGATACCTAAAGGGAACGATAGAATACAAACTCTATTCATCAACTGACTCAAAGTGGCTTCATATTCAAACTAAATGGAGGCTTAATCAGTTGGTCTAGCACTTAGCAAAAATGTACAGCATTGTCATCGACTGAAGCTGAATTGATTGCTCTCTCGGAGGCAACAAAAGAAGCAATTTGGAATAAAACATTGCTAGAAGAGATCAATATCAACTGTGAGCAACCAATCGTAATTTATGAAGACAACGAGAGCGTTAGAAAGATGATAAGAGGCACAAGCAAATCGAATCGAACCAAACACATAAATGTTCGCTATCATTTTATTCGTGATTTCATTAACAATGAAACAATAAGTTGCGAATATTGCTCAACAGAAGAAATGACTGCTGATTTATTAACAAAGCTGTTGAATCGTATCAAACTACAAAAATTCAGAAATGATTTAGGTATTAAATTTTAATCCAAATTAAAAACAAAATTTTATGTTGCATCAAATTATTTGATTGAGGGACGGAAGTAGATAGAAAAAGAGAGTTCTGGCTCACTTTGACCTCATTTGACCTTTTGAGTTCGAGGTCGTTTTCATGTGTCATTTGGCGCCTGTGAACCTTTGTTTACCTGTGATCCTTTGTTGCACATGTTCTTTTGTTATTGTATAATCTTGATAAAGGGTAAGATTTTTATTTTTTTTTTACGAGGAATGCCAAAACATCTGCTTAGTTGACATTCCTGTGCATATGGGCAATGACCAGAATCATGCCTTATACTTGAAAAAAAAAATAATAATAATCGATATTCCATAATCGATTGTTGTTGTTAAGGGTGAGAATCAATTTTTTTTTCCACGCTGCATTTTGTCTTTGATTATACATTCCTATGCAGACGCGCACATAACAAAAATCATGTAATATACCTGAAAAAACGTAAATCTAGAGGGATGGCAGTGAAAAAAAAAGGAAGGGAAAAAAGGAAAAGTGGCATTTTGTAATTGATTCGGAAGGATGCGGCAACATCTGCATTGTTTACTTTTCGGTGCAGATGGTCATTGAACAAATTAATTAATACGATACGTTACCTTTTGTTGGTTCATACCTGAAAAATTCTTGAGGGATGTATTTTTGAATGAAAACAAAATGTGTTATGGGTAGTGTAATGGAAATGAAATCTTTATTGAAAAAAGAAAGAATGATGCAATCGGATACATTTTTATATTGTAAATAATTAATTGTGTATATTGCTTAGACGGCAATTCGCAAGATTGGATGCGAAGATTTCCATTGTATCAAAGTCAGCATCGGTGGTGTCAATCGTCTTGAAGTCAACAATGAGTTTGTTATGGTTGCTCCTGTCCTTTCTCATGTAGCAAAACCATATGCCTTGATGTTTGTTCAGATCGGCAATCATTTCCTCGGTCAAGTGTTTGGAGAAACGCTCTGGCAAAAGGACGACTTTATCACCCAAATCGACTCTTAGCCGCATGCCTAAAGGTGTGCTGACAATGGCGAACTCGACGACGTGATATTCTCCAACAGGTAAATTGTCGAAGGAAACGAATGGTTTGTTTAAGCATGCGTTTTTAGGAACTGCGAATGATTCCATTTTCGAATAGTATTTAATTGTGATGAGACTTGATCCAAAATTATTTGAAGAAGGTTCGACTCGAACTGATTTGATGTACAAAATACATCGCGTATTTATACAGAAAAAATCAACCCCCACCACACGCGCAAACAACCGACTATGAAATTATTGTAACGAAAAAATCCAATGGAAAAATAAAATCAATCGCGAACAAAATTCGGTTTGATGTACTCTTGAAAATTCATGTTTGTGCATGCAGCTTGTTGTATTGCTAACATGTCGTCTGCTCTGGCTATTAGTCGTGATGTGTTCAATAATCATAAGACCAAACTTGTTGAAACAGGAATGAAAATGCACATATAACACTTAAATTTATGTGATTTGAATTCGAAGTGAAATGGACGCATAAAATGTGCCATGCAAACTATATATACACAAAATCTATGGAAGTCAATCATTTCATTGATAAAAATTCCTTTAAACGTGATCCTTTTTTTCAATGTGATCCTTTCTCACATGTGCAAAAGATTTATGACACTTTCCGATCTTTTTGCTACGCATGATACCATTGTTGATACCATTGGTAGTAAATTCGTTTTCACGAAAGATTCTTATCAACGTTACCTTTTTTATTTCCCTATCATAAACTGTGGTGCACGCAGATTCTTTTGTTGAGGTTGGATTGTTTCACACGAAAAATTATATTGATCGTGTTTGGCGAGAAAATGAATATTCGGCGGAGGGGTGGAATTTTCAGGATATAAACAGGAAAATAAATGTTCGATGACACAGTTCACTTTGAAACTTTGTGTAAAGTGCAATCGTGAGAATTGTGAGAAAAATGGCTTCAAGAGTCGAAATCGAATACCGTGAGGAAGCATTCAATAGACGAATGCTAACATTTGCGATAATCAATCTCGACCACATCGATATAAAAGAATTTCTTGCCGACGCATATAGCTATTTTGAAACGGAAATTAAATCCGTGTTGACCATCCATCACATAATAAAAGTTAATACATGTTTCAGTGCGACGTTCGAAAAAATCATAGCGACAGCAGCAGAGCCGGCCCCGCTTGGAGGTGAGCCAGGCGAACAAAATGAACAAGTGCGAAGTGATCCTACCGAGGATATTGTGATGGATATACACGAGGTTGACATGGCAGAAGCAAATGACGCTGAAAATCATGAAGCAAGGAGGGAGCGACAAACTCTATATGTTCACTCCAAAAGCGTTACGGTCGACCAATGCACTGATTTACGCACACTCTTCTTGGGCACTATCCTCGAATTGATTTTAAACAAAGTCGACGAAACTATGATGCAAGGATCGGGGTTTACGCTTTCCACAATTAACGAAATATCAGTGCCGATCAACAGATTCGATCCAATAAGAGGTTCATCATATATAGAACTCCCAAAATACCTGCAGACCAAAAAGGCGATTGTCAATGTGACTAACAAGGATGATATGTGCTTCAAATGGGCAGTTCTATCGGCCCTTCATCCGGCTAAGAAAAATGTTGATCGCGTCGGAAACTATGTCAGAAATATATCCGAACTTAACTTCGCTGGACTTGAATTTCCAATGCAACTTCGACACATTACCAAATTCGAGCAGCTGAATCCGACAATATCTATTAACATGTACATGTTTGATGAGAAGTCGAGAAAGATTCTACCGATTCGAGTTACTAAAATAGTGAAGGAAAATCATATACATCTTCTATTGCTAACCGATCAACAGCACGGCGATCAGAATGATAGTGTTGTACCAAAGTCGCATTACTGTTGGATAAAAAATCTTAGCCGTCTGATTTCAACTCAGGTGTCAAAGCATAACGGCAAGCATTTTTTTTGCGACCGCTGTCTGAACCATTTTCAAACCACCGACAAATTGGATGAACATCGATTGTACTGTTTGCAGCAAAATGATTATGAAATTCAAATGCCAACGTTTGAAAACGATTCGATTAAATTTAAGAATGTGCAAAATCAATTAAAATCGCCATTCATTATATTTGCTGATGTAGAGGCGCTCTTGAGGAAACCTACGGAGGAGTTTTGTAAGAGCGATGCCACCGTTGCTTATCAGCAACATGAGGTATATAGCATCGGTTATTACTTCAAATGTGCATATGATGAGACCAAGTCATATTACAGATCGAAACGCGGTCCGGATTGCATTGAATGGTTTGTCAACGAACTGCATGATGCTGCAACATTCTTTGCGCACACTTTTGATAACATTGTACCTATCAACATGACACTTGAAGAAGAGGAAAACTTCAAATTGGCAACCGTATGTCACATTTGTGAGGGTGTTCTGAGCTCAGAAGACATCCCTGTGAGGGACCATTGTCACTTTACAGGAAAATATCGGGGAGAAGCACATCAGACTTGCAATTTGAAATTTCAAGAAAATCGTACAATCCCGGTCGTTTTCCATAACCTTACACACTACGACTCACATTTTCTCATACGGGAGCTTGCGTCCGGGTTTGAAGGTGAGCTTAAAATCATCGCAATCAATTCCGAAAAATACATTTCATTTACAAAAACTGTTGCGGGAAGCACGAGCTCATTCAAAACCGACATCAAATACAAGTTTATCGATTCATTCCGGTTCATGGCCTCATCACTCGATTACTTGTCGTCATTGATACCGTCCGAAAAAAAAGTCATTCTTCGAAATGAATGCAAGGGCCTTAGTGAACATCAACTACGTTTATTGGAGTTTTTTGCTACGATTACGTCGACTCTTGGGAAAAACTGGAGGAAACTGCGCTGCCACCGAAAGAAGCATTTTGGAGTTCGCTCACAAATGAGCACATTTCCGATAAAGACTACAAATTTGCCACCGAAATATGGGTTAAATTCAACATAAAAACTCTTGGCGAATATGCAGATCTCTACTTGCGTGTCGATGTATGCCTGTTGGCAACTGTCTTCGAGAATTTCCGAGAGACTTGCCATCAAATTTATGGATTAGATCCTGTCAACTACTACACAGCACCAGGGCTTTCATTTGACGCAATGCTGAGGTACACGAAAGTTGATCTAGAGCTCATAAAAGATGTTGATATGCTCATGTTCATCGAACGTGGTATACGTGGCGGAATAAGTCAATGCAGTAAACGGTATGCCGAGGCAAACAACAAGTACATGGAATCATTCGATGAAAATAAAGACTCCAACTATATTATCTACGTTGATTGCAACAACCTATATGGGTATTCGATGATGCAGCATCTTCCAATTCGCGACTTCCGATGGGCCATGAAAGAACGATTCAATGCCGAACAAATTTTGAATCTTAGCGATGACGCCGACCATGGCTACATGCTGGAAGTTGATTTGGATTATCCAGAGAATCTCCACGATTGGCATAACGACTATCCATTTTGTGCAGAAAGTATGTTTGCACCAAATACAACCAACGTGAAGATACTGCTACTAACGCTATTCGACAAAAAGAACTATGTTATCCATTACAGAATGTTGAAATTGGCGCTACAACATGGTTTGATTCTGAAGAAAGTGCATCGTGTATTGGAATTTAGACAAAGCGCTTGGTTGAAATCATATATTGATTTGAATACCAACATGCGATCCAAGGCTAACAACGATTTCGAGAAGAATCTGTACAAATTAATGAGCAACGCCATTTTCGGGAAATCGATGGAGAATGTGAGATCACGTGTTGACATTCGTTTGGCCACGAAATGGGAAGGGAGATGCGGTGCTGGTAAGCTGATTGCCAAACCAAATTTCAAGAGGCGCACAATTTTCGGTGATAATTTGGCTGCAATCGAATTGACGAAAACCAGTGTCCTCATGAACAAACCAGTCTCTGTTGGCATGGCAATTTTAGACATATCAAAAGTTGTCATGTATGAGTTTTATTACAATTTCCTGAAGAAAAAGTATGGCAAAAACATATGTCTTGCCTATACAGATACGGATAGTTTCGTATTAGATGTTCGTACCGACGACTTTTATGGCGATATGAAGGAAAACTTGGAGCGATATGATACAAGTGATTACCCCGAAGACAACATTTACCAAATGCCGCGAGTCAACAAAAAGGTCCCAGGATTGTTCAAAGATGAGCTAAATTCGGAAATTATTACTAAATTCGTAGGTTTACGGAGTAAAATGTATTGCGTGAAAACGGCTAAGGAGGACAAAATGAAAAAGGCAAAAGGCGTTAAGAAATAATGTTGCAAGATTAAATTATTTTTGCTATGTTACTTTGGCCCTCTGCCGTTAAAGAGAAATCGGTTTGACAATTGCTGTCAAACCGATTCTGACATATTTTTGAGCGAAACGTCAAACAGGAAGAGACTGTTCGGCATTCGTGTGATAACCATAGAAAAGCACACATCGTATCCAGCGACATTGGAATATTAAATAAAATAAAAGTACATTTGTAAGAAAGTTGAATTCCGTCATTTGTTTCATTTAAATCACAGTTTCTTCCGTTGAATATTCAAAATAAAGTGGAATGACAGCTCAGAAGTGGGATTCGCCGAAAAGAAAAATTATATTTTTGGACATTACGAAACAATAAATTTTGAACAACGAACAGTGAAATACACGTGTCGCCATTGTTGAGTGAAATTTACCATCCGATTTTATTACGATCATCCGTCATCATCCAATAAAATTCCGATAAAATCTTATGCTCTACGACCAAATCTACGATCATCCACCAACATTTTCCGAATTTCCATCATTTTTACGAAAATTTTGTGAATGAACAACGAACAGTGACATACATGTGTTACCATCATTAAGTGAAAACTATTATCCGATTTTATTAAGGCCATCCGTTACCATCCGATAAAAATTCCGTTAAAATCTTCTGATCTACAACCTAATTTACGAGCATCAATTAACATTTTTCCGAATTTCCGTCATTTTTCTGAAAATTTCGAATTTTAGTGCTACCATGACCAGATTAACACGTGAAGAATTAATTGAATGGTTCGAAGAGCGCCATATTGATTTTCCAAGAAGTGCTAAGATTGGTAAGCTACGAAACTTGTACGAAAGACATAGAATGGACGAAATTCCGCCTGGTCAACGAACACCATCAATTCCGAGAGACAGTGATTCCGAAACTAATACTTCCGAAGACAGGCCATTAAGTAATAGTGCTATTCCGATCGATCCACCGATAAATTCAGTCCCCGCAAATGATGCTGAAGCTGCCCTTGACGCTGAAATACGAATGCTCGAAAAACGACGACGCTTATTACAGTTAGATTCCGAAATGGCCGACATGGTCCATCAATTTACGCCGCGCAATCAACCAACTTTAAAGGATATTAAACATTCCGTTCTTCCGTTCAGTGGTACTGATGATTACGATGCACACAAATGGCTATCAGATTTCGAGCGTGCATGCGATTCCGTTAGTGGTGATCCAGTATTCCGATTGAAGTGCATTCGCCGGTTAATGAAACCTGAAACAGAAGCCGAGTGGTTTTTACGGACTGACAATTCCGCCACGTACGATGAATTCCGGGCCAATTTTCTTGCGAACTTCGGACATATTTATTCGATCTCCGAAGTCATTGACCGAATGAAGAAAAACGTTTATGATTCTTCCAAGGCTTCCGTTATGGGATATATCCTACAGATGCAGGAATTGGCCGCCCGCGCAAATATCGATGAGGTACAAACAGTACGATTTATAATTGATGGATTCCGTGATCGTTCCGCCAACGTTGCTGTTTTATATCCTGCTACTACGATTGCCCAATTGAAACAGCTTTCGCATCGTTATGTGCAATTGCGCGAATTGATGCCATCTACATCGACCGGCACCAAATCCACCAGTGATGCGCGTACGAAAACTGGTTTTCCGAAATCATCCGCTTCCGCCTCCTCTTCCGCTTCCGCTTCCGCTTCCGGATCCAATACTACCACCTTAAGATGTTATAATTGTTCCGGTGTTGGTCATCTGTCGTCCCGTTGCCCGGAACCAAAGCGAATTCCTGGGTCCTGTTTCCGATGCGGGTCTGGCCAACATGTTGTGAAGAACTGTCCAAAACCGGGCCCGAACAATCCGAATATGGTGGCCCTCATTGATGACTTCCGTAATGCAGCTATTTCCGATGATGTAAACGAGGACAAATCGGGATCGTTGATTTCTGACGTTAATCACGTAAGTGTTGCTTTTCACATTGATTGTTCTGTTTCACATTGTAATGCTTATGCATCTCTTTTCGATTGCGGCAGTCCAATTAGTCTCATTCGACGATCTGTCGTCCCACACCAGCTTATCCAACAATCAACTCGGTACTCGGGCTATAGTGGAGTGGAAAATTTCCGCTTGTGCACTTTTGGAATAATTCAGGTTACGAAAATTTCATTCCGGAAAATTACGAAACCAATTACTCTTTATGTTATTCCCGATGAAATTATTCCGTATAATGTGTTACTTGGGAGAGATTTCTTGCGTGCCTTTAACATTAGGCTAACTATGTTCAGTGAGCCTACCCGACCCACTATTGATTGTAAATTGGATTCAAATAAATTGAAAATTGCTGGCAGGGTATTGCATTGTGTTTACAGTTCATTCGATGATCAGTCTGAAATGGTGGCCACTTGTGACCAGTGTCGGGCCACTGCCATCCGGTCGCCTACACCCGATAACAGAGGTAATATTCCTGATTTTGCTGATCGTTCGTTGCCCTATATTTTTGCTATCTACGCTGATTCCGAACCAGTTGAAAAGTGCAACATTAACCCCGTATTGAGCTCTTCCGAACGTGAACTCATTTCTAAAATTATTCACGACAACTATTTTAATCTGTCCAATATTCCGGTTGATGAACATGAATATAAGATGAAGCTCCGACTTACTTCCGATTCACCCATAAGTTACGCACCAAGACGCCTTTCCTACACTGACAAACAGTTGGTTAATCAGCAAATCGATAAATTACTGGCTGATGGAATCATACGACATAGTAATTCCCCTTATTCTTTCCCAATTGTTCTGGTTCCTAAGAAAGATGGCGATAAACGACTATGCGTTGATTATCGGTCTTTAAACAGTATCATTGTTCGCGACAGTTTTCCGTTACCGCTTATTGACGATTGTATTGAAAAGCTTGAGGGTAAATGTTTTTTTACAACTTTGGACTTAAAGAATGGTTTTCACCATATAAAAATGGATAACGGCTCGATCCAATATACCGCCTTCGTTACTCCGGATGGGCAATATGAATACGTTCGAATGCCTTTTGGATTGAAACCGGGTCCCTCGGTTTTATCAACGATTTATTAATTTCGTTCTAAAAGAATTTATTCACGAAGGTTTGGTCGTCGTTTATCTTGATGATATCACTCTGGCCACGAAGACAGTTTCCGAACATTTCCAAGTTTTACGGCGAGTATTGTTCCGTTTAGCCGAATTCCGTCTCGAGTTAAATCTTAAGAAATGTCAGTTCCGTTACGATCAAATTGACTTGCTTGGATTTACGATTGATAAGAAAGGCATCCGCCCAAACGACCAACACATTGAGAATATTAAGCGCCTTCCTCTACCAAAGGATGCTAAACAACTCCACAGTTGCTTGGGTCTATTCTCTTATTTCCGTCGATTTATTCCGTATTTTTCCAGCATTGCCTCTCCGCTTCAGAAATTACTTCTGGCTGGCGCTCAGTTTGATTTCAGCCATAAATGTATCATTGCTTTCGAGCCCCTTCGCCACAAATTGGTTACGGTCTTGTGCTGGCTCTATATAATCCTAGTAGGGAAACCGAATTACATTGTGACGCCAGTACTCTGGGTTTCGGTGGTATTTTGATGCAGAGACAAGATGATAATAGATTCCATCCTATTGCTTATTTTTCTAAGCGGGCCACTGAGGCCGAGTCGAAGTATCATAGTTACGAGTTAGAGACTTTGGCCATTATCTATTCTTTACGTCGATTTAATATCTATTCAGAAGGAATTCCGTTCAAAATTATTACTGATTGTCAGGCCCTTACGCTTACGCTTCGTAATAAAATAATTAACCCACGAATTTCCCAATGGGCACTTGAGCTACAGGGATTCGATTATCAGGCGCAATTTAGGAGTGGAACTCTCATGAATCATGTTGATGCTTTAAGCCGATGTGTTCCTTCTCCCGTTGACTCCACTGAATTAAGCAATCCGGACAATGTCATCTCCATCATCCATCATGATGACCTTGATTTTCAGTTGCAAATAACGCAAAACCGCGACGAAGTTATTCTGAAATTACGTGACAGTTTGGAGGCTGGGCCTGTTGATCAGTTCACTTTGGAAGATGGATTAGTATACCGCGTAGAGGGTGATAAGCTTCTGTTTTACGTTCCTTCCGAAATGGAGAATAGTGTGATCCGGCAAGCTCATGAAAAGATTTGCCATCTGGGTGTTTCTAAGTGCATTGATCAACTAAAGAAGAATTATTGGTTTCCGAAAATGCATGAGAAAGTTGAGCGATTTATTCGAAATTGTCTCTCTTGTATTGCCTACTCCGTTCCGGCACATAGCAATTATCGAACTCTGCACCATATTCCTAAAATTCCCGTCCCTTTCGATACTCTTCACGTTGATCATTTTGGTCCCCTTCCGTCCGTCATTTCCAAACGAAAACATCTCTTTGTTATCGTGGATGCTTTTACGAAATATGTTAAGTTGTTCGCCGGGAACTCTACTAGTCAAAAGGAGGTACGTGCTTGCCTCGAAAAGTATTTCGAGTTCTATGGCCGGCCCAGACGGATCATTAGTGATCGCGGCACTTGTTTCACCTCATTAGATTTTCAACAATATCTGGTTGATCAGCATATTGAGCATGTATTGGTAGCCAACGGACAGGTTGAGCGTGTCAATCGAGTCCTTAAGTCAATGTTGGCCAAACTTACGGAACCATTACAACATTCCGATTGGACGAAATACTTATCCAGAGTCGAATACGCCATTAATAATTCTAATTCGATACGTAATCAGGGATATTGAGAATTGTCAGATTTCCCAGAAACCATACGATGGTATATTGGAAGCCTCACGGATGCGATTGTGGTCCGATTTTCGGGATTCACTTGGTGGCGATTCCGATGAGAAGCAACACCCTGATTCCATTGACCAATGATTTCACCAATTCCATTTTGTTTTTTGTATTTAGGTTATAGATTAATCCTTTGCATTCCCATTTAGATAGCTGTATGGTATTGTATAATTTCTGTCGTTGACCGAGTCGATCAACAGTCAGGATGGTCGAGTTGTAAGATTAAATTATTTTTGCTGTGTTACTTTGGCCCTCTGCCGTTAAAGAGAAATCGGTTTGACAATTGCTGTCAAACCGATTCTGACATATTTTTGAGCGAAACGTCAAACAGGAAGAGACTGTTCGGCATTCGTGTGATAACCATAGAAGAGCACACATCGTATCCAGCGACATTGTCAACAAAATTACACAATATGTACACCATTCGGCAGACTAAAATAGCGTTGAGTCCTTTCGATGATAAGCGATACATACTACCATGTAACATTAACACATTGTCACACGGTCATTATAGTATACGTTTTAGACAATAATTACTTTTCTTTTAATCGTAAATTCAAATAAACTTCATATCTCAGAGATTGGCTTGTTTTTATTTTACTCAAACATTATTACAGATTGAACATCTATTTGAAGGACTTATTTAAGACAGTATATGTGTGTGACGCAAACAGGTTTAAGCATTCGCTCAGCATCATCTATCCGTTTGTGAAATCTTAATCGATCTAAGTAATACTGCTGCCAGTCTCCGATGCGGGCTGTATGATATGCATACGACCAAACGCACATTTTCAATACCTCATCGATGGGATTGAATGTAACTCTCTTATTTGTTGCGCCCATATTTATAATCCTTCGACTGTTGTGGTTAAATTTATGATTCGATTGATGCAGCTTCCTCCCGTCTGTATGTCAGCAATTAATTTGTATAAAGGTGCTGTTATCGAAATGCTGTACAATTCATCTAGGTTGTCGGCGTTAGCGAGGTCTGAAGCTTGCAAATTTATCCGCCCCGAAAATTCACCCTTCAACTCAACATATAGACGGATTGAAATATTTACTATACGATTAGACGTTGAATCGAACAGCTGATTAACTTTTGAATAGAAATATGTGCGTGCATCCTCCATAAAATCCTCGACCTCCGTGTGATTGCGATTCACGATCAAAAATGATTCCAATCTATTTTCATAGTTGGCCGTAGAGAGGTTTTCAATTTCAATGCGACTTGACATATTTCTTTCGATTGGTGTCAGTTGTGGTGGTGGTGGTAGTGGTGAAGTAATGCTCTGTCAACGTATTCCGTAAGACTGAAACTTTATTCGCTAGACTTGCCAGTTTTATTCGTGAAATGTATGCTGTGAGTATGAATGACTGAATGAAATAAAACACAAATGACTTGTTTACATTGGGATACTTTATTATTGTGAAAGGAAATGTTAAAGTACATCTTTTGCATCTATCCAACTAATGAAGCGACTGCTAAAACCTAACCACTTGACATAAACTTTATTATTTTTTCTTCGCAAAATTTTCTCTACCAAATATATATTCGGATATTTGACTAACTGCATTTCCTCAGCGTACGGCCCTCCCTTGATCTCATTTCCCTCCCAGTCAACCAATAAATATGTTATTGGATCGGTATGCTGGATATTTTTAATGGTGAAAATTTCAGTAGTCCAATTAGGTAGATAGCCCTTTCAAAAACATGTTTATATTTGCTTAATCGTACGTGATCGCCCACTTTAAACTTATGAATATAATTAGAAGGAATTATCCTATCATAATTGTAAACTGTGTCCAAAAGATGCTGCTCATTATCATCATTCACGTCTCTCGGTGCCATTTTTATCGTACGATGCTTGGTTGCATTGTATTCTTCGACCAATTGTTGTATAATATCAACCCACTTGTAATTTCCCCGTAGACTGAATTGCTGGTAAATCTTTCGCTTCAACGTCCTATTGAATCGTTCCACAATGGCCGCCTTTTTGGAGGTGAATGTGGAATAGCGATTCACTTTATATTTATCCAACAATCGAGTCATTTTCCCATTGTAGAATTCTTTGCCCATGTCAACTTGTAGATTCTTCACAGGTCAATCGATGGAATCAAGTACCGATTTCATTGCACGAGTAACCTCTACCCCCGTTTTGGTCTTAAGCGGTCGTACGTATGCTACCTTGGAAAATGTATCAATCACCGTGAGACCATACTTCATCCCACGGTCGGCTGGCATTTCGATTAAATCAGCCTGCAACGTGTCGGCAATCCCCCTCATTACGCTTCGACGGTGAGGAAAGTTTTTGCGCGCGTCCCGATGAATTTCCTTTACAACTTGCCACTTACTCATTGTAACTTTACTAATCCGTATCTCTTAAACGTCTCTCGATGAATGACACCGTCACCAAAAATAACGGCCCCTTTCTAGTGGTTTTTCACCACAATACTGCTAAATGGCGAGTGTTCAATTTGATTATCGTGCACAATCACACAGTGCGCAATGCTGTTTGCTGGTAAATTTCCACGAGCGCTGATTTCGTTTCGAATATCAACCGTGCCACCGAATAATGACTCATCACTTCTAGAACAATCAAATGCGAATATGGGCCCAGTGCCAAATGCAGTGCGATTGATTGCCAATGGGTTTGCACCGCCGTTGCCATTGTAGAATGATTTCTGGATTCCCAAATACGCCCAGTACAAATCATCATAGTGGCCAGGGTTGACATCAGTGTTGAAATTTTCATATGGGTAGTAGTCAGAGGTGGCCGAGGCATCTCATAATAGTCCCACGAACGAAATGGCACTGTGAGCGTCCGCCTCTTTTCCAAATATCTCAACATGATGAGCTTCGAGCGATCGGAAAGCTGAATGTGTGGCACTTTCCATTGAATTTTGTTTACTTTCATTTCAAATACCTCAGCGGTCGCCATGTATGAGAAATAATCAGCACGATTTCGAACTAGGATAAGTTCATGTTTGCTGTTTAAAATGATTTTGCGGTAGTCCTCACAAAATCCGAGAAGCTGATTCAATGGCACTATAAATGTATATTTCTGCGTTTGTATGGGTACGTTTTCAAGTGAATTCGTTATGCCCGTTAATAACGATGACTCTCGATGTGGCGATGCAGTCAATTTTTTAATGTTGCTCGTTGTACCGACATTTTTCGTTCGATCGATTTCAACACCATTCAACTCATATCTGATCTCGCTGAACAGAAAAGATGCATAATTCCCAGTCCATTGCCCTGCAATATCTGCGAGACCCTTACGATCTACCGAAACTTCGATGTGAATGTAACTTTCTGCCGGTAGAATGTACAGGTCCTGTGATTGTATAGCAATTCTTATTTCATCATTGTTGCCGTATGATGATGTGTATGGTGAGTAGGAGTGATACTGCATCCTCGCAATCGCGTCATCACGGAATGGTTTATCACCAACACTTAACATTTCACTTGCCGACATCTTCTTAACGCTTTTTCACTTTCAATCCAATCAACTTTAAAAATTCAAAGTTTTGTTTAGTCAATTTGTTCCTTGCGCACGGTGGAGAAAACG
Organism: Obolodiplosis robiniae; assembly: GCA_028476595.1. Lineage (NCBI taxonomy): Eukaryota > Metazoa > Arthropoda > Insecta > Diptera > Cecidomyiidae > Obolodiplosis > Obolodiplosis robiniae. The sequence goes on along the minus strand of CM052014.1, from coordinate 27,340,177 downwards.
ATGTTGCCCGTTCGAATGCACTTGAACGAATACTGTCTTTACCCGATGGGGTGTAACTTATATGTCCGAATGGGTTTCCGACGAACGGCGAATTGTACACAATCATATTTGTCTTTATTCACTTATCGTCTCTTTTGATATGGACTCGAACTGTGATCTCTTCACCGCGAAAGTCTATTGGTCGACCGTTTTGATCGACAACATTGATTTCAATGTAGTTAATTCTTTTCGGCACCACAGGTAGGTATATTATTGTATGTTTCGCGGTTGTTCAATTATTTTATAGCCAACGTCTACTTTGTTGCTTGGGAATTCGTAAATTGAATGACCCAATTTTCCATTCACATATGCACCAGTCACAAGGTTACATTCAATTCTAATAACATTTAACTGTGTAATTTTAATTATATCGTCCGATGTAACTTCAGTATCGTTGGGTATAATCGTTGGAGACAGTCGACTAAAACGCACGTACGTTTCTTTGAATTCTTTTGCATCCATAAATCTGTAGCCGCCGCTAAAACCCAAAACTTTAAAAATTGACCTGTCGAAAAAAGTCATAAGTGACACACTGCACTTTATTTTTACTTTCAATGTTGATTTAATGACTTCATATTCGAAACTGATTTGTTTCTTGTGCAACATTTCTTTTATATACGCCAACAGATCTTCGATTTCATATGATCCCTCCGGAACTTCGACAAATTCAAACGCACCTTCTGTCGGTTTCCTGATAAAGCATATCAGATTATTTTCGATTGTGATGTTTGGTATCGAATGATAGGTCGTAAAGTCCAGAAGACCGCACGAGTAATTGTATTTTTCATCGAGAACTATCTCGGGAAAAAATGTTGATGTCAAGCGCGATGTTTTCCCCGTGAGAGTCACTGTAAATGATGACATGATGATGGCTGAATGTATACTGGTTCCGTTTGTGATTTTGTGTTTGAATTTATGCTTTCACCATTATCCTTCCAAAAGTTATATAAGAATTTCAAACACAGCTGGCCGCATAAAAATGTATTAAAGTTCTGATATTGATTGTAATTGTAAAATATTTTTACGCTATCGCCTAAGTAATTTTTTACTTCGAGTGGTGGTGGGAGTCTTCCAAAACTGTCGAAATACCAAGCCGTGTTTCGAATTTTTACTAATGCTGTCCAATGTGTTCCAGTTGATTGAGCGACATCATGATTGAGTATCCAACATTCTACTCTATACGCTTTTTTTGGTAAAGTATCACGCATGTAGATGCCTCGGAAATGTGGAATGTCCAATCTTCTAATGTATTTCATTAGATCGTGGTTGGTGAGCGCTCGATCCTCTGGAACTTTCAATATAAGTTTTTTGATTGTGGACTCAAGTATAAGCCTCGGCCTGAAGATGCACGATGTGGGCTCAAGTATAGACCTCGACCTGATGATGCACCGTGTGGTCTCAAGTATAAGCCTCGACCATTTTTCGATATGCCTAAAGAGAGTCCCGCACCTATTTTCCGTTCCATTGCTTTGTTGTGTCGTATATTCTCTTCCAACTGTGATTTAGCAATTTTCATGTCTCGTATAGTTTTCACCACACCCGCAGCTGATCCAACGAGAGAACCTGCCGCACCGAGACCCGCCAATATTGGCAGAAGCGGTAATATACCGCCCGTGATATTGGGTACTTTTATGATTCTTGGCATTTTGATTCGTTTCCCCGCACCACTTTTTTGCGCCGCTCGAATAGCTGCTTTGATGGCGCACGTTGTCCGTTTCTTGCCTTTCATCTTTTTTACCGATGCCCGTGCATCTTTTATTATTGTCGCGAATGAAATCGACTTCATCATCATCTTCTTCTTCTTCTTCTTCTTCTTCTTCTTCTTCTTCTTCTCCTTCTTTCGAGCAACAAAATCCGGAATACCCATTCCAATTTTCGAGAAGCCGGTTTTGGCCTTCATGATGCCCGTAACAAAGAGTGATGCTGCTCGTTCGCCAAGGCTTGCGTCTTTCGAAAATACTCGTTTAAACGCTCCTTTTGCCAACTTTTTGTCAGCTTCACGACGTCCCTGCGAATCCTTATGATTTTCGTATGCTATATCGTGTTCCTTACACAGTTCGTCTAGACCGTTGACACCTTTATCACCCCGTGCTAAACGTTCGGCTAATTTTGTTCCTATAAACAATGCACGGTTGAGCTGTAACAAATGTATGATATTGTACACGATTTATTCATAAACCATACCGGGTCCACAATAGTTATATGATGGAAGATGCAATTCAATTGGAAATTTATCTATGAGTTTATTGACAATACCGGAACCACGTTTAACAACTTTACGATTTTCACCCTTGCGTGCTT